>JAVGWW010000017.1:33699762-34004762 GCA_036924055.1 Leuresthes tenuis
CTAGCTTCCTTCTGTTCTCTGCTAGCTTCTTTCTGTTCTCTGTTAGCTTCCTTCTGTTCTCTGCTAGCTTCCTTCTGTTCTCTGCTAGCTTCCTCCTGTTCTCTGCTAGCTTCCTTCTGTTCTCTGCTAGCTTCTTTCTGTTCTCTGTTAGCTTCTTTCTGTTCTCTGCTAGCTTCTTTCTGTTCTCTGTTAGCTTCTTTCTGTTCTCTGCTAGCTTCCTTCTGTTCACTGCTAGCTTCCTGCTTTTCTCTGCTAGCTTCCTTCTGTTCTCTGCTAGCTTCCTTCTGTTCTCTGCTAGCTTCCTTCTGTTCTCTGCTAGCTTCTTCTGTTCTCTGCTAGCTTCCTTCTGTTCTCTGCTAGCTTCCTTCTGTTCTCTGCTAGCTTCCTTCTGTTCTCTGCTAGCTTCCTTCTGTTCTCTGCTAGCTTCCTTCTGTTCTCTGCTAGCTTCTTTCTGTTCTCTGCTAGTTTCCTTCTGTTCTCTGCTAGCTTCCTTCTGTTCTCTGCTAGCTTCCTTCTGTTCTCTGCTAGTTTCCTTCTGTTCTCTGCTAGCTTCCTTCTGTTCTCTGCTAGCTTCTTTCTGTTCTCTGCTAGCTTCCTTCTGTTCTCTGCTAGCTTCCTTCTGTTCTCTGCTAGCTTCCTTCTGTTCTCTGCTAGCTTCTTTCTGTTCTCTGCTAGCTTCCTTCTGTTCTCTGCTAGCTTCGTTCTGTTCTCTGCTAGCTTCCTTCTGTTCTCTGCTAGCTTCCTTCTGTTCTCTGCTAGCATCCTTCTCAGCTAACAAGCCTATTGATTTCCATTAAAATGCTAACGTGAAATGTTCCTTTGTATTTGTTCCACTCAGTGGACTCAATATGTGAACTTGCTGCTTTCTGCTGAGAAGCTGTAGCATTAACGTTGTGCTATCGTTCTAAGCTAACTGGCTTTTACAATGGACACACTGTACAGTATTTTCTCTTTTATTTCCTTGAAATGCTCCCAAGACATTTTTCCTCCTTTTCTCCGGTTTCCTCCATCTAATCAAGCTGCTACCAACATGTGTGCATGTGACATTAATAACATAAAAATCTCTTCTTCAGGTGTGTCCAGAAAGAAGCTCAAAGCAACAGTTACAACAGACGCAAATACAAAAGGATTAATAGCATAAATCACAAAGATACCATCAAAATATCCCATTAAAAACCTCAGCAGATTATTTAGCATCAAAGCAGCCAAACAGTCATAAACAGGGCAGCGATGATCAGTTATTTACAGCCAGAACTTCCAGCTTTGTGAATGTTTTAAATGAGTGTAAAACTGTTTAAGGTTCCGGTAGTTTCAGAGGGCAGCGAGCTCCTTTTTCCTCAAAGAAAGTGAGACCAGAGGTTTTCTTTATTGGTAATTAAGCAGCCAGGTTTATGGCCTGAATAAAAATCTATTTTTAGGTACCTGAATAGCATTCAGGCAGTGGCGTGCACAGACTTTTTGAAGAGCAGGGGCAGAAAGAAAACTCTAACCCCCCCCCCTCCTGTGCACGCCACTGCATTCAGGCCATTCTTTTACCACTTCCTGTATTTAACAGCAGATCGAGGTGTTGGAGCAGTGGTTTCTGCACCTGTTTTTATTCTGTGATGGTGCAGTCTAACTCCTGGATGTGTGACAGTTTTACATTAAAGGCATAAAGTTAGAAACTGGTTCCCGTCTGCTCACCTCAGACTGAAACTTCTCTGTGACACCAGTGGCTGCAGCTCAGAGGAGTCGGTTCGTTTGTCGATTTTGGTCTTTTACCTCATAAAACTGCTCCGTCTGTCTCAGAAACATTATTAATAATACAAATTAATAATTTGCTTAATTTCTAGAGTTCAAAATGCAGTGTTTCTGTTCTTACAAATTAAGATAATTAGCAGTTAGTGACATCTAGAGGTCCGGTTGGAGATAGCAGCCATCGCTGTCCACCCGCCATTTCATCTGAGAAAAGCCACACAAATTCTTCTTCTCTCCATGTTTTCTCTTCTTTGACGAGGCTGAATCCTGACTGTGTTGCAGCTTCCTCATTCTGCTGAGCAGAAGCTCATCATCCTTTCTCCTGTTAGCGTGTCGTTAAATCTCAGCTACAGCGCTAACCTGCTAGCTGGCGTGATAAGAGCAGATGTGATTAAATATGAAGGTAATGTTGTCATGTGTGTTAACTGTGTTAAAACATTTGATTTGCTGCTGTTGACAAGTTTGAAATAATAAAAAGAGAAAAATGATATATTTTCAGAAACTGATAATCTGTGTAATACTACTGTTTTGGAAGCGTATACTTTCTGCTTCCTCATCGCTCTAATCTTCTTCTTCATGCCCTTTATGGCCGTCCTTCCGTGAAGAAGAAGCTGCGGCACAAACAGACAGAAATGTTCAGTCTGAGGTGATAAAAACAGAACTGATATCCTGTTGGATCTGACCACAGATACTGATAATGACACCTAAATGTCCCTCAGTGGGGTCCTGACAGAGTCCTTTACATTCCTGTGGAAACCAGAGAAGCCACCGTCACGGCCTGAAACTTATCTTTTATTAGTGAAACAACTTTGTGTGCATGTGCGTGTGCATGTGCCAGTGTGTGTTTGGTCTTTAATGACTTTCTAATTCAGGGCCAGCAGGAAGCTGCCGTTATCTCTATTAGTCGAGTATCCGCACAAACAAAGAGAGTCTGTGTTGGTGGCAGCGAGCCAGAGGCAGACTCAGCCGTAAAAGCACTTGTCCATCTGTGTCTCCTCTTCCTCTTCTCTGGGTGTGAAATGCTCTCCTCCTCCTCCTCCTCCTCCTCCTCCTCCTCCTCCTCCTCCTCCTCCTCCTCCTCCTCCTCCTCCTCCTCCTCCTCCTCCTCCTCCTCCTCCTCCTCCTCCTCCTCCTCCTCCTCCTCCTCTTCCTCCTCCTCCTCTTCCTCCTCCTCCTCCTCCTCCTCTTCCTCCTCCTCCTCCTCCTCCTCCTCCTCCTCCTCCTCTTCTTCCTCCTCCTCCTCCTCATCTTCCTCCTCCTCCTCTTCTTCCTCCTCCTCCTCCTCATCTTCCTCCTCCTCCTCTTCCTCCTCCTCCTCCTCTTCCTCCTCCTCTTCTTCTTCCTCCTCCTCTTCCTCCTCCGACGGTAAAGACAAATGTTATGATTCCAGGTTCTGTTTCTGCGGTCCTGAGGCAGTGATTGTTCAACTCACTGATCAAATGCAATAGAAGATTCAGTGTGACCTCAAGTCCCGATCACATGACCTCAGCCCCCGATCACATGACCTCAGGCCCCGATCACATGACCTCAGCCCCCGATCACATGACCTCAGCCCCCGATCACATGACCTCAGGCCCCAATCACATGACCTCAGGCCCCGATCACATGACCTCAGCCCCCGATCACATGACCTCAGCCCCCAATCACATGACCTCAGGCCCCAATCACATGACCTCAGGCCCCGATCACATGACCTCAGGCCTCAATCACATGACCTCAGGCCCCAATCACATGACCTCAGGCCCCAATCACATGACCTCAGGCCTCAATCACATGACCTCAGGCCTCAATCACATGACCTCAGGCCCCGATCACATGACCTCAGGCCCCAATCACATGACCTCAGGCCCCGATCACATGACCTCAGGCCCCGATCACATGACCTCAGGCCTCAATCACATGACCTCAGGCCTCAATCACATGACCTCAGGCCTCAATCACATGACCTCAGGCCTCAATCACATGACCTCAGGCCTCAATCACATGACCTCAGGCCTCAATCACATGACCTCAGGCCCCAAACAGTTGTCCGTCTGCAGTGTAATCACCTGGTCACCTGGAGGAGGGGGGGCCCTCACCATAGGCTGCGTGAGTCTCTGCTGTCCCTGAAGTGGTGGCTATGCTCCTGGAGTACTGCCTCTTAGCCTCTCTGATGCCCTCGCTGTCCTTAGGCCAACCTGGTCTTCAGCTTTGAAGGCAGCGTTTCTTCCCCTGTCAGCCACGGCTTCTGATTGCTCCAGACAGTGATGGTGTTGAGGACCGTTACATCATCAGTGCGTTCGGTGATGCATGCAGTGACGGAGTCGGTGTACTCCTGGACGTCGGTGGGGGAGTTGTGGGAGGCAGCTTGTTTGAACTCTGTTATGTTGAAGCAGTCCTGAAGTGCTTCTACAGCCCCTCTGGCCACACTTGCACCATTTTCCAAACTGGTTTGGTGACTTTAACCAGTGGCCTGTATGCTGGCATTAGCATGACAGTCAATGCGGCTACATGCCGTCAGAAAGAAAGAAACAAGGCGATGGAGAACGTTGTGCATCTCTGTTCCATAACCAGCTCATCACAGATGGAGAGGGACGCAGCTTCATCTCGCTCTGCGTTCTCCATCTTTCTGAATGCCTGAGTTTGTTGTTGTTGGTGGTGAAGACGTCAACAGGAAGTGGCTCTATTAGCGATAGCTGAAATGGGGACAGCGCCACCTATGGTACCGGGGTATGACCTGCTTTGTGCCAGTGATTCCATTCATTCTCCGCCATATATCACCGATGCTCTCTGAGACAGATGTTCCTGATTCTGGAGTCACTCCAGATGGAGAGCAAGGTTTAATATGTGGAATAAAAGACCGGTCCGGGACAAAGATGACTCCAAGGTACCGCTGTGTGGAACCAGGAGCCAAAGCAAGTTCACCCAGAGACACCCAATGGTTGGTTCTGGTTCCTGTCTGAGCTTTTCAAGCCTTTATGTCTTCCATGCTGTCGTGTTTTCAGGGTGTTTAGTGTGAGCCTGTGTTGGGCTTTCCGTTATTTCCTCTTTTATTTTGGTAGATCCGGTTCTTTTGCCGGTTCTTCCTGGGTCACACCTGTTTTCCATTGCCTTCATCCTTCAGTTAATCTTCTCTAGGTGAACCCGAACCCTGACAGATTCAGGCCTCAGTAACTGCTCAGTTTCCTCAGGTTTCAAGGATAATCAGAGCTGGGAACCCAGAACATGTGTCATCTTTCCTGAAGGAACCTTGTAGCAGGCGAGCAGAACTGGCCCAGGTCCAGAACCCTGTGGAACACCATGTGGAGAACACATCATTAATGTGGACAAACTGGAATCTATCGCATGAATGTGACCTAAAGCAGAACCTGTGTGTTCCTGAGCCTCCTCTGACCCCTTTGGCTTCTGGGTCTGGTGTCGTGCTCCGACTCCCTGTCAGCAGAAGGCTGTGATCTCTGACCCCCCCACACACACATGCACATGCACACACACACACACATGCACATGCACACACACACACACACACACATGCACACACACACACACATGCACATGCACACATGCACATGCACACACCTCTTCCACCAGCAGAAGGTTGCTTCTCTGTTCTCCACATGCCCGCCTCTCACCCATACAGCTCCCCCCTCCATCTCCACCTCACCTCCCCTCTGTGTTGGCACCAGTGTGTGTGCATGTGTGTGTGTGTGTGTGTGTGTGTGTGTGTGTGTGCATGTGTGTGTCAGGCGTGCTGCTGCGTGGCTGCGCGCCCTCTGTCATTCACGCAGAGCGGCCCTGTCCAACTGTCACTTCCTGACAGGCCGATAATCAATCTCTTTATTAACTGCTCTGCTGCAGACTATCGCCATTAGGTGGAGGAGGAGGAGGAGGAGGAAGAAGAGGAGGAGGAGGAGGAGGAGGAAGAAGAGGAGGAGGAGCAGGAGGAGGAGGAGAAGGAGGAGGAGGAGGAGGAGGAGGAGGAATAGGTGGAAATGGTGGAGGAGGAGGGCTGCTGTTAGCTCATGCAGCTAACGGGAAGTGTTTGTCCGTTAGCTCATGCAGCTAACGGGAAATGTTTGGCTGTTAGCTCATGCAGCTAACGGGAAGTGTTTGGCCGTTAGCTCATGCAGCTAACAGGAAGTGTTTGTCCGTTAGCTCATGCAGCTAACAGGAAGTGTTTGGCCGTTAGCTCATGCAGCTAACAGGAAGTGTTTGGCCGTTAGCTCATGCAGCTAACAGGAAATGTTTGGCCGTTAGCTCATGCAGCTAACAGGAAGTGTTTGGCCGTTAGCTCATGCAGCTAACAGGAAGTGTTTATATGGACGATGTCCGGCTGAAATTTAGAGAAAATTAATCAAAATATTTAACAAGAGAAGATGCTTTGGTTCAAATCTCAAGAATATCAAGAATTTCCCTCAAGGAGTGACGGGTCGGAGAGGACGGGTCGACCAGATGGTGGTGACGGGGAAAAGGTGGAGGTAGATGGGGCACGGGGGGTCTGAATGGAAACCAGTGTTTCAGCAGTGATAAGGACTGGGTTTCTGAGTCCTGATGAAGTGAACCGGGGGGGTCAGACTCTTTGAGCCTGTTTCTGTGGAGCAGACAGATGCTGAGCTGCTGCTCCTCCTCCTAACTGATGATTTCTGGACTCTGAGAACAAACTAACAGATATGAACAGATGAAACTGACAGATATAAACACCAGTTCTTGGCCACTCAGACACTGAAGAATCAGGATCTGATTAAAGACTTTTTACTGATTCTTCCTGACGTTCATTTGACTGATTTTCTGTTGTTTTTATGTGGATAAAATGACAGAAAAACATGAAAAAGATCAGAAGCTGGAGCAGCTTTGGTCATAGTTGTGTTCATGAGTTCAGAAAAGGATCAAAAAGGAAAAAATACAAGAAAAAAGTGGAAATGTGTACAAAATCCAATGTGATGTCATCAGTGACGTCACTACATGCAAATTAGGTGAATAAATTTACTCTCTTCATAAACTTTGGGTCAGACTCAGTATTTTTCTAAAGTTTTTTAAGCTGCAGACGTTTGAAATCTGGTTGTTAAAATATGAAGTTTTCTTCACATAAACCTTAAAGGTTAATGCTGCAAAAACATGCCATGAGCCCTTTAACTACAAGTTGTTCAGTTTTAATATGTTTAACCTGTTCATCTTTAACTACAAGTTGTTCAGTTTTAATATGTTTAACCCGTTCATCTTTAACTACAAGTTGTTCAGTTTTAATATGTTTAACCTGTTCATCTTTAACTACAAGTTGTTCAGTTTTAATATGTTTAACCCGTTCATCTTTAACTACAAGTTGTTCAGTTTTAATATGTTTAACCTGTTCATCTTTAACTACAAGTTGTTCAGTTTTAATATGTTTAACCTGTTCATCTTTAACTACAAGTTGTTCAGTTTTAATATGTTTAACCTGTTCATCTTTAACTACAAGTTGTTCAGTTTTAATATGTTTAACCTGTTCATCTTTAACTACAAGTTGTTCAGTTTTAATATGTTTAACCTGTTCATCTTTAACTACAAGTTGTTCAGTTTTAATATATTTAACCTGTTCATCTTTAACTACAAGTTGTTCAGTATTAATATGTTTAACCTGTTCATCTTTAACTACAAGTTGTTCAGTTTTAATATGTTTAACCTGTTCATCTTTAACTACAAGTTGTTCAGTTTTAATATGTTTAACCTGTTCATCTTTAACTACAAGTTGTTCAGTTTTAATATGTTTAACCTGTTCATCTTTAACTACAAGTTGTTCAGTTTTAATATGTTTAACCTGTTCATCTTTAACTACAAGTTGTTCAGTTTTAATATGTTTAACCTGTTCATCCAGAGGACCCAGACCTCCTGAGGTCCTTCCAGGTTTTCAGGTGTCTCAGACTCTCTGATCAGCTCTCAGGAGCTCCTTCTGTTAGAAATGGTGTCACCGTCTGCTTTCATGTGTGAAAGACGGAGCAGAGTGACGACAGCGAGGCCTCGAGCTGCCCCCCCCCCCCGACCTGCTGGAGGTGACAGCTTCACACACGTTTCCACGGTGATAATTTATGAGGCGGGAAAGTGATTCTGGCAGCGGGCAGCTGATGCTTCTGCAGCTTCATGGAGGTGTCCTCATGTCCTCCTCCTACCTTCATCCTGACCCAGAGCTGGATTTACTGCAGATGAGCGACTTTAGACCCAATTTATTAAAAGGGACACATTTGTACTTCGGTTAAGGAGAAACTTCGGGGCTTTATAGCTTCATCAAACTGACTTTATGTTTGACATCATGTCATTGTGTTTAAGATTTTTGTCTCTTTGATCTCAAACTTCTGCAGCTCATGACTTCAGTTTCATTCATACAGCGATAAATGTTGACCCGACAAACAGGAAGCAGAACGAGCCGCTGATTTATTCTGGGAATAAACGCCATCTTCGTCCTCAGGTTTCCGCACAGCTGCTTCCTGTTAAAGTCGTAATGGCCGTGTTGTTGTGGTGTGTTTGTGTCCCACAGGACCAGTTTCTGACGGAGACTCAGACCAGGCTTCAGTCGGAGATCGCTCAGCGCTGCCTCGCCAACGCCGGACGCCTCGAACCCTCTGAGACCTGAGCTGAGCTCAGAGAGTCCAACACAGATCCCCTCAGGAACCTCGGGAGTTCCCTCTCACAGAAAAATAATTCCACAGCAAGTAATGATGACCATAAAACTCCAAATCCAGGCAATAAAGTCGGAGGAGAGCTCCCTGATGCTTCCTGCCTAATGTTCCCGCCGAGCCGCTCGCCACTTTCCATAAAGCAATTCTGCACGCCCACTTCAAACGTGAATCACCCAGAAATCAAGAGAAATACCCCCCCCCCATCAGCCTGAACCCCCAGCAGCCATCCCCTCTGCTCCTCCGACACTTTCTGCCACAAATTCCTGTTCGCCTGGGTTCCATCATCCCTTAATGTTCACAGAGATGCATTGTGGGACGGCGTGTGTGTGGAAATATGTAACCTCTTTACTCTACGGGACATCAGACCAAACACAGGGCGTTACGCACCTGTGAGAGGGCGGGACATCAGACCACAGACAGGGCGTTACTCACCTGTGAGAGGGCGGGGCATCAGACCACACACAGGGCGTTACTCACCTGTGAGAGGGCGGGACATCAGACCACACACAGGGCGTTACGCACCTGTGAGAGGGCGGGGCATCAGACCACACACAGGGCGTTACGCACCTGTGAGGGGGCGGGACATCAGACCACACACAGGGCGTTACGCACCTGTGAGAGGGCGGGGCATCAGACCACAGACAGGGCGTTACTCACCTGTGAGAGGGCGGGACATCAGACCACACACAGGGCGTTACGCACCTGTGAGAGGGCGGGACATCAGACCACACACAGGGCGTTACGCACCTGTGAGAGGGCGGGACATCAGACCACACACAGGGCGTTACGCACCTGTGAGGGGGCGGGACATCAGACCACACACAGGGCGTTACGCACCTGTGAGAGGGCGGGGCATCAGACCACACACAGGGCGTTACACACCTGTGAGAGGGCGGGACATCAGACCACACACAGGGCGTTACGCACCTGTGAGAGGGCGGGGCATCAGACCACACACAGGGCGTTACACACCTGTGAGAGGGCGGGACATCAGACCACACACAGGGCGTTACGCACCTGTGAGGGGGCGGGGCATCAGACCACAGACAGGGCGTTACGCACCTGTGAGGGGGCGGGACATCAGACCACAGACAGGGCGTTAAACACCTGTGAGAGGGCGGGACATCAGACCACAGACAGGGCGTTATACACCTGTGAGAGGGCGGGACATCAGACACACAGGGCGTTACGCACCTGTGAGGGGGCGGGACATCAGACCACAGACAGGGCGTTATACACCTGTGAGAGGGCGGGACATCAGACCACAGACAGGGCGTTACACACCTGTGAGGGGGCGGGACATCAGACCACAGACAGGGCGTTACACACCTGTGAGAGGGCGGGACATCAGACCACAGACAGGGCGTTACGCACCTGTGAGAGGGCGGGACATCAGACCACACACAGGGCGTTACACACCTGTGAGAGGGCGGGACATCAGACACACAGGGCGTTACGCACCTGTGAGAGGGCGGGACATCAGACCACACACAGGGCGTTACTCACCTGTGAGAGGGCGGGACATCAGACCACACACAGGGCGTTACGCACCTGTGAGAGGGCGGGACATCAGACCACACACAGGGCGTTATACACCTGTGAGAGGGCGGGACATCAGACCACAGACAGGGCGTTACACACCTGTGAGGGGGCGGGACATCAGACCACAGACAGGGCGTTACACACCTGTGAGAGGGCGGGACATCAGACCACAGACAGGGCGTTACGCACCTGTGAGAGGGCGGGACATCAGACCACACACAGGGCGTTACACACCTGTGAGAGGGCGGGACATCAGACACACAGGGCGTTACGCACCTGTGAGAGGGCGGGACATCAGACCACACACAGGGCGTTACTCACCTGTGAGAGGGCGGGACATCAGACCACACACAGGGCGTTACGCACCTGTGAGAGGGCGGGACATCAGACCACACACAGGGCGTTACTCACCTGTGAGAGGGCGGGACATCAGACCACACACAGGGCGTTACTCACCTGTGAGAGGGCGGGACATCAGACCACACACAGGGCGTTACGCACCTGTGAGAGGGCGGGACATCAGACCACACACAGGGCGTTATGCACCTGTGAGAGGGCGGGACATCAGACACACAGGGCGTTACGCACCTGTGAGAGGGCGGGACATCAGACCACACACAGGGCGTTACTCACCTGTGAGAGGGCGGGGCATCAGACACACAGGGCGTTACGCACCTGTGAGAGGGCGGGGCATCAGACCACAGACAGGGCGTTACTCACCTGTGAGAGGGCGGGACATCAGACCACACACAGGGCGTTACGCACCTGTGAGAGGGCGGGACATCAGACCACACACAGGGCGTTACGCACCTGTGAGAGGGCGGGACATCAGACCACACACAGGGCGTTACACACCTGTGAGAGGGCGGGGCATCAGACCACACACAGGGCGTTACTCACCTGTGAGAGGGCGGGACATCAGACCACACACAGGGCGTTACGCACCTGTGAGAGGGCGGGACATCAGACCACACACAGGGCGTTACGCACCTGTGAGAGGGCGGGACATCAGACCACACACAGGGCGTTACGCACCTGTGAGAGGGCGGGACATCAGACCACACACAGGGCGTTACGCACCTGTGAGAGGGCGGGACATCAGACCACACACAGGGCGTTACGCACCTGTGAGAGGGCGGGACATCAGACCACACACAGGGCGTTACGCACCTGTGAGGGGGCGGGACATCAGACCACACACAGGGCGTTACGCACCTGTGAGGGGGCGGGGCATCAGACCACAGACAGGGCGTTACGCACCTGTGAGGGGGCGGGACATCAGACCACAGACAGGGCGTTAAACACCTGTGAGAGGGCGGGACATCAGACCACAGACAGGGCGTTATACACCTGTGAGAGGGCGGGACATCAGACACACAGGGCGTTACGCACCTGTGAGGGGGCGGGACATCAGACCACAGACAGGGCGTTATACACCTGTGAGAGGGCGGGACATCAGACCACAGACAGGGCGTTATACACCTGTGAGAGGGCGGGACATCAGACCACACACAGGGCGTTACACACCTGTGAGGGGGCGGGGCATCAGACCACAGACAGGGCGTTACGCACCTGTGAGAGGGCGGGACATCAGACCACAGACAGGGCGTTACGCACCTGTGAGGGGGCGGGACATCAGACCACAGACAGGGCGTTACGCACCTGTGAGAGGGCGGGACATCAGACCACACACAGGGCGTTACGCACCTGTGAGAGGGCGGGACATCAGACCACACACAGGGCGTTACGCACCTGTGAGGGGGCGGGGCATCAGACCACAGACAGGGCGTTACGCACCTGTGAGGGGGCGGGACATCAGACCACAGACAGGGCGTTAAACACCTGTGAGAGGGCGGGACATCAGACCACAGACAGGGCGTTAAACACCTGTGAGAGGGCGGGACATCAGACCACAGACAGGAAACCCTTTCACATCCTGATCAGCCACCTGCTGATGTGTGTAAAACTAAAATAAAGTTTCAGCTTTCATGAATAAAAGCAATGCTTCTGATTATTATTGATCCAACGTGGATAATCAGGAGAAGTGGAACTTTTTTCTGTGGATTCCTGCTTCTGGACCCTTTCAGTTCTTATTTGGGATAAAGCTTGTTGCCCCCCCCTCAGTGACAGTTGATGTGAGTCAGCACCGAGCACATGGAGTCGTTACCATGGTAATAAACATGTACAGACCAGGCTCCGAAGATAAGAGTCTCTTTAAGGTGCATTTAGATCAGATATTGAATGTGATTAACACAACTTCACATTCTAAACTGCTCTGTTTCTTTTCAGCTGTGTTTGATGCTTTTCTTCTGGTGTACCTCAAGGATCCATTTTGGGTCCTTCTCTGTTTTTGTCATGTCAGCGTTTGGGATGATTTTCGTTGTGATGACTTCAGGTCCTCGTTAAGCTGGACGCCTCCGTCCCTCTGCAGCCTTTAACTCCCCTTTGGAGCAGTTACCCCTCTAGCTTCTCTTTCTTCCTCCACTGTCAGACATCTTGGACAAAGTTCCTATAAATAAAGAAGCAGGTGAGCTGTCAGGACCAGTTTTCATCAGATCGTATATTGTCAAAGTAGAATCTTATCTCCCTGCTTCCCGATCAGCTGCAGATCTTTATCCTCGTCTCTCCATCAGCTTCAGATCTTTATCCTCGTCTCTCCATCAGCTTCAGATCTTTATCCTCGTCTCTCCATCAGCTGCAGTCAGTGCAGAGCGCTGCTGCTCCTTTTAAACGGTAATTTAACTGCTCCACTTACATAAAGAGCACTGAGGTCCTCCGACACAGAGGCAGCTGGAATTAAACCAAGTTCATGGGTCAGAGGTCATTTGGAGGCGGATCTTTCCCGGTTTCCTCCATCCTGGAGGTGAGACTCGGCCCGGATGAGCCGGTCTAAGAGCTTCTTCCATCTCTGCTGCTCCTTCAAACATCTTCAGAGGAACTCTGTCACTGATTCACTGACTTTATTTAAATATGTGTTTCTGTATTTATCAGAAGCTTTTATCCAAAGCGACTTACAAATGAAGATATAACAGCTTTATAAAAAGCTAACAATAAGCTACATAGAAGGAACCCAGGAGTCCGACTCTGTCAGAGGGGACAGAGCAGAGATAGGGTGCAGGCATAGAAGGAAGAGCAGAAAGATAAAGAGATAGAGGGGGGAGGGAAGTACAAGGTAAGTGCTGGGATAGGAGATGCTCTCTGAAGAGCTGGGTTTTCAGGAGCTTCTTGAAGATAGACAGGGACGCCCCTGTTCTGGTAGCGCTCGGTAGGTCATTCCACCATCGTGGGACGACACATGAACAGAGTTTGGATTGTCTTAGGCGTGGTGTAGGAGCTGCTAGACGACAATCCTGGGACCAACGGAGGGACCCAGTTGGGACAGAAGCCTTTTTTATCACCTGAAGTGTGTGAGCATGCTGGAGCAGGCTATATAAATATATATGAACTGATGAGGAGGCGATGCAGACCGCCCCCCCACTCCACTGACTGTGATTGACAGACGGCATCAGTGGGTTTACTCACAGCTCCTCACACGGCGCTCTGCGGCCCCCGACCTGAGTGGGAGGCGTGAAGCAGACTGACAGCAGCATGTGGCACCCCCCCCCCCCCCCAAGTCCTGCCTGATGTTTCACATCCAAACCCTGCTGCAGCCAAACTGACCCCAGAACTGGTTTCCAGCCCGCTCACCGGAGCGCCCCCCCCCAGCCCGGCTGGTCTGAACCTGGTCCAGTTCTGATGGCAGAGGCAGGGGAGGCAGATGCCGGGGCAGTGGGAGCGCGGCGGCGTCTGGGAAGAGGCCACGCCTACTCCATCATTGTTAGAAAGGCGAGGTGTGAATGTCAGCACACACACGGCTGCTGTGGTTTCCAACAAACTCTCAGTTTGAATGAGACTGAATGAGACTTTTAAAGGAAGTTAGGGCCGTCCACATTAAAAATACTCAAAATACTCAAAATACTCCAACAAAGGAAATAACACAGAGAAGCTGAGAGGTTCTGATAGTTTGGATCAAAGAGATCTGAGCTCTCAGCTTTTATTCAACATGCAGAGGCTCGATCATCATTAACAGGGAGAAGGCCACGGTTCTGAACCTCCGGGTCGGGATGAGTCTCTGCCTCAGCTGGAGCAGTTTCAGCATCTCTGGACCTGGTTCTGAACCTCCGGGTCAGGATGAGTCTCTGCCTCAGCTGGAGCAGTTTCAGCATCTCTGGACCTGGTTCTGAACCTCCGGGTCGGGCTGAGTCTCTGCCTCAGCTGGAGCAGTTTCAGCATCTCTGGTTCTGGTTCTGAGTGATGGTGAGTTGGATCAGAGATGGACAGACGGATCGGGGCTTCGTCAGCAGTAATGAGGGCGCTGCTCCGGTCCGTTTGGTGAAGCTGAGCCGGAAGGAGAAGCTTTCAGGTTCCTGCTCCATCTTTGTTCCAACCCTCACCTGAGCTCACAGATCTGGGTTCTGACCCAAAGAAGGAGGTCGTGGATACAAGCGGCTGAAATGAGTTTCCTTCGGAGGGGGGCGGGGCTCAGCCTTAGAGATAGGGGGAGGAGCTCCAACATCAGGGGGAGGAGCTACACTATCCAAGGGGGAGGAGCTCGGAGTAGAGCCGCTGCTCCTCCACATAGAAAGGAGTCAGCTGAGGTGGTTCCTCTGGTTAGATGCCTCCTGGGAGGAGGCCCCGGGTCAGAACCAGGACTCTCTGGAGGGATTATTCATCCCATCTGATGGATAGAAGTTGATGACGTTTTCTAAACTTTATAAGAACTCCTGAAAGTTCAAGTGACTGTTGGCCTCAAAGCAAAGAGAATGTGCAGCTTGTTGTTTCCTCAGTCTGCAGGAAGACTGGAAGCCAAATTAACTGGAAAATGAGTGAAAACGGCCCAAAGAAGAGCTGAAATCTTCTTTCAGAGTCTGAAAAGTGTTAACTAACCTGTTCTGTTCTCCTGAAACAATAAAATGTGGAAATAAAGAAGCTGAACGGTGGAAATGAACCCTCTGTTTGTGTCTTCCTCCTCCAGGTTTAGCGTCCCATCAGGCTACAGCGCCACCTGCTGGCCACATGCCACCTGAAGCAGCTGATGGAGAGACAGGTTTTCCAGAAACACACGTTCAGGCCGCTCCCCGGCGTGATGGCGGCGCTCCGTGGCCTCGGCGCGGCACAGCGGCGTGTTGTTGGACTCTGTGGAAACCTTCCTGAGAGCAGATGATGGAACGGAGGCTGCGCCTCACTTTTCTGGCTGCAGCGCAGTGATGAATACGCAGCGGCGTGTTGGATGAGGAGGTGAAGCTTTGCTGAGAAGAAGCTCTGCTTGTAATCACTCATCAGACTCTGACATTCTGGCTGAGCAATTAGGCAGAACAGTTGTGTACTTTGCTAATGAACAATGGTTGAACGAAGCCTCCTCGGATGCTCTCATCCATCACACGCTCGCCCTGCTGTTGCTGGGCTGTTGGAGGTGTTTCCACCGCTTTGATGAGTTTCTGGCCGCTGCTCCCAGCCTCCCTGCTGAACGTGTGGCTGCCTCTCCTCCTCCTCCTCCTCTTCATCTTTCCCCCTTGTCAACACAATCCCTCCATCCATCCGTCCTGCGGCAGGGGCCCGGCGGGGGCCAATCCGCCCCTCGCAGCGTCCTCTGGGTGCTCTCTGCTTCTCCTGTGCCCCCCCCTCCCTCTTGTCTTTGGGCAGCAGTGAAGACCTTTGATTTATTGCAGCAGTTCTCCAAACTCACAGCTTGGCGCTGTGTGGGTTCAAAACTTCCCGTTACAAGTGGCGACTGAACCCGAAACCTGAAACTTCCTCTGACCTTAACAAGGGGACAAATCTGCTGTGAAATCAGTTCTTTAGGAAGGTCGAAATATTCTGCCGCCGTGAGAAAAAGCCACACATTTAGTCAGTCTGGCCTGAATCAGACGGGTTCTGCTGAAACACATTTCATTTCAACTATATTTTCTTACAATCTCCAAACTCTCTGTGTAGAAAACCTAAGAAGTAAAAAAATGCTTTTTTTCACATTGAAACTTCAGCAGAAACAGGTCTTCACTGTATTTATAAAACAGAACCAAATCCAGTTTCCATCGGGTTCCTTCAGCTTCCTTTAATGACTCTTTTTAATGCTTTGAACTGAGTTTTTCACAGGAATCTGAGTCCATTCCTGCTGAATCCCAGATTCCAGCTGCTCAGCAGTCCCTGGTTGTCTGGTTCTCCTCTTCATGATGCTCCAACATCTGCAGCAGGAGACAGATGTGGACTGCAGGCAGGCAGCCGAGCTCACACACTCTGAGTGTCTGAAGCTGCTGGAAGTCCTGCAGAATGAGGTCTGGCATCGTCCTGCTGAAATAACCACGGACCTCCCGGGAAAAGACGGCACCTTGATGGCAGCATCTGTCTCTCCAGAACTCCAACATCCAGCTGTGCATCAGTGGTACCTTCACCCAGATGAAGCCCTCCATGCCCTGGACTCTGCTGCAGCCCCAGACCATCACAGACGCTGCTTTAAACCTTCCTCTGAGAACAGCTGGATGCTCTTTCTCAGCAGTTTTCCCCAGAAGCAGCTGAAACGTGGACTCATCTGCCCACAGAACACGTGTCCACTGTCTTTCTGTCCCTCTGAGATGAGCTGGAGTCCAGAGAACTGGGCCGTGGTTCTGCTCAGAGCTGATATATGGCTTCCTCCTGGTGTGATGCAGCTTCAGCTCACATTTCTGGATGCAGCCGTGGACTGTGTTGAGTGGAAATGCTTTTCCCAGCTCCTCCTGAGCCCATGTGGCTGTATGGATCATGGTGGCCTGACGGTTTCTCCTGCAGTGCTGCCTGAGGGCTCCGAGCTCATCCAGCAGGGCTTTCTGTCCTTGGCCTTTCCACACTGAGACTTCCCCAGACTCCCTGAATCTGTTCCCAATATTCTGCTCTGTAGATGCTGAAAGACCAAAGTTCTTTCCAGTCTGACTCTGAGGAATATTTCCTGAACTTATTGATGATTCTCTGATGGAGTTTGGCCCAAAGCGGTGAGCCACGACCCATCCTTGTTGGAGAGGCTGAACCTTTGGTGGAAGCTGCTTTTATACCCAATCCTGACACCCTCACCTGTCAGCAGGTAACCTGCTGCTTGGAGAAGCTCCAGAAGCTGTTGCTGTAGATTCTATAAACTTTCTGTCTTTCTTTGGCTCCAGAACAGCTAAATAAATGTTTTTGGGGAGTTTTATACCCTGATATCTGCTCCCAGGAGCAGGAAGAAGGAGTTTTCTGCAGTATTTCCTCTTTAAAGTTGATGTTCAGTGATCAGTTCAGTCTGAAGGGGGGGGGGGGGGGGTGACTCTGAATTTGCCCATCAGAGCATTTTTGGTGTAAAATGTGTGATTTGTTTCCATTCCGAGCATCATTTTTAAACCAAAGAAGCACCGTTCACTGTGCTGTCAGACAGGGCTGAGCTGTGGCCAAACTGCCTCTCATTAATGGAGAGGAGGAAGCAGACTGCTCCTCTTCCTCTCTGGAGTTGGCCTGCCTGCTGGAATGACACACAAGCGTTCATTACAGGGAAATACGGAGCGGGGAGGAGGAGGCTCCGCGGGGCTCCTTCTCTGTGCCAGCTTTCAGGAAGCACCGGCAGGAGTGGAAGTCTGAGAGGAGGCGAGTCGGAGCTCGACGGAAACTTAAATTAGTCTCGTTCAGAGAAGCAGAGGAGCTGAAGGTGGAGCTGAGTGGAGGTCAGGCCTCTGCTGAGACTTCATGAAGAAGGACGCCCCCTGTGAGCGCTTCATTTTAAACGCCCTGAATGCAAAGGTCTCCATGTTGGCTCATCTCTGCTCATCCTCAGCCGGGCCTCCATCAGGCCCTGATCACCATCTGAGTGCGTAAGCAGGTACAGATGCAGCCATCCACCCATTCATCCTAATAACCCCCTCTTCCTCTCAGGCTTCTCTCAGAAAAGCAAAGCGTTGGGAGCCGCCGGTTTTGATAAATTTCCATCGGAGGAGCTGAGGTGTGCGGCGGCGCCGCCTTTAATCAATGAAAATCTTTCTGAGCCTCCGGAGAGCCAGCGGAGCCCAAGATAAATATTGGCAGAAAAGAAATATGTGTCGTCCTCCACAGTCGAGGGACGTAATGATATTCAGACGGAGACCTCCCGCTGAGACTGTTCCTTAGCAACAAAACACCAACGCGAGAGGTGTGTGTGGCGCCTGTTTGTCGTTTATCTGCGGGTTAGTGCGCGATCCCTCGTGGATTAAGGGTGTTTGGGAACAGTGACCAGCATCAGTGAGAGTGGATTCAGCCCGGATGCTGCCACACAGTTTACTGCGAGCGATGGCTGGTATTAGTTCTGATGTGTCGCTGTGGCCAGTTTACTGATGAATATCCGGTGTTCTGCAGGGGTTACAGAGGAGGCTGAGCTGGATGTTCTGCTGGAGTAAACCTCGTGTTTCTGAGCCTTTCTGACATCCTGTGGGTCTGCACCAGCACACTCTGCTCCGGGATCCAGGGGGAATGTGGGAAAGTAATGGCCGGCTGCATCTTTAACATCTCCTCAGATGCTGGAAGTCGGTCAGAGTTGGAGGAGCTGAGGTCAAATCTAATGATTCACAGCAGTTTCAGAGCATTTTACACCACGAGAGGCAGCAAATCTCACTGCCAGCGTGCTGTATGTCAAACTAAAACAAAAACCGAATGCCCACCAAGAACAGCCATCTTTTGGGAACCAGAACCCGGGCGGCAGAAGCAAGGATGCTCCAAGCTGTCCACCTCCAGGCCTTCCATCCACCTCCAGGCCTTGGATCCACCTCCAGGCCTTGGATCCACCTCCAGGCCTTGGATCCACCTCCAGGCCTTGGATCCACCTCCAGGCCTTAGATCCACCTCCAGGCCTTCCATCCACCTCCAGGCCTTGGATCCACCTCCAGGCCTTGGATCCACCTCCAGGCCTTCCATCCACCTCCGGGCCTTGGATCCACCTCCAGGCCTTGGATCCACCTCCAGGCCTTCCATCCACCTCCAGGCCTTCCATCCACCTCCAGGCCTTCCATCCACCTCCAGGCCTTGGATCCACCTCCAGGCCTTGGATCCACCTCCAGGCCTTCCATCCACCTCCAGGCCTTGGATCCACCTCCAGGCCTTGGATCCACCTCCAGGCCTTCCATCCACCTCCAGGCCTTGGATCCACCTCCAGGCCTTCCATCCACCTCCAGGCCTTGGATCCACCTCCAGGCCTTGGATCCACCTCCAGGCCTTGGATCCACCTCCAGGCCTTCCATCCACCTCCAGGCCTTGGATCCACCTCCAGGCCTTCCATCCACCTCCAGGCCTTGGATCCACCTCCAGGCCTTGGATCCACCTCCAGGCCTTGGATCCACCTCCAGGCCTTCCATCCACCTCCAGGCCTTGGATCTCTAAGCACATACCTGGGCCCACTGATCATCCTGTGGATAAACCTGGCTTTTCCACGGAGGCTGCATCGTAATCTCTTCCCACCGGGTTCTGTCGTACGGACACACTGACAATGACCCCACTAACTTTACCTGCTCTGTAGCAGCTGTTTGTGGCGGTCTTCGGCCACATTTCTCCCCCTGGCTGGATGCCTCTGTCTGAGATGCTGAAATAAACCGGTGGAGCTGCCGTTAGCTGCAACCTTTGAACAGACTGCGGTGGACTGTGCTTTGTTCCAGGTCTGACTCTGGAGAACCAAAGCAGTCCAACCCTCAGGTGTGAGCAGGGCTCTGTCTTTGGCCCCCTCTTTTCATCATTTGCCTCATTCCAGTTGGCAATATTTTCCTTAAACATAGAAAATGTTTTCCCTGCTACATCCAGCTGTATTTCTCCTTCCCACCTTCCTCCCCGACTGACTGCCTCTGAATTAAAATCCTCCTTAAACTAAACGGCGTTAACCTGAATCTCTTCTAACTGGTTTAACAAACACTATCCAAAGCTTGCCCCTCCCCTCAGGTGTCTGCCAGTCAGACATCAGCAACATCACTCTGTTTCACCTTCACCCCCAAACCCCCACCATCCCGGTTCATAGCCTCGTCACTTCCTGAATCGACTCCTTCAGATCCCTCCATAAACTTCAACTAGTCCAGACTTCTGCAGCTCGTATAGTCCCTAAAACCCTCGCTGTTCTGCAGCAGCTTCACTGACTCATGGATGAGTTACGAATCACCTTCAAAGCCTTCTTTACACATTCAAGGCCGTCCATGATCCGTCTGACCTCGTCCACATTCCTTAAAACTTCCTCCGAGCTGCTCTAAAACGTCTCACCACCGGACATCAGACTCATCTGTTCAAACAGCACTGCTGACTGCCCCCTTTTATATTGTTTTAGCTGCTTATTATTCTTATTTGAGTTTGGGATTTTTATTTTCGGTGTCTGTGAGTGTTGTGAAAAATAAAGTATTATTATTCTTATCAAAATGATTCATTATTGACTGAAACGTGGTCAAACATGTGGGAGGCAACAGAAATAACTAAATAATGAACTAAAGTCAGATGTTCTGTAAAGCAGAAAGTCACAAAAAACTGAAATCACATTAGGGCTGAAAACTGCAGCCAGAAACATTCAAATGAAATGATTTAACCAGGTTTTAAGTCGGCTGAATGACCTTCAGATATTAGTTTCAGTCTTTTTCTTTGTGCAGTTCAAACTGTGTAAATATGTCTGGTTCCTGTAACAACACCCACAGAGCTGGACCTCACGGTAGGTTTGATGTAAATAAAGTGATGAGGCTCCCAACATCAAACTGAAAACACATCAAACAGGACAATCTGTGTTGTTACAGCCCTCTGCCAGTAGGGGGCACTGCAGCTCCCACAGCCGCCACACTTCGCTGCATAAAATTCAGTTGAAATTACCTGTTAATTCACACTTAATTCTCATTTATTAGCATCAGTCAGTGGTCTGTTATTAGCTCTGAATTGTTGAAAATTGCCTTTGTTTTAATTCTGTCAAACGCAGCCTGAGTTTCACACACAATCAGATAAAAATGTGTCGTCTGAATCCTCTGCTCTGGCTTTTTCATTTGATATATTCATATTTTCAGCAGCACTTCAACACACAAAGTGTGTCATTTATTCACGTTGTTTAAAATAAGATGATCTGCAGCCACATGTGAAGGGTTCGAGCCCCAGATGTGTGTCAGTAAATAACTGCTTCAGTTGGAGGGTAAAAAATTAAGTTCAAACTGCTGCAGCATCAGCTGGACATGATCAGGATTATCGGCTCAGACCTCAGGAAGCTCCACCACAGCCACAGGTTTTCTCCACCTGCAGGTAAATAAACCTGCTCTCCTGCAGGCTGATAGATGGTCTGAGACTGACACCTGGTGGAAGAAGGCTGCCGTTGAACCAGCAGCTCTGCAACCAAACAAGCTGCTGTGACTCTGCTTTGTTAAGGATGTGCTTCTGCTGTGACTCTGCTTTGTTAAGGATGTGCTTCTGCTGTGACTCTGCTTTGTTAAGGATGTGCTTCTGCTGTGACTCTGCTTTGTTAAGGATGTGCTTCTGCTGTGACTCTGCTTTGTTAAGGATGTGCTTCTGCTGTGACTCTGCTTTGTTAAGGATGTGCTTCTGCTGTGATGCCTGAACAAATGGATCCGGGTCAGTTCGGATCAGCACTGGATCGGGTTTCATAAACACCGGCTGCTCTTTTAAGACTGGATCTAACTGTCCGTGGATCCTCTGTGATGCAGCAGCTACAGAGAATAAGAAGCACCTCCGTCACCATGGAACAGTCACAGATTACAGCAGAAGTCAATTATTCAAACTTTTCAGATCAATTTTAAAAGAAAAAACCAAACTGTTGTGTTAATATCTGTTTTGTCCTTCCTGGGACGCTGTAGCAACATGAAGGAGTCCTCAGATAAAGACTGCTTGGTCTTTCTTCTTCTGTGGTTCTGCATTAATGAGTATTAAACTGTTTTCCTGCCTGAAACCATGTGTTTATGGCAGAAAGTCAGCCTGTTGGACCTGAGAACACCTGCAGCATGTGGTCCAGATGATGCAGGATGGATATGGGACTGCTCTGGGCTGCCGGGCCTGAACAGAACCAGCCCGTCTGCTTCTGTGGTCAGGTCTCAGCCACTAACGGAGGAAGCCGTTTCAGAGACGAACTCCCATGTTGTGTTTGTTATTTGTCGCAATGTTTCCCACATAAACTCAGCTAATTTCCCCGTGCAGTGATTAAGTCCAATAAAATGATTTGGTGTTGTGTGACAACAAATTATGAACACTTTGGATCTGTGAGTGGCAACATGAGGGATCCACAAACGAGCCGCCGATGCTAACATTCATACTTCCTGATATCAGAAGCCAAATCAGAGCAATTACGACCCGAGCGCGTCTGCTCTGGAGTTTACTGAGTTCATTAAGTAAATTAACTTCCTAATGAGCTTCTGGCTACAAACACACTTTTTGGGCTGCTTTTAAGTGATGGCCAGCACACAGGAGCCCAAACAGAGCGGCAGAATGGGCCCCTACCAAATCAGACCTAATCAACATCCCAGCGTGACCGGAGGGACACTTTGCATGTGACGACTGAAACTCCAACAGAAAAGCTGCTTGTAATGAGTTTAATATCCAAAGAGCTGCAGAACACTCAGAGAAACTCTCTGCATCCCTTCTGTGGGAAGTCAAAGGTGTTGTTCTTCAACAAGAACTCCGCCTGCAACGAGAAGCAGCAGAACACATGGTTAGGACCACAAACAGCGACACAGCGAGCGAGGAGCTGTGGCAGCTCAGTACCAGGAAGTCCACTGGGTCCGGGGGCTGAGTTCTGCAGCATTCGCTCAGACCCTGGACCAGCGTGGGCATGATGTGCTCCAGCAGGTAGCTCCTCATGGGGGCTGCCAGGTCCTCCAGCTGCTGCTCCTCCTGCCGCTTCGCCTCCTCCAAACTCTGAGTCTGAAACCAGGAAACAGGAAGTGAACCTGACCTGTGAGGACAGGAAGCCCCGCCTCCACCCTGATCTGAGAGGCTCCACCTACCCACTCCGCCCAGCGTTCAGCCCTGCTCCTGGCCTCCTCCTGCTCCTGCTTCTCCTCCTCCACCCTCTCCCGAGCCTCTGTCCTCGTCCTCTCCTCAGCCTTGGTCCTCTCCTCCTCCTCCACCTCCTGGCGGCTGGGGCTGTAGTTCCTGGGGGGGCCCAGGCTGTCGAAGACCTTCTGCATGAGCAGCGAGCTGCCGGGCTCCTCACTGCTGGTGACCTCTGGATGGATGAGACACAGCTGCTTCAACAACATGCCGGTGGCGGGCTGAAGAACAGCAGCGGGCCTGCTGGATTACCCAGGTGCAGAGGGGCGATGTCCTGCTCTATGAAGTAGCTGACGACCGTTTCGTCCCACGTGACGCTCTCTCTGTAGGCCTCCAGCCGCCTGAGGAACAGCTCCGGCTCGTAGTCGTGCTCCTGCACCAGCCTCTCGGGCAGCTCGATCACTCGATCCATCAGGAAGTCGTCCGACGCGTCGAGACACAGCACAAAGTCTGCGAGCACAGCACAGGGAGGCTTACAGACTGTGGGAAATGTGGCTGAAGCATGGAGGGCACAGATGTTTTACAATTATTCCTCGGTTCTTTAATCTATTCTGTCTTTTGTTTTTCAGATGTGTTTTTGGTTTGATTTAAAATAAAGACTTTAGTTATCATCCAGACTCCTCTGGATCCTCCAAGACCGTTCACTACTGACATGCATAGACAGAACAAAGACCGATTGATCACATCCAATATGGAAGTATTGATTAAGGGGAAAACCTCCTTGAACAGTCTGGTTGGGATTGGGTCTAAAATACAAGTTGATGGTTTAGAAGAGACTATTGCTGTTGTTAGCTCAGAGAGATCAACTGGGCAGAAGCTGTCTAAATACAAATCAGGTTCTAAAGATACTTCTAAAGCTGCTCTACTTGATGATACATCAGTGATAAAAGTGGGAAGGATTCCATTAATCTTCTCTCTGATAGAAACAATTTTATTGATGAAGAATCTCATGAAATCATCACTGCTGAGAGTTAAAGGAATACATGGCTCAACAGAGCTCGGACTCTTTGTCAGCCTGGCAACAGCGCTGAAGAGAAACCTGGGATTATTCTGGCTACAGCGCTGAAGAGAAACCTGGGATTATTCGTATTCTCTTCTATCAATGATGAATAATAAGCAGTTCTAGCTTTACGAAGGGCTTTCTTATACGTTAATAAACTATCTTTCCAGACTAATTGAGACTCTTCTAAATTAGAGGAACGCCACTGTCTCTCCAGCTTTCTTCAGTCTGCTTTAAAGCAGCTGTGAATTATACCAAGGAGCCAACCTCTTCTGACTGATTACCTTCCTTTTCAGAGGGGCAACATTGTCCAGTGTTGGACGCATTGAAGCTATAGTGCTGTCAACAAGAGAGTTAAGTTCTACTGGAGTAAAATTTAGGTAGCCGTCCTCTGTCATATCAGCACATGGCAGTGAAGAAAAGGATGATGGAATCAACTCTTTAAATCTGGTTACAGCATTCTCTGACAGACACCTTCTTTATGTAAAGTTATTCTCAGAAGCCGTACAGTAAACCAAAATAAACCAGTGTGACGATCACCTGGCATCCTCCTCCTGCTGTGTGGAGTCGCTTCATCCTGTTCTTCACCTGAAGAGCGAGTGAAACACAGTTGTGTTATATGTTGTGTGTGTTGTAGTCATCCTGTTATCCTGACGGTGCAGCAGCTTTCCGACTCACCATCAAACACTTCTTTAGCTTGTTCGTATATGTTGGGGAAATCATCGAGAACAAAACCCTGGTTTCTGCAGGGGTAGGACATCAGTTTATCCTTCAGCACCTGCAGCTGCTCCTCCGAAACTCCTGTGAGAAAGAAACATTCCACTCATTTACGACTGCATTTCTGTAGAAAACACAGAAAAGTAGACTTTCTATAACTTTGTGGTAAACTTTCTTTTACATTTGGCCGTTTCTATGAATGTTTACTGATGGGAACTCAGCTGATGATTCACATGTTCAGCATTTGTTTCTGAAAAGAAACAGTTTTCATTAATTGAATCGTCTATTTTTAACTCTTCTAACCATCTAACAGACTCAAAGGAGCCTGTTGGAGCAGCTAACTGAGTTTTCCAAAGCCCAACTAATACCTGGAATAAGACCCTAAATCAAAATGAGATGAAGAGGAGACGTCTGGGATGCAGAGCAGGAACAAAATGGAGGAAAAGGAGGAAGTTTAAAGCATATCTTCCTTTAATCATTAGGGGAAATGTGAGATCTCTGGTGGATAAAATGGACGAACTCGGAGCCCTGATGAGGACACAGCAGGAATATCAGGCAGAGACCTGGCTGCAGGAACAACTCTAACAGCTCTCTGCTCAGCTTTAAGACTATCCGGGCAGACAGAGACTGCAGACAGAGCGCTAACAGTAAAGGAGGAGGATCACAGAGCTGGTTAACAACAGATGGTGGAATCCTGGACCTGGCTGCAGGAACAACTCTAACAGCTCTCTGCTCAGCTTTAAGACTATCCGGGCAGACAGAGACTGCAGACAGAGCGCTAACAGTAAAGGAGGAGGATCACAGAGCTGGTTAACAACAGATGGTGGAATCCTGGACCTGGCTGCAGGAACAACTCTAACAGCTCTCTGCTCAGCTTTAAGACTATCCGGGCAGACAGAGACTGCAGACAGAGCGCTAACAGTAAAGGAGGAGGATCACAGAGCAGGTTAACAACAGATGGTGGAATCCTGGACCTGGCTGCAGGAACAGCTCTAACAGCTCTCTGCTCAGCTTTAAGACTATCCGGGCAGACAGAGACTGCAGACAGAGCGCTAACAGTAAAGGAGGAGGATCACAGAGCTGGTTAACAACAGATGGTGGAATCCTGGACCTGGCTGCAGGAACAGCTCTAACAGCTCTCTGCTCAGCTTTAAGACTATCCGGGCAGACAGAGACTGCAGACAGAGCGCTAACAGTAAAGGAGGAGGATCCCAGAGCTGGTTAACAACAGATGGTGGAATCCTGGACCTGGCTGCAGGAACAGCTCTAACAGCTCTCTGCTCAGCTTTAAGACTATCCGGGCAGACAGAGACTGCAGACAGAGCGCTAACAGTAAAGGAGGAGGATCACAGAGCTGGTTAACAACAGATGGTGGAATCCTGGACATTGAGAACCCACTGATGGAGACCTCTGAAGGTTCCTACCTTCCTCTCTGCTACACTTCAGCTGGTTTATGTTTTATTTTATTCTGTAACAACAGCTGATCTTTCATAACAATTAATACTGCAGGGATATAACTCACCTTCAGGGATTAATAAAGCATTACTGAACAGAATTAAATGGTTTCAGTAGACAGACCTCTGTCACTCTCCCCACTGTCCTTCAGGCTGCTGAGCAGCTCCTGGGCCTCCGTCACAGAGTCCTCCACATCACTGTTCTTCACTACATCTTCCTAACAGCAGGGACAAACATGGGGGGTGTTAACAGTGGAAACACCTGCAGCCACATGGGTGAAAATGGATGTCAGGCCTCCATGTGATGTGGCGGCTAACCAGCTGGGCGATGGCCTCGGAGACGACGTCCATCAGCGTGATGTGGTGGAGCTTGTAGCGCTCGCAGATCTGCTTGGACACGGTGGTCTTACCGACCGCCGGAGGACCAAGAACACAGATACGGATGGGCTGCAGACGGCAACATGGAGTACAGCCTCATGAGAACCAGTGCAACAGATCAGTGTGTTAGCTGCAGTGTGATGTTCGCTGCTCCCACCTGCAGCCCCCGGGTCTGCCGGTACTCCTCCACCACCAGCTCCATGTTCTCCACCAGACCAAACTCACACAGCCAGTTGATGGAGAACAGCTTCTTGATGCAAACAGCCTCCATCCGAAGATTGACCAGCAGGGAATCAATTTCCATCACCTGCCACATGGAAACGACTTATCACAGATGTTTTAATTCCCTCTTCATCAGAGACAAAATGACAAATCAGGTGGTTAAAAATCAGCATGTTCATCCATCTGAGTCCACCTGATGATATTCACTCTGATTCAGACCCGACCTGAGTCTCAGCTCCTTGTTTCTGAGTCTCAGCTTTGTGTTTCTGAGTCTCAGCTCCGTGTTTCTGAGTCTCAGCTCCGCGTTTCTGAGTCTCAGCTTCGTGTTTCTGAGTCTCAGCTCCGTGTTTCTGAGTCTCAGCTCCGTGTTTCTGAGTCTCAGCTCCGTGTTTCTGAGTCTCAGCTCCGTGTTTCTGAGTCTCAGCTTCGTGTTTCAGAGTCTCAGCTTCGCGTTTCAGAGTCTCAGCTTCGCGTTTCTGAGTCTCAGCTCCGTGTTTCTGAGTCTCAGCTCCGTGTTTCTGAGTCTCAGCTTCGTGTTTCAGAGTCTCAGCTTCGCGTTTCAGAGTCTCAGCTTCGCGTTTCTGAGTCTCAGCTCCATGTTTCTGAGTCTCAGCTCCGTGTTTCTGAGTCTCAGCTCCGTGTTTCTGAGTCTCAGCTTCGTGTTTCTGAGTCTCAGCTTCGTGTTTCTGAGTCTCAGCTCCATGTTTCTGAGTCTCAGCTCCGTGTTTCTGAGTCTCAGCTCCTGGTTTCTGAGTCTCAGCTCCGCGTTTCTGAGTCTCAGCTCCGCGTTTCAGAGTCTCAGCTTCATGTTTCAGAGTCTCAGCTTCATGTTTCAGAGTCTCAGCTTCATGTTTCTGAGTCTCAGCTCCGTGTTTCTGAGTCTCAGCTCCGTGTTTCAGAGTCTCAGCTTCGTGTTTCAGAGTCTCAGCTCCGTGTTTCAGAGTCTCAGCTCCATGTTTCTGAGTCTCAGCTTCGTGTTTCAGAGTCTCAGCTCCGTGTTTCTGACTCTCAGCTCCGTGTTTCTGAGTCTCAGCTCCGTGTTTCTGGATGTTTTCTCCTGAAGCTCTTTGACTTTTAAAAGCTTTCTTTAAAACTGCAACAGCTGAAATCAAACCACCTTTAACTGCTCTAATAATGACTGAAAATGTTTTTTAGCTTTTCTACTGAGACAGACGATAGATGGATATCAGGTTGAATGTGATTAAGAAAGAAGATCAAAGGACGTTAACAGCTGAACTGTAGCAGCTACATTTCTAATTGTGTGAATTTAACTGAAGCCACTTCCTGTAACCATGACCCGACTTACCTGAAACACCACAGATCCACAGAACCTCCAAATAAAGAGCAGCACAGCGTGCTGAAGCGAGCACAATAAGTGTGTTAATAAATACCACTAAATACATTTTCTGTGGGTCAGTGGAGGAGACCATATGTCACAAATTAGAAATGTTCTTTAAATGAAAGAAACAGGAATGAAAGATGGATTTTACATGCGAATCGAAGCCCTAAGAAGAATCAGATATTACACCAAGAGTCCGAACCTGGAACAGAAAGAAGCTCGAGCCTGACTGACTTTAACTGAGGAGGAGCTATGATTCTGGTGGCGTTTAAAACACTAATCTGGGTCAGATAGTGGACCGCCTGAAAGGACACAAACAGCTGAATATCATCAGCATAGAAGTGACGAGAAATGTTAGAAAAAGATAGAATGATGCTGGTTCAATGAATAATGTAGAAATAAACTATTAATGGACCCAGGACTGAACCTGGTGGAACTCCACAGGTTAAAGATGTTATCGGAGAACCTGAGAAAGTCCTGTCAGATAAACAGAAAGAAAACCAATCTGATGCAGAGGCCTTAAACCTCTGAAGTCCAATCTTATGCTCAACAGTATGAAAGGTGCACTGAGACCAAGTAAAACCATCACAGAACAACTGCCTGTGTGGCTAAATGTGGCGTTAGCCTACACTCATGTCCTGTAAGAGGAAGGCCTCCTCAAACGGGCGTTTCTGGATCTGTCCTGGTCCCAGTGCGGCGGCGACGGCCTGCAGGAGAAACAGCTCACAGGTTAGTGGGCTGCGATGTGTTGGTGAAACAACGAGGAATCTCACAGATTTCTTCATCGGTTCCTCACCTTAATGATTTCCTCCATGGTGTTGTGGGAGGAGTCCACGGCCAGCAGGTAGAACGGTTTGGGTTGGTGTGCGATCACGCTGTGGACCACGCTGGAACACAGGGAACCACACAGTCAGAGCTCCCACTTACGTTCTGATCCACGTCAGAACGTGCACGGTGTGTGCACGCTGTGTGCACGTGCACGGTGGGTGCCCCACCTGGACAGGTCCCTGATGTGAATGGTGGGAACGATGTTGTGTCCATGTCCAAACACAGATATCTCAGCTGCCCGTCCGAGCCACGATTCCTGCAGACACGCAATGATTCTGATCGTCACGCACAAGATGGCGGCTTTGGTCCATCAACATGTCGTGTGATAAGAGAAAGGAGCCAGTGCTCCATCAGGCTTCCATCCATATAAATGTTCCTTATAGGTATCCATTATATGTAGCTATATAAACAGATATATTTATATTTATATGTATTTATATGTATTTAATGTTCCTTATAAGAATCCATTATATGTAGCTATATAAACAGATATATTTATATATATTTATATGTATTTATATGTATTTAATGTTCCTTATAAGAATCCATTATATGTAGCTATATAAACAGATATATTTATATTTATATGTATTTAATGTTCCTTATAAGAATCCATTATACGTAGCTACATAAACAGATATATTTATATTTATATGTATTTAATGTTCCTTATAAGAATCCATTATATGTAGCTATATAAACAGATATATTTATATTTATATGTATTTATATGTATTTAATGTTCCTTATAAGAATCCATTATATGTAGCTATATAAACAGATATATTTATATTTATATGTATTTAATGTTCCTTATAAGAATCCATTATATGTAGCTATATAAACAGGTATATTTGTATTTATATATATTTATATGCATTTATATGTATTTATATGTATTTAATGTTCCTTATAAGAATCCATTATATGTAGCTATATAAACAGATATATTTATATTTATATGTATTTAATGTTCCTTATAAGAATCCATTATATGTAGCTATATAAACAGATATATTTATATGTATTTAATGTTCCTTATAAGAATCCATTATATGTAGCTATATAAACAGATATATTTATATTTATATATATTTATATGTATTTAATGTTCCTTATAAGAATCCATTATATGTAGCTATATAAAACAGATATATTTATATATATTTATATGTATTTAATGTTCCTTATAAGAATCCATTATATGTAGCTATATAAACAGATATATTTATATGTATTTATATATATTTATATGTATTTAATGTTCCTTATAAGAATCCATTATATGTAGCTATATAAACAGATATATTTATATATATTTATATGTATTTAATGTTCCTTATAAGAATCCATTATACGTAGCTATATAAACAGATATATGTATATTTATATATATTTATATGTATTTAATGTTCCTTATAAGAATCCATTATATGTAGCTATATAAACAGATATATTTATATTTATATATATTTATATGTATTTAATGTTCCTTATAAGAATCCATTATATGTAGCTATATAAACAGATATATTTATATATATTTATATGTATTTAATGTTCCTTATAAGAATCCATTATACGTAGCTATATAAACAGATATATGTATATTTATATATATTTATATGTATTTAATGTTCCTTATAAGAATCCATTATATGTAGCTATATAAACAGATATATTTATATTTATATATATTTATATGTATTTAATGTTCCTTATAAGAATCCATTATACGTAGCTACATAAACAGATATATTTATATCTATATTCCCACGCGTTAGCAGCTCTTCTTCCAGGTTTCATCGGTTGAGAAATGAATAGAACATTTGAACAGGATCTGCTGGATCTGAGCTGGTTGTTGGTCTTCAGGCCTCACCTTGAAGAAGTGATGGAAGAGCTGCTCTCCCATCCCGTACTGCAGTCCGGACGCCACCACGTACGTGGACAACAGCGCTCGGTTCTGAAAACAACCACCATGAGACAGAGGAACGTCTGCTGCACAGAGTGAAACAGCTGGACCATGAACGCACCGTTTTGCCCAGTTTCACCACCCGTTTCTCCAGCTCCAGGTGCTGTTTGAAGTTGGGATGAGCTTTTCTGCTCCAGAAGATCTGGTCAGTGAGAGGCAGCTCCGGATCATCCTGGTGCACAACAGGTGTTCAGCGTTAGCACGACGTCAGACACTCACACAGCATCTCATGTTAGGTATGTGCTGGGGAGCACGAGGAGTCCCTGACAGGGTCGATGGCTTTGCTGCAGGCCCAGGTCATCACCGTGGAGACGAGGACAAACAGCTTCGGCCCACAGAAGCGGCTCATCTCTTCATGGAGGGCTGAGAATAAACCGAGAGCAGTCGTTAGTTGCTTTTCTCTGGAAGGAGGAAGCGTTCAGGAAGCTGGAATCACACATCCAGAAGATAATGTTTCTGAGGCTTCTTTCTCCTAAAGTTTAATGTTCTGCTCTCCAAAGATCACACATGGAAACAGTCAAAGCAGCAGTTAGTTCAGCTGCTAACAGACAAGCTTTTATTTTCCTTTAGTAGCTGAGCACATTACACTCCTGAGAAAGCCGTCCTGCCCTAATAAGTTCAAGGTTAGACTACAGCAATGGACTTTATGTCGCCTTCAACTGGTGCAAAATGCTGCTTTTAACCAACACTAACAGACCTGTGCACATCACTCCTGTTCTTAACTCCCTTCATTGGCTTCCTGTCCTTTATAGAACTGATTTTAAACTTTTAATGTCTGTTTTTAAAGCTCTTAACGGCCTCATCCCATCATATTTATCTGAGCTTTTAACTGTAACCCTGGCAGAGCTCTGAGGTCAACAAATCAACTTTTGCTGGAAGTGTTTAAAATACAAGTCCTGGGGTGCCCCCAGGCTCTGGAATAACCCTGAAATAAGTAGGTTTTTAGCCCTGATTTAGATGGCTTTTAATACCCAGCAGTATGGTGACACTTTTATATTATCTTATTCAATTTTGCTGTATTTTATTGCGTTTACTGTGATTTTATTGTTTTGTACTTATTCTTTTCTTTATTTATCATCTGCTATAAACCGAAATGGATTGTTGTAAAGGGCTGTAGAAATAAATTACATTTAAATGACAGAATAATTCAGTTATTTTATCTGGAGCGTTGAGCTTTCAGTCTTTGTTTTTAACTTGAATCTTTTCCATATTTGTCCCTCACAGTCCAGTCCTGAGTGGTTCTCACCTGTAACAGCCCAGGTCGCCTCCTCCACCTGGTCAGCGTGCTGAGTGACGTCATAGATCACCACGTCACAGTCCATCAGGTGAGACAGAAGCTCATCTCTGCCCGGATGCTTCCAAATGCAAAACAAAGCTGCTCATCGTGCTGCCTCACCTCTTTGGACATGTTTGGATGTTTGGATCAGTTCACCTACCAGATATTCCTCCAGCACGTGCGGCCTGCCCTCATTGGATCGGTCAGAAACGGTTCCAACCACCTGGAAAGCTGCGCCTCCGCTCAGGTGAGACCCCTGCTCCTCTTCTTCCTCCTCCTCCTCCTCCTCTTCCTCCTCCTCCTCCTCAGCAGGGGCTCCGGTCACACTCTCACACAGAAACTGAACAACGGACAACGTCAAACCAAGCCGCGTGACGTAACCGGCAACTGATCTCAGACCTGCTCTCGCGCCATCACCTTTGCGATGTTTCCGGATGAGTACGAGTCGATGTTGTTGAGAAAAACTCTTCTGGGAGACTGCTCGACTTTCTCCATCAGCTTCTCCGCCATCTTACCTGCGTTCAGCCGTTAGCCGATCTGTTGGTGTCGCGTTGCCATGGAGACGCGCTCCCTGGCGACGCGGACGGCCCGTTTTTTGTCATGTTTATTTCGTTCAGAGAAGTTTTCTTCTGGAAAATGATGTTTGCAGGCTGTTAATGATGATCAGAAGTGTGTTGGACTGATAAAGTGCTCCTTAATTTAAGGCTGTGAACGATTTAAAGCCTGAAAACAAACCTGTGAGCGATTTAAAAACACTAAAGTAACGGTAACGGATATTTTATGTGCCACATCTAACTTTACCCAGAACCAAGTCACCCCAAACCCCAAGAATGACTGAACTTTGGTCCGAACAAGGCTGATATTGTGAAGGTTTTCCAGGTTTTTACTTTGAAAACACAGATTTAAGCTGCTGGAAGAACTTGTTAACCTGTTAATGCCTGGAGTAGGACTCCAAATCAAGATGAGTTAAAAAAATAAGATGTTTAGGATGCAGAGCAGGAACAAAATGGAGGAAAAGGAGGAAGTTTAAAGCATTTCTTCCTTTAATCATCAGGGGAAATGTGAGATCTCTGGTGGATAAAACGGACGAGCTCAGAGCCCTGATGAGGATCACAGCAGGAATATCAGGCAGAGACCTGGCTGCAGGAACAACTCTAACAGCTCTCTGCTCAGCTTTAAGACTATCCGGGCAGACAGAGACTGCAGACAGAGCGCTAACAGTAAAGGAGGAGGATCACAGAGCTGGTTAACAACAGATGGTGGAATCCTGGACCTGGCTGCAGGAACAGCTCTAACAGCTCTCTGCTCAGCTTTAAGACTATCCGGGCAGACAGAGACTGCAGACAGAGCGCTAACAGTAAAGGAGGAGGATCACAGAGCTGGTTAACAACAGATGGTGGAATCCTGGACCTGGCTGCAGGAACAACTCTAACAGCTCTCTGCTCAGCTTTAAGACTATCCGGGCAGACAGAGACTGCAGACAGAGCGCTAACAGTAAAGGAGGAGGATCACAGAGCTGGTTAACAACAGATGGTGGAATCCTGGACCTGGCTGCAGGAACAACTCTAACAGCTCTCTGCTCAGCTTTAAGACTATCCGGGCAGACAGAGACTGCAGACAGAGCGCTAACAGTAAAGGAGGAGGATCACAGAGCTGGTTAACAACAGATGGTGGAATCCTGGACCTGGCTGCAGGAACAGCTCTAACAGCTCTCTGCTCAGCTTTAAGACTATCCGGACAGACAGAGACTGCAGACAGAGCGCTAACAGTAAAGGAGGAGGATCACAGAGCTGGTTAACAACAGATGGTGGAATCCTGGACCTGGCTGCAGGAACAACTCTAACAGCTCTCTGCTCAGCTTTAAGACTATCCGGGCAGACAGAGACTGCAGACAGAGCGCTAACAGTAAAGGAGGATTCACCTGTTACCTGCTGACACGATGTGTGACATCATCAACTCAGTTGTTGCCAAGCTACAAAAACAAAAAGTGTCCAAAGTTTGTAAATTTTCCAACAAAGCCAGAGAAACTTAAGTGATTCAGCTGAAATACGTGTTTTAAACATTTAACTGAATAAAGCTTATGTTAAAGAATAAATCTGCATCATGTTCAGCTCCAGTCTGATGAATGTTCTGAGATATAAAGTCTCCATAATTACTCAAGTCACATCTTTTTTTAATCGAATTAATAAAATTCAGAGTTGATTCCACAGAGTTACATTCATTTAAAACAGTTAAAACAGTAAAAAGCCCACAGTGTAGAACTCATTGTGTTCAGGTCCAGATCAAACAGCTTCATTCTGCCGACACAGCAAAGTTATCAAACTGAGCCAGTTCAAACGAGCGAGTCCCTATCGCCGCCCAGCCGTTCTTCGGCGCCGGAACCACGACGTTCTTCCACAGCGGCGTTCCGTCCAGCGTCCCGAAGGCGTTCTGACCCTACAGGGGAGACAGCTCGCGTTACTCCGCTTCCCGCGCTCTCAGCCACCTCACTTCAGCTACTTACCTGCACAGTGAGCGCTAAGGTGTGCCAGCCGTGCGCTGCGGTCCCGGACCGCCCCTCCGCCAGAACAGTCTGACCCGCTGTGACAAAACAGAGCCCATCAGAACCGGCAGAACAATCAAAGGGCATCAGAGGAGTCACACTGACCCAGATCATTGGTAACTTTGTAGGTGCCGTCAGCAAAAACCCAGAAGAAGACTCCTTTGGCGCTGCGGACCGCCTGGCCTCCTTTATCCACCCGGGCCGCGACAAACACGCCGCCGGCGTTCACGGTCTCCATGAAGACGTCACACGTGACCGTCAGGTTCTGCCTGCTCACACACACCTGGATGTTATCAAAGTTCTACCGTCACAGAACCACCGGCACCGGAGCGCCGCTCACCACTGATAGTCTCCGATGACGCTGATGGTCTGGTCGGCGTCCGTCGCCCAGGTGACCGGTCGCTGCATCACGACCTGTCGAAAGGTGAAGACGTGCGGCCCGGGGTCGGTGAGGTTCACGTGGTACTCGAAGACGCCCGTCTGGTCGGCGAAGTCCGGAGCCTCTGAGAACGGCGGGTTTCCTGCAGAGCGGCGAGAAAACGGGACGTTACCGTTCGGAGGCGTCCTCTGCGGCGCCCGTTTGACCAGAACAGAAAAATAAGCTGGTTTCCTTTTAATTAGCTGAACCGGACTCAGTTAGAATTGGACAACATGAACTTATTTAATGAAAAGATTATTTTAACTTCACGGAAGTTTTATTAATAAAAATATAGAAAAACAAAATTAGAATTTTTTTATTAAAAATTCAGTCTAAATAAGACTTTTTTTTTTTTTAAAGAATCAGTGAAATTGTTGGAAATATTTTCAGCAGATTAACAAAATAAATAAATCTTTTCCAAATTTATGATACGAGTGTAAATTTTTTTAGGTTCACAGAAATATTTTTAAATAATAATTTTGCCTCTAAAAAATAAAATCATTTGTTGAAAATTAAAATCAGCTAATTAATTATTAATAATTAAACATTTTTTAACCAAATTGAAGTTTTGATTCTAATCCATTTATTTTCTTAGTTAATATTAAATTCTTGTGTTTTTTCCCTGTAGAAATAAATGATTTCATTTGGACATAAAAAATATTTATTTATTAATGACCTGAACCTGTTTTTTTTATTAAATCCGAGTTTTATTTAAATAGCTGCTGCGTCGGTCTTTGGACTTACGGACATCGAAGTCGTCCTTGTAGGCTTTAGGGAAGCGGGCTGACGGCGGCGGCTCGGGGTGGCTGCCTTTCCTTCCCGTGGTGACGGTGGTGAGCGTGTAAACCTCGTCTTCACACAGGTTCAGAGTAAACGATCCGTTGACCAGCTGCAGACACCAGAAACAGGTCAACACGAGACCCCACCCTACCTTTCCCTCACAGTCTGCGTGGCGTTACCTTCACTGGAGTCAGCCTCTCGAAGAAGGACGGCGTCTTGGTCTTGAAGTTGAACTGCGTCCGCCACAGCTGCAGCTCCTTGATGGGGGCCTGGGGATAAAAGATGTTGAATGAGAGAAGAGCTCCACGCCTGGTGAAGAACTCTCTGAACTTACGAAGGATCCCTTCAGCTGGAAAGTTGCGCTCTGAGGCGTCACGTTGAAGGGAGGAAGAGGAGGTCGGACGCAGACTGAGTGGTCATGAGTCTGAGGGAAACATCGGAGAAACACGTCAGAGACGCCTGATAATCAGCTGATAATCACCTGATATCAGGATTAAAAACACAAACCAACTGTCTGTGTTCAGCAGAAGGAATAAAAGAATCAGAGTAACGGTTCGTTTCCTATCCTAGCACAAAGGATTCATCTTTAACGGGTCAAACCACGACCGACTCACCATGGTTTCTATGACAACAGTGAGGTTCCCCCTCCCGTCGGTCAAGGCGACGTAGCTTCCTCCCTGTTCCAGGTGTCCGACTGTCTGCAGGTAGGTCCATCCAGGCTGAGCGAACTGTGTGCTGTGGGCTACAGGAAGAGCCATCAGTCAGTCCTACACAGATCCCAAAGCTCTCACCTTCAGCCATCTGCTGCCAAACCAGTTTATGGTTTATTTCTCAACCAGAACCGACAGAAACCCTCAGATGAAGGATAAACTCAGCTGCATCTTTATTTCACAGAGTATCAGAATCAGTTCAGAACCTGTTTCGGACGCAGACCTGTGATCCAGATCGGAGACTCCACCACATAGTTCCCGCTCCAGGGTTCCTGAGCCGTCATCAGCCCGTCTCGGCCGAACGGCAGCTCCTCGTAGTAACTCGCCACCAGGTTCCAGGAGATGGTTCTGCGGGGCGGTTCACCGTTAACCACACAGCTTCACCCTCTTGTGAAAACGTGTGTTTGTGCGTCCTTACGAGGTCATGTGTCCGTTGACGTAGTTCTGGTTGAGGATGCGGGCCCAGCAGCCTCCGCCCACCTCATCGTTGAAGGTGCTGTAGTCCTCCGATGACCACAGCTTCTTCTGCGTCTTCAGGGCCTGCGTCATCGTGACGGTGCCCGGGTAGTGAGCCCTGAGCGCCACAACACAAGCGCCGGGTTAGTAAGACAGGAAGTGAAATTCCTGGGTTTCAGAGACATCGCGGTCCTGTTAGTAAAGGCTCAGCTGTTGCACCACACCTCGGGGTTAGAAAGGAGACAGACGGCGAGCATGAAAACAGCGCCCACACACGGGGCTCCTACCCTATCACGTCTACAGCTCCGCTGAGCTCGGGGTCGAGCAGCAGCGACTGGGCAATGGGTTCCCACAGGTTGTCGCTGGCTATGATCCTGACCCGCTCCAGACCAAATTTATCCAGAGTGTACCGCAGCAGCTGGTGACGGTCACACCGGGAGATGGAGAGGAAAACACAGACATTCACAGCTCTGATCATCTGACATTTGCTGCCAACACGCAAAACCCGACCGAAAGGATCGTTTCTGATCAAAGTTAAAGCTGATTTATGTCCCATTTTACTCATCTGGAGGCAGCCATGAGGAATGTTCTGTTGTAGAAATACAAACATTTACTTTCACTGAACCTGCTTTACGTGATTCAGGAGATTCAGCGTTTTGCCTGCCCTGTGGGGTTCCTCAGGGTTCTGTACTGGGCCCATTAATGTCCCAGTTAAATGATTCAACAGCACCTTCTGCCACAGTGATAATCTGCTAATCCTTTGGGAACTTCATCATCCTCAAACTGCACAAACTGCCACATCCAGGCTCTAAGGGGGAATAGCATGCTAACATTTTTGGTTTATTTGGTGTTTATAGATTTAGGAGAAAGTCCCACAGAGAACAGAGAGAGTTCAAACCAACCAAGTAAAGCAGGTCCTCTTTAGAGTCCTGTAGCTCCAACATACTTTACAGTAGAAACATTCAAAGTTTAAAACAGGTCACTAAAAGTTGGATTTTTTTCTGACAGAATCTGTATTTTCGTATCTTTCACAGTTTTTACAGAATCACAGTTTAAGTTTTAGTATTTTGATGCTCATAATTTACACTGGGTATAACATTCATACATCCAAACATAGGCATTTTCTCCTCTTTCACCCAGTGTGACTGTGACAGGCCTTGCAGTTTAATCTCAGATCCCCCACAGAAAGACTTGATATCTGCTAAATTACCAAATTACTGCAGCCTTAAACCCAACTGAGAGGTAAAAACATGTAAAGTTTGAGATGCTTCACGTGATGGCAGCAACAAGGTACAGTTCATTACCACCAAATGCCAACACTGGTCATGATGTGGAGCAGTTTTACATCTGTGTTAGTTTATGATTGAAAGGAAGAACAGCCACAAACATTCAGCTGAGGCGTTATAGGAAGAAAGAATTTCTGAGGAAAGCCAAACCCTGCAAAGGTTTTACCATCTGAGCATCACATGTTCAACAGGCGATTATACAGAGATCTCAGCACACTTTGTGCTGTACTTACCCAATCACCTCAACAGAATCATTAAGATACGGGTCAGAGATCATAGAATTAGCGACGCTCCAGTCGCCGTCTGCTGCGATGATGCCAACGCCAGCCAGACCAGCTCTATCCAACATCTCCCGCAGCACCTTGGCAACAAACAGACGCTCTCAGATGAGCCCAGAGAGAACCGTAAACATCTCAGTGGGACTCAGCTCAATGCGAGTGGCTGTTTTTCCCCTCAAGTCAGAGCAGACTGAGCTAAAATCAATGACAGGACATTCAAAGATGCAGATTGAGAGTAGGCTGCGTTACCTTGATGTACTTCACGTCGAATTGTCTCTCATTCCAAATCTAAAACAGACAAAAGTGAATTTTAGAATCATAGCAAACACATTCCTCTCAAATACTGTTAAAAGGTTCCAGTTTATTTTAATGCTGAAACGACTGCTTGAGTAACTCAAACAAATTGATTACAAAAAATCTTTCCTTTAATTCACTGAAAATCAGTCGACTTGTTAGCAGAGAACAGAAGGAAACAAGCTAGCAGAGAACAGAAGGAAACAAGCTAGCAGAGAACAGAAGGAAACAAGCTAGCAGAGAACAGAAGGAAACAAGCTAGCAGACAACAGAAGGAAACAAGCTAGCAGAGAACAGAAGGAAACAAGCTAGCAGAGAACAGAAGGAAACAAGCTAGCAGAGAACAGAAGGAAACAAGCTAGCAGAGAACAGAAGGAAACAAGCTAGCAGAGAACAGAAGGAAACAAGCTAGCAGAGAACAGAAGGAAACAAGCTAGCAGAGAACAGAAGGAAACAAGCTAGTAGAGAACAGAAGGAAACAAGCTAGCAGAGAACAGAAGGAAACAAGCTAGCAGAGAACAGAAGGAAACAAGCTAGTAGAGAACAGAAGGAAACAAGCTAGTAGAGAACAGAAGGAAACAAGCTAGCAGAGAACAGAAGGAAACAAGCTAGCAGAGAACAAAAGGAAACAAGCTAGCAGAGAACAAAAGGAAACAAGCTAGCAGAGAACAAAAGGAAACAAGCTAGCAGAGAACAAAAGGAAACAAGCTAGCAGAGAACAAAAGGAAACAAGCTAGCAGAGAACAGAAGGAAACAAGCTAGCAGAGAACAGAAGGAAACAAGCTAGTAGAGAACAGAAGGAAAGAAGCTAGTAGAGAACAGAAGGAAACAAGCTAGCAGAGAACAGAAGGAAACAAGCTAGTAGAGAACAGAAGGAAACAAGCTAGCAGAGAACAGAAGGAAACAAGCTAGCAGAGAACAAAAGGAAACAAGCTAGCAGAGAACAAAAGGAAACAAGCTAGCAGAGAACAGAAGGAAACAAGCTAGCAGAGAACAGAAGGAAACAAGCTAGTAGAGAACAGAAGGAAAGAAGCTAGTAGAGAACAGAAGGGAGAGAGCAGAGAGCAGCTTCAGCCTGTTAATATGAACGAATAGTCTGAGTCACATCAAAGTCAAAAACAGCTCATTTATCAGGCCGTGTTGTATCTGTAACATCAGAGACTGACAACTCCAAAAAGTACTTAAAATCTTATCATATCTTAAATGCAGCGTAGAAATGTGTTAACGAAAGCTCACAGATACTTCACACAATCCCTTTAACAACTATATCTTTAGCAGCATGCTCAGGACTAAAATGTTCCTGTGGGACAGTAAAAAAGCAGACTTCTCTTTAATGTAGGTTCGATCCACATTAAGTGGATCAGCCTGAAAAGTGTAAACCACAGCGGGTGCAGGAGTACACACCCCAACATACTGGATGTCCAGGTCGTGATACTGCTTGGCACCGAGGATCCAGTTCACCACGTATGTAGCAGTGATGTCGGGGAAGTCATAAGGCCAGTTCTTCCCATGACCCACCCAACCAGGGAAGGCCCAGGGCAACCCTAGAGAGAGAAGATGCATTAGCTTCACCATCCCTGGTGTCTACACAGCCTCTACAAACAGGTATGTTCACACCAGATATGCCTCGTTTAACTGCTAAACCAAAGCTGGAGTTCAGCTCAGGAGAGCTTATTTGTATCTGTAAGTAGATCCATTTACCAGCCAGACAGAAAAGATCCACACAACAACATCAAATCATGTTAAAAACATCCAAACTAATGATAAAAAGGTTAAAAACTAGAACTCCAACTCATTCTGGGACTAAAACCCTTCATCCAGATGGAAGAAGAACAAAGGATGGGAGTCATTCAGCTGAATGCTGCTGCTGTCTGTGGCTGATGGCACCACAGAAGAAGACAGTCAGAGGGAAGGTTTCCTGAAACACAGAAGCTTCTGAGCCCGTTTCCAGTCGGAGGGTCGGAGATGGTCCCAGATGTTTAACAGTCGGCGTAATATCCATGAACAAAGAGCCGGGTTCTTACCTATGAGCGTGATGTTGGGGTTCCTGTTCTTGGCCTCCTTCATCAGCCACCACTCGTAGCCCCTGAAGTAATTCTCATCGTTCTCGTAGTGCATGTGTGACGGCTCCGTTCCATCTGACCAAGACACAGCGTTATAAATAAAGTTAAAAATAACTCAATAATAATCTTCATTTTCTCAGCAATAAGACGTCAACAACAACGAAGAATGTGGCAGAAACATTAAAACTGGTTTAATAATGTACATAAAGTGGTTAAAATGGCTGCACCAAAGGTCATCAGAAGGTGGCGTTACTGAGCATCACAACAGGAAAGAGCTCCATAAATTAGGCTGTGTTGGTGACGTTCACATTATGGAACACCAATTTAATCCATAAATCCATAAAAACAAACACATCAGCAGATGGAAGACAGTAACATCAAAAGTAAGTGAGCACAACGAATACACACACTAAAACGTTTTTAATGGGCAGGTTAACCGTTTCCATTCGTATATTTGATATCTATATTTTTTATTTACATTTATTATTTATGTTAAAATGTCCCCAATGACATTCCGTACTTTCATCTGTAAGATGGATGGTTTTAATGATCAATAAGCCTTTTAAAGCTCTGATAAAGAGATTGGTATTCATAAAACAAACAACGTGAGGGAGTCACGTGACTCCTGACAGGAGCCAGGTGTGGTCACGTGACGCAGGAGGAGGCTGTCTCACCTGTGGTCTGAGCGTCTCCCCCAATCTCCACCTTCAGGATGTGCAGAGAGGCTCCGAAGTTTGGCTGCAGGCGGCGACACAAACAAACAAACAAACAAACAAACAAACAAACAAACAGTGAGTTTCCTCCAGCTGCACTCTGACCCGCTCACCTGTGGGAGGAGCTGCGTCACCTCACCTTGAACAGGTAGTCCAAGATCTGGCTCCGGTACGGCTCCGCGTAGTTCACCAGTAACCGAGACGTCGCCTGCACGCGCACACACACACGCACGCACGCACACAGAGATGAAGGGTCACATCAGTAAAACTGCTCCGCTGCGCGCACGCTTCCAGCACCAGGAAGTAGACGGTGAACTCACCCCTCCGCCGCTCAGACCTCCGATCCCATCAAAGACTCTGCCCAGCCCGCCCTCATCACCCAGCGGGTAAGACTGAGCGGAGGAGTCGGCGGAGAGGAGGAGGAGGAGGAGGAGGAGGAGAGCGGGCACAGCCCGGGCGGACACCCGCTGCTCCATACTGCCAGCCCGGATACGAAGCTGCGCGGCGCCTGGTTTTTATGAGCGCGCTCACGCGTCTAAGCGTCACATGACAGCGCAGCTGAGTGGTCACGTGCTGTCAGAGCTGGCCAATCAGCAGTTTCAGGGAGCAAAAGTACAACATTAAAATAAAGAAAAGTCGTTAATGTCTCGTGACGTCCTGTTACTTTAATAAACTCCATTTCCCAGAAGCCCCAGCGGGCTCCAACCAATCACTGCTCACTGCCCAAAAGCACAGTGAGAGCTTATTCTCTGAGGCAGATTCAGCTGATCTGCAAAGGAAGGACTGAAATAAAGATGTTTAACTAACTCCTCTCACATCTAAACTCGAGTTTTAGACTTAAAAGATCAAGTCAATTAAACTCAGTTTTATTTATGAAGCTCCAAATCTCAACAAAAGTCATCTCACTTCAGACATACAGCCCAATTCAAACTGATTACAGTACAATTAATTCAGTTCCAAATGAGCCCAATTCACACAGAGCCTTTTAAATAAAGTATTTTAGCTCAGGAAACCAGCAGATTGCACTGAATCTTCTCTCTGATCCAATCCGTGAGCTGCACGAGGCGACTGTGGAGAGAAAAAACTCCCTTTTAACAGAACCAGAACCAGGAAGGAATAAAATAATAATTTATACAGCAGCAACAAAAGTTTTTCCGACAGTGATTATTAAGTATTATTTAATTGGATTGAAAAGTGAATCAATAATCCAACAAATGCAAGAAATAACTGGAAAAAATATGATTGAATTGTTTTAACAATTTCTTTGCAATATAATTTGAGTTTATCCATATTTGCACCATTACACATCCCTCATTTCTTTATGTATTCATATATATAATGTACAATATATATATATGAAAATAAAAATATGGATCAAAGAACAGAACATTAAATACAACATTTGAATTAGATTTAATTGATACATTGATTATAATCAGTTTAATCTCTGCTGATGTTACTGCAACAGGTTCACATGCAGTTAAACGGTGGAATTACCTCGAAATGAAACGATTTAAAGTATAATTTAAAGTATAATACACAGCTGGATCATGACTCGCTGACTCTAAACTCATCGTTATAACTGACACAGAGGTCCATAATGACACTTTTTATTGGATCTATCAGCAGATTCTCCCATTCACCATCACTCCCACGTCTGTTACTCTCTGATGCAGATGGTTTCTCTGCTGGTGAACTTTGTGGGTCATATTACTCTAAAGAAGGTCACCAGAAGCAGCAGAAGCAGCAGAAGAAGCAACGTAGAATACGTTTCCAGAGAAATCCGCAGACCGCACAGCTCGGGTTTGCTTCATTTTGACCTTCTTTGGATTTGCTTCATTTTGACCTTCTTTGGATTTGCTTCATTTTGACCTTCTTTGGGTTTGCTTCATTTTGACCTTCTTTGGGTTTGCTTCATTTTGACCTTCTTTGGATTTGCTTCATTTTGACCTTCTTTGGGTTTGCTTCACTTTGACCTTCTTTGGGTTTGCTTCATTTTGACCTTCTTTGGGTTCGCTTCATTTTGACCTTCTTTGGGTTTGCTTCATTTTGACCTTCTTTGGGTTTGCTTCACTTTGACCTTCTTTGGGTTCGCTTCATTTTGACCTTCTTTGGGTTTGCTTCACTTTGACCTTCTTTGGGTTTGCTTCACTTTGACCTTCTTTGGATTTGTTTAATTTTGACCTTCTTTGGATTTGCTTCACTTTGACCTTCTTTGGGTTTGCTTCACTTTGACCTTCTTTGGGTTCGCTTCACTTTGACCTTCTTTGGGTTCGCTTCATTTTGACCTTCTTTGGATTTGTTTAATTTTGACCTTCTTTGGATTTGTTTAATTTTGACCTTCTTTGGGTTTGCTTCATTTTGACCTTCTTTGGGTTCGCTTCATTTTGACCTTCTTTGGGTTTGCTTCATTTTGACCTTCTTTGGGTTCGCTTCATTTTGACCTTCTTTGGGTTTGCTTCATTTTGACCTTCTTTGGGTTTGCTTCATTTTGACCTTCTTTGGGTTTGCTTCACTTTGACCTTCTTTGGGTTTGCTTCACTTTGACCTTCTTTGGATTTGTTTAATTTTGACCTTCTTTGGGTTTGCTTCATTTTGACCTTCTTTGGGTTCGCTTCATTTTGACCTTCTTTGGATTTGTTTAATTTTGACCTTCTTTGGATTTGTTTAATTTTGACCTTCTTTGGGTTTGCTTCATTTTGACCTTCTTTGGGTTCGCTTCATTTTGACCTTCTTTGGGTTTGCTTCATTTTGACCTTCTTTGGGTTCGCTTCATTTTGACCTTCTTTGGGTTTGCTTCATTTTGACCTTCTTTGGGTTTGCTTCATTTTGACCTTCTTTGGGTTTGCTTCACTTTGACCTTCTTTGGGTTTGCTTCACTTTGACCTTCTTTGGATTTGTTTAATTTTGACCTTCTTTGGGTTCGCTTCATTTTGACCTTCTTTGGGTTCGCTTCATTTTGACCTTCTTTGGGTTTGCTTCATTTTGACCTTCTTTGGGTTCGCTTCATTTTGACCTTCTTTGGGTTTGCTTCATTTTGACCTTCTTTGGGTTTGCCTCATTTTGACCTTCTTTGGGTTCGCTTCATTTTGACCTTCTTTGGGTTCGCTTCATTTTGACCTTCTTTGGGTTTGCCTCATTTTGACCTTCTTTGGGTTTGCCTCATTTTGACCTTCTTTGGGTTTGCTTCATTTTGACCTTCTTTGGGTTTGCTTAATTTTGACCTTCTTTGGGTTTGCTTCATTTTGACCTTCTTTGGGTTCGCTTCATTTTGACCTTCTTTGGGTTTGCTTCATTTTGACCTTCTTTGGGTTCGCTTCATTTTGACCTTCTTTGGGTTCGCTTCATTTTGACCTTCTTTAGGTTCGCTTCATTTTGACCTTCTTTGGGTTCGCTTCATTTTGACCTTCTTTGGGTTTGCTTCATTTTGACCTTCTTTGGGTTTGCTTCATTTTGACCTTCTTTGGGTTCGCTTCATTTTGACCTTCTTTGGGTTTGCTTCATTTTGACCTTCTTTGGGTTTGCTTAATTTTGACCTTCTTTGGGTTTGCTTCATTTTGATTCCAGCTGCTCAGTTCATCACTGCAGAACACATTTGTCTTTCCTCACCGAGCCTCCGGCTGAAGCCGCCTCCTGCTCCACCTGCACCCTCAGGAGGCTCCTCCTCTGCTGCTCCGCTGCCTTCAGCTCCTTTGAAAGTCTCCGTTTCTCCCTCTTTAAGGACCTTTGAGCCCTCAGGAACATCTTTTTGGAGTAGAATCCTCCGCTGTTGTCGACTATGATTTTGTCGATTTTGTCCAGCAGCTGCCTGGTTTGCTCCTCGTCCTTCACTTCGTTGTTGAAGACGTGATATCTGCCAGAGAACCGCTGCATGAGGGCTGTGAGTTCTGCACTCTTTGAAATAAACTGCTCGATAGTTTGTGTCTTTAGCTTGTCTCCATGTGTGAACAACACCAAGGAGTAGTTGGCGGCCGCCTCACCGAACGTATTCAGGATTATCTGGAGAGTGTCTGCCTCCTCCTGGGTGAACCTGCCCAGCCTCAGAACCACCAGGAAGACGTGAGGACCCGGAGCCGACAGCGACAGGCAGCTTTCAAGCTTCCTCAACACTTCATCTCCACTGATGTTTGTGTCAAACAGCCCCGGAGTGTCGATGACGGCGACCTCTCTGCCCCCCACGGCCGCCTCGGCCCTGTCACACTGAGCTGTCCAGGAGGACGGAGACGCCTGGGACTGGAAGGCTCCTCTGCCCAGGAGGGTGTTTCCTGTGGCGCTCTTCCCTCCTCCAGTCTTCCCCACCAGGACGATCCGCAGTGCGTCACTCTTCTTCTGCTTCTTAGATCCTGCAGACAGGAGAGACAACCACAGCTTTTTGTTCTTTAGCTGCTCAAACAATGGATCCCTGAGCTCCAGCAGCTGACCTCACGGTGCAAGATGCTGTCAGTCTATCCAAGAAAGAATGATATGAACATAGACTCCTTATCTGACTACAGAGGAAAGGAGTTTATTATACGCAGCTGTTATAATACAAGCAAAGGAAGGAAAAACGTGGATCTGAGAAAAATCACATTTCAACAGGAAATAAAATCAGTTTCCAATTCAAAGGTTGAGGAACCAAAAAGAGTTTCTACTTTAGTCGTCATGTTAAGAAGGACGAATGGATTTATTGTGTTCGTTAAAACCAGATTTTTAACACGATATTATTAACTGAAGTTGAATTCTCCTGCATGTATTTATTTATCCGACCTAAACCAGCACACAGTTCTCATCCCGGTGACCCAGAAAAAGCTGTTTCACAGAAGAAGAAAAAGCAGATAATGAGACAATAACCAAAGGGGGGCTCATACATCCCATTCATTGGAAAAGACGTGTACAGAGCTGTGAAGCTGTGCAACTCAACATGGCACCAATTTATCACAGATTCACCAGGTTTTACCTCCTGAGTCAGATATATGTCAGTAAATAAATCAATTCCACTGTTTGTGTTTCATGACAGAAGACAATCAAACGGCCGAGCTGAGCAACTGCTGGACGCTCCGTGTAAACAGGCTGACCTCTGACCTCTGGCAAAAACTGCATTCAGAAACAGCTGGAAGCCAAGAAGGTTTTAACTGAATTCCTCTGATCAACACATTCATTCTGGTCCAAACACCTGATTTAACCGTGACTGTTGCTGTGATAAGTTTAGCTTTTGCTCCACAGCTAAACCAGACAAACCAAACTTAGCTTAGCTAGCTAACAGGCTAGTTTGAATATTGCTGCTCTGGAAACATATAAACTGTTTATTAATATCTTTCTTTTGATATTTTCACTTTGTATATCAAACAGGTTTAATGAGTAATTGTATTAAATCAGAGTGAAGTGATGAACTCTATATTATTACAGCTCCCTTTGGCTGAATATTTCAGTCTGATTGTCATTGTCGGTGGGTTGTTTTTATGCTTTTGTCTTACTTTGGATTTATAACTTCAGTTTTACTTTGTTGTCTCGTCTGTTTTTTGTTCAGTCTTTGTTTCATGTCCTGTATTATTGATTTATTTCCCCAGTTTGTCCAGTGTTCTCAGGTAGTCCTTCTTTCTTCTCCCCTGTACATTAATCCCTAACCCTTGTTACTCATTAACCCCCTCGGTATATATCCTGATTTTCCTTGTCCTTGCCACACATTTAATCAGCCCATCTGTTTGTCTGTCTGTCAGCCTGTCTTCCTGTTGGTTAGCTTTATAACTTTCATCTTATCCTGCCACAGCAGCGCCTTTAGTTTGAATTAAGCCTCCTGGATTATTTCTGCCTTTCTTCGCCTCCTCCTAACATGTCTGTAGACCCTTTGCGTTCCACTTTACAAGTAACCACTTGGTGATCCGAACACAACCGAGCTTTGCTAGCTTGCTTAAGTCCAGAGAAACAGAGACCATCGTTGCACATTGATCATTATTCAGCAGTGGTTTACAGGCAGTTATGGAGCAGAGGAGACAGACGTGTCTTATGAATAAATTGTGTTGTTTATTTTTTGTACATCTGCAACCATGCTAAGCTAATGAGCTAACAGTATTTCACCATTTTAGCGTTATTAGCTTAATTTATCAAATGTCAGCAAACACAAAGAGCCTTTTTAACCTTATTTCAGGTCCACCCATAGAAAATGTAAACTAGATCTCATGCTCCATTGAATTTAGGGTGTTTTGATTTGTTTGTGCGCCTTATTGTAAAGATTGTGTTAGCTCAGATCCTGTCCTTTGTTTGGAGGGACCCTGATATCTCAGGGATCATGTTTTAACGAATATACTGTAAGATGAGCCTCTGAAAACACCAATAATAATAAAATTCGATATATCTGTCCACGCCAAGTAAAAAAAATAACATTTTTAACAAGTTTCAGGGTACTGGCATCATCTTTATTGACAAGATGGCAACTTATATCAGCCACTGACCATGGCTCCATAACATGAACACACAGCTGAATACATGTGGAAGTGCTAGGATTTGTTGACTGGAATAAATGGATGAAAGTTGGGGTTTTAGCAGGGAACCAGATCTGTGTTGACATTACGATGTAGGGTTGGATAATAAGTGGTGATCATGATGCTTGTAACAGAGATTTAAAGTCTAAAGAGTTTTTCCTGATTGATCAAAATATTCTGGTTAAGCTTCAGATAAAATATTATCTCTGATTATGTGTTTAAGTGTAGAATCATGTGAAAGCTCACGCAGGTTCTCCCATTAACACACCGAACCACCGTGTTTCTACAGACCGACTCAAACCAAATCAGGAATCTGATTTTCACAGTTTCTGCTACATGCATGGAAGGATGAGTTTGAATTATTCTTTCATGACTAAATGTCCTTCATTTAAAACTTTTGCTCCTTCGGTTTCCGGTTGTGTCTGTTGTTCTTTTCCAGTCAGCATGATATATGTACCCATACCCTGAGCTGGTTAAAGCAGTTTTCCTCCGACAGAGGGAGGTTTTCCTGTCAATAATAAACTTTCTTTTGTTCTCCTTATTGTATGGTGCAGCGATCTGAGACCCCCACTGCTAAAGCTCCAACAGCAGCTCCAACAGCAGCTCCAGCAGCAGCTCCGACCACCAGGCCGATCGGACCCGCCGCAATCCCCAACACGCCGCCAATGGCAGCGCCGCAGGTCGTGGCGACAGCGATCGCTGGCGCCGCAGTGAAGTTGTTGGACCGCTCAGCTCGAGCTCGGGCTTCGCACTGGTATCTCACATGCAGCCGGGTCTCCTCCCGGCGGTAGGATCTTCCTATGAATTTGACTCTGAGTGCTTGCAGCTCCTTCTGCTTCTCCTCTTGCATCTCTTTCAGGAGTCGCTCCTTCTCTTTCTCTATTGCCACCTCCGCTCTCTGATACATTGCATTCGTATAGTAGCTTCCACCGTTAGCCATGGTCATCTTGTCAATTTTGTCCAGGAGCTGTCTGGTTTGTTTGGGGTCTTTGATCTCGTTGTTGAAGACGTGGTATCTGTCATAGCACTTTCGGATGATGGCCTTCAGGTCCGGGCTCTCTGAGATGAAGGCCTCAATGGACTGGTTCTTCAGCTGGTCTCCATGTGTGAACAGCACCATCGTGAATCTCTCTGCATCCTCCCCAAAGGTGGTCTGAATCATCTTGACGGTGTCCTTCTCCTCCTGGGTGAACCTGCCCAGTTGGAGAACCACTAGGAAGGCATGAGGACCAGGAGCTGACAGAGATATGCACGTCTTGATCCGGTTCAGCACTTCTTCTTGGCTGAAATTTGTGTCAAACAGGCCCGGAGTGTCGATGACGGCCACCTTCTGACCGTCGACATCTCCTTTGGCTTTATGACATTCAGACGTGAGGGAAGACGGAGAAAGGTCTGATTCAAAGGCCTCCCTCCCCAAGATGGTGTTGCCTGCTGCGCTCTTTCCCACTCCGGTCTTCCCGACCAGAACAATCCTTCTCTCGTCTGGATCTGTGTGTAACACGTAGTATTGTTATAACAGAACACTGCAGTGAGAATAAGCATCTTTTTGTTTCTTTGGAACAAACTACATAAGACTATTGGCTTCCACAGCAATGTTGCAGCACCTTGTTTCTACAGAAGCCCAGAGAGGACAAACCCAACACTGGCTCTGGTTTTAAGTTACTTCTTCTCTGCAGCTTCACCATTAGATGCCACGACAAACTGCTCCTACTTCAAGGCAGTATTTGGAATCAATGAGTGTCTAAAACATTTTATGAGACAAAAGTGTAGAAATTTAGAAGAAGAAATGGTTCAGTAGGTATTGTCTATGCTTTAAAACACCATCCATTAAACACGACCCAATGCGACCAATAAACCCAACACACTGATAAACACGACCCAACTTGACTCAACGCAACCCAACGTGAGTCAAAGCGACCCAACGTGACTCAATGTGAGTCAAAGCGACCCAACGTGAGTCAAAGCGACCCAACATGAGTCAACGTGAGTCAAAGTGACCCAACGTGAGTCAACGTGAGTCAAAGCGACCCAACGTGACTCAATGTGAGTCAAAGCGACCCAACGTGAGTCAAAGCGACCCAACATGAGTCAACGTGAGTCAAAGCGACCCAACATGAGTCAACGTGAGTCAAAGCGACCCAACGTGAGTCAAAGCAACCCAACGTGAGTCAAAGCGACCCAACGTGACTCAACGTGAGTCAAAGCGACCCAACGTGACTCAACGCAACCCAACGTGAGTCAAAGCGACCCAACGTGACTCAACGTGAGTCAAAGCGACCCAACGTGACTCAACGCAACCCAACGTGAGTCAAAGCGACCCAACTTGAGTCAAAGCGACCCAACATGACTCAACGCGACCCAACATGACTCAACGCGACCCAACATGACTCAACGCGACCCAACATGACTCAACGCGACCCAACTTGACTCAACGCAACCCAACGTGAGTCAAAGCGACCCAACATGAGTCAACGTGAGTCAAAGCGACCCAACATGAGTCAACGTGAGTCAAAGCGACCCAACGTGACTCAACGCAACCCAACATGAGTCAAAGCGACCCAACGTGAGTCAAAGCAACCCAACGTGAGTCAAAGCGACCCAACGTGACTCAACGTGAGTCAAAGCGACCCAACATGACTCAACGCGACCCAACATGACTCAACGCGACCCAACTTGAGTCAACGCGACCCAACGTGAGTCAAAGCGACCCAACGTGAGTCAAAGAGACCCAACGTGAGTCAACGTGAGTCAAAGCGACCCAACATGAGTCAACGTGAGTCAAAGCGACCCAACGTGACTCAACGCAACCCAACATGAGTCAAAGCGACCCAACGTGAGTCAAAGCAACCCAACGTGAGTCAAAGCGACCCAACGTGACTCAACGCAACCCAACGTGAGTCAAAGCGACCCAACTTGAGTCAAAGCGACCCAACATGACTCAACGCAACCCAACATGACTCAACGCGACCCAACTTGAGTCAACGCGACCCAACGTGAGTCAAAGCGACCCAACGTGAGTCCAAGCGACCCAACGTGAGTCAACGTGAGTCAAAGAGACCCAACGTGAGTCAACGTGAGTCAAAGAGACCCAACGTGAGTCAACGTGAGTCAAAGCGACCCAACGTGACTCAACGCAACCCAACATGAGTCAAAGCGACCCAACGTGAGTCAAAGCAACCCAACGTGAGTCAAAGCGACCCAACGTGACTCAACGTGAGTCAAAGCGACCCAACGTGACTCAACGCAACCCAACGTGAGTCAAAGCGACCCAACTTGAGTCAAAGCGACCCAACATGACTCAACGCGACCCAACATGACTCAACGCGACCCAACATGACTCAACGCGACCCAACTTGAGTCAACGCGACCCAACGTGAGTCAAAGCGACCCAACGTGAGTCAAAGCGACCCAACGTGAGTCAAAGCGACCCAACGTGAGTCAACGTGAGTCAAAGAGACCCAACGTGAGTCAACGTGAGTCAAAGAGACCCAACGTGAGTCAACGTGAGTCAAAGAGACCCAACGTGACTCAACGCGACCCAACGTGAGTCAAAGTGATCCAACTCGACCCAACGTGAGTTAAAGTGATCCAACATGACTCAACGCAAATTCAAACCAGTCAGGGCTCATCTTTCCTGTTTTAGTTGTGCTCTGATGTGAGGTCAGACATTTTTTAAGATAATCTGTCACAGCTCAGAGATCTGAATCAATGAAAATCCTTCATGTAGGTTTAAAAGTCAGCAGGAATCAGTTTGATGATGATGGAGATCAGTGAAGGTCGAACTGCGTCATGATGCTGTAGCTTCAGACGCATATTTTCTCCAGACTGTAAAGCTTTGACCGGCAGCTCATTCAGACCCGACTCTATCGGCGCTTTGTTAGCTGCCTGCTCCAAACACCACGAAGAGCCTCAGACAGCACAAAGAAGACAAAGTTAATAAAAGATTAAGCTGTGTCAGAGGTTTGTTGGTGGAATTATACGCAACTTTGACTTTGATCCATCCCTTTTACTTTTGTTTTCAGTTGCTGTTAATCGAGGTTTACCCACGAAAAACACTGAGGTTATGGTTAGAAAACACGGTGTCAATCAAACACACAACCTGTCAATCAAACACGGCCTGTCAATCAAACACGACCTGTCAATCAAACACGGCCTGTCAATCAAACACGACCTGTCAATCAAACACAACCTGTCAATCAAACACAACCTGTCAATCAAACACGACCTGTCAATCAAACACACAACCTGTCAATCAAACACACAACCTGTCAATCAAACACACAACCTGTCAATCAAACACAACCTGTCAATCAAACACACAACCTGTCAATCAAACACGACCTGTCAATCAAACACAACCTGTCAATCAAACACATAACCTGTCAATCAAACATGACCTGTCAATCAAACACACAACCTGTCAATCAAACACACAACCTGTCAATCAAACACGACCTGTCAATCAAACACACAACCTGTCAATCAAACCGATCCTGAAAAGTCTTTCACAAAGTGAACCTGAACCTGTTACCTTGATAATTTGCCCCGTACATGCTGAGAGACTCAGTGTTCCTGCTGATGTGCGTCCTGTGCTGAATGAATCTGACTTCCTGACACTCGTTATCTTTCATCACACCTGCAGGGGCGTTCCCTCCGTCTGAATTTTTACAGAACGAGGAAGTACAGCTTTAGTTTAAAACAACAATCTGAAGTCACGAGGATCGTCACGCTCATAGCTTCCGTTTCCTTGGCGTCAGCTGATGCCTGAAAGCTGAGAAGCATCAGCTGGAGCGTGTGAACCCTGCAGCCAGCCCACAGGTGGACGGGCCTCAGAGCTGCATCTCTAACAACATTCCTCTGTGGTGAACATGAAATTCAGGTTCCAGCCGGTTTGTGTGCCAGCGTTCAGATGCCTGAGGATGACTTCAGTTTTATGAGAAACAACCAAAACCAAAACCAGCTGCTGAACAGATTCACACAAAGATCTCTGAATTCATAGAAAATATTATTATATCTTTTGAGTATTGCAGCTGTACAGAAAATAACTGTCCAGAAAGATAAGATGTGAAAGTATACAACATATTCAAAAGTTAAAAACTTATTAGATTTGTATAGAAATCTCTACACGCATTTATAAGATATGAATTTATAAATCAGAGCTGGTCTACGGTGCGTGTTGGACTCCATCAGAGTTTAAGTAAGGCCCCGGGGCAGAACCAGAACTCTCTGGAGGGATTATATATCCCATCAGGCCTGAGAACACCTCGGGCTTCCCCAGGAGGAGCTGGGGGGGGGGGGTTAACTCCTGGACCTGTTGGTTCTGAGACCTGAACTCAGATAAGAGGAAGATGATGGACGGATAGAAGGTGGTTTTGGACTTTTTCATCTTCATCTACAAATAAATAAGATTTAGTTGGACTTTGACTCATAAATGACAGCGTTCTGTTGTCTGTGGGGTTCTTCTGTCTGTGGGGTCTCGCATCATTAATGTGTTTCTTCATGTGAGAGGAAGTCTTGAACAGCTGAATTAAAACATGCAGACAGACGAGTCTGACTTGTCTTTCTGTGTCTTCTGACTTCTGGATCTTTCTTTCAGTGAATCAAAGGAACAACATCTGTGAATGTTTGTCAAAACTACAGCAAAGAAAATAACTGGAATCTGCTTCCTGTGACACACTCATACAGGACATAATGGAGCTGTAAAATCCCATGATGTCTCCCCATGAACACATGCAGCGGCTCGGCTCCTACACGATGCAGTACCTAAAGGTGGCCACTTGATGTCAGTGTTGGCTGACAAATATCAACCATCAGCGTCATAACCACAGAAAACAAACCAACCCTACAGCCTAACCCAAGTCTGTGAATAATTTAATCTTTATAGGAACTTGTTTTGTCCCCAAAATGAAGGTGGCTCCACACTCAGAACCACAGACTACATTTATGACTGTATTCTGGTCTGCATGCAGAGCTTTAATGTTAATTAATATCCAGAAGCAGATATTTCTGAAGCAGACAATTGATGCAAAAACAAAAACTCAAATGCACAGCTAACAATCTAATAAAAGGGAGACAAAATAAGTCATTTAATACTTCCATAGTGTGTAAAAATCCCCTCTTCCTGTTCCATATATCAGTCTTCTGGTGGAAATGTTCTGCTGTCAGCTGCACTGAGGAGCATGCATCTTCCATCCAGCAGCAGCCTCAGAGGATATAAGAGCCCAGTGGATAAACTATATCTGAGGCTAATGTTCCAGCAGAGTTAGCTAAAGACTGTGAATGTGCAGCAGACACTTTTCATCCCACTGTTTTAACAACTTGGTCCAGTTCAACGCTGGACTGAAGGAACTGAGCCACAAAGAGGATCAGTTCCAACTCTCAGAGCCTGAACTTCAGAGCAGGGAAATGGAAGCATCTGAGAAATAACTCCTCATGGTTTATTTACTGATTTATTTCTTCCTTTAGCAGCAGCTAACGCTAACAGCTTAGCTAATGAAGATGACGTACAGCAACTTCTAAGGAGTTACTGCTGTTCCTTTCTGAAAGATGAACATTATTGTTCCCACATTACTTTGTCAGCTGAAGCTTTCTAGCTGAACGGTTCCGTTCTGTAACTCAGACAACCTGCAGCTGTGTTTAAGGTGTGTTTCCAACACAACACCGGTCCTCTCCTCACTCTCGCTGTGTTAGCATTATGTGGTTAATAAAATAAAATAAAATAAATAATAAAATAAACATTTAATATAATAATGATAATAATAATAATAATAATAATAATAATAATAATAATAATAATAATAATAATAATAATAATAATAATGATAAAATGAAAATAAAATTAATTTTATTTCTTGTAAAACATTTGTGTTTATGGGACACTTTTCATAAATATACATATTTATTTTTGTTTAATTTAAAATAGAGAACCATACGAAAGGGGGTCTGTTGATTCTGAAAAGCAGCGGGGCGGAATGTTTGTGGTCGCTGCAGGTGTTCGGGGGAACGGTAACGGAGCGACACCTTCCGCTTCTCCCTCCCTCACACCCTGGCCCGCATCGTGTCTTCACCTGCTGTTACAGGTCAGTAAATGGTGTGTGAACCGGAAAAAGGTTGTTTAATGTGGTCACCTTTTATCCACCATACTGTAAATAAGAGAGTTGGAGGCGGTTTGTCTGAGTTATTTATGGAAAAAACGGGAGAAATTTCCCGCGCAGCCGCCATTACGAGCCAAGCTCGTTTAGGTCAGGAGCCTGTTAATGAGAGCTTTATACACGTTGAAACCACGGTTTATTTTTGTATGTTTCCTGTTAAAGTGTTTTTTTGAGATGTGAACACTTACAGTATATTTAAAAGTGAGCTGATTAGCACATGTAGCTCAGAGCGGTTCTGTACAGCTAACAGATGCACCTTAGATGCTGGATTTCATGGTACACTGAGTGATTTCTACCAGTAATTTACCGAATGAGACTAACATGATGTATTTACTGATACTGTTTATTGGATATAACTGTGTATGAAAGGAAATGTGATGATTAGAGACTGGAATGGCGTAAGAAGAACACATTTCACTGTGTGAATAGTTGAATGTAAGTGATGTGAACATAGAACCAACTGAATTGTGCTGTAAAGACTCATGTTTAGAGTTTACAGAGCTTGATTTTGTGTAAAATAAGTCGGACTCAGACACATTCTGGAGAAAAACGGAGACGCATCGTGTCTTCATTACTCTGCTTTTACAGGTAACACATCTGTCACCGCGGCCCCCATCCTGGGGACCCGTAATTACATTAATTACATTAATTACATTAATTACATCATCGGCATGTTTCTTATGAAGAAGTGGGTCTAAAAGTACAATTGTTTAATGAGGTTAATGTATCCAAAATACCAACCTTGACCTTGTCTCATCCATCTCAGTAAGACCTCAGAAAATTGTGTCAAATTGTTAAAAAGGGCATAAAAAGATGGAATATGTCGCCTTTAAAGACGGGTTCTGAGCCCTGTGGGGTGATGGGGAGATCTTTGGGAAAAGGCTGGAGCTTGGCTGTTACAGGCACTGAGGTATTTCCAATTCTTTTTTACACTTCACAGGGAGCTAATGTGGTGAAGCTGATGCAGGGAAAGTGTGATCAGTTCTCTGGCTGCAGCACTTTGGATCAGCTCAAGGAATGAATTATACGCCCAGATAAAAGGCCTGATGGTGGTTTAGCCTGGATGTGATGGATTTATGAACTAGACTTAGAAATATTCTGGAGATGAAAGGAAGCTGCTCTAAAGGTGTTTAATATGTGAATTAACAGATGGATGCTGGTCCTCTCTGGGGGGCTGGAGGTAATAATCCATGTTTGGATAGATAATTCTGAAGGTTTTTAGGCCGAAGACATTTACCTCAGTAGAAAACTGGCCTTATTTGTAACTTCACTGGTTACTGACCTCAGGTGTCCCTGATAAATAGAGCTGAGTGTCATCAGCATAATGTGTGTCATTCAGTTAGGGTGGATGAGGCGTTATTTACATGAAACAACTGGAATCTGTCAGATAAATAGGACTTAAAGCAGTACTCGTGACCCAGATGATGTGAAAACATTGTGATCGACTCTGAGGTCCGACAGAACCGGATCAGAGGCTTTAACTTTAACCAGTGCGGTTTCAGTACTGCGATGAGGCAGAGCTTCAGGGTCAGTGGTTCCATGGGGGTGGAAGGCGCTCCCTCAGCAGACTCCTCAGAGAACCTCCTCTCTGAAAAGGGTCACCCTGACTTTGGACTGGACGGATGCTCCGGTTTTATACCCAGAAAGTCTCCAAGAGCAGCAAGAAACCATGAGAATGCAGTCAGACACGTTAGCAACTCAACTTTAAAGACCAGTGCAGGTCAAAGATGAGTCCAAGGTTCCTCTCAGTGGAACCAGGAGCCAAAGGAGCTTCATCCAGAGACACTGAGTGGTTGGATGGTGCCTTTCTGAGCTTTTTATGGTTTTACCTGGATTCAAACGGAGAAAATTACAGCTCATCCAAGCTTTTCTCTTCAAGACAGGCTTCTATTTCATATGCTGTTACAGGAAATCAGGTAACGTTCGGTTTGGAGTCCATGTTGACAAATGAGCATGAAATTAAAGATATTATCAGTTCTACTGAGTTTTATTTACATGGCAACGGTTCACATGAAGAAGCTCTGCATCCAGAAACACTCCAGAGGTAGAAGTGAGAGCCCCTGCTCCCGTTTAAATGATCCAACAGTGTAGTAACAGCGCCGCCCTGGTGGCAGCAGCCAGTCTTTTCTTCAGATTGTCTGTGCAGGTGTAACTGACACAACCCTGTTTCATGTGTGATTGCAGATGTTTCTGAGTGATGTCATCAGTCTGACCCAGTTCCAGCTGCAGCTGCCGACACATCTCTGTTGGTTCTTGAGGTTTAATCTTCATCAAAGATGTTTCCTTTATAAACCTCAAGCATCTTTTATGCAGCGAACCCTTTAAATCTTTGCTGGTTGAGCCTTTCTGGCTCTGAAATCGGCTCCAGACTCATGGGTAACTGCCCTCATTGGTTGGCTTCTGCCCCCCCACCTGTGGGTAATTGTTTGAGCAGGATGTACCTCCACAGATCTGATCTTTGGACCTTTCACAGCTTCAGAGGAACTGCAGAGGCCCGTTCATCCTTTCTGGACTGATGCAGAAGAAGGAGCGACGCTTTATTAGCAGAAGCCATCTTACTTAGTGGAATGTTTTCCACTCCAGATGTGAGGGAGAAACTCTTTGATGTAATGAGGTTTTACCTTTTCCATCTCAGAACCAGCAGGTTGGAACCAGAACACTGCTGCTGTGGATCAGTCAGGGTTTAGAATCTGCTGTAATATTACATCTCAGGGTTTAGAATCAGCTGTAATATTACATCTCAGGGTTTAGAATCAGCTGTAATATTACATCTCAGGGTTTAGAATCAGCTGTAATATTACATCTCAGGGTTTAGAATCAGCTGTAATATTACATCTCAGGGTTTAGAATCAGCTGTAATATTACATCTCAGGGTTTAGAATCAGCTGTAATATTACATCTCGGGGTTTAGAATCAGCTGTAATATTACATCTCAGGGTTTAGAATCAGCTGTAATATTACATCTCAGGGTTTAGAATCGGCTGTAATATTACATCTCAGGGTTTAGAATCAGCTGTAATATTACATCTCAGGGTTTAGGTTTAGAATCAGCTGTAATATTACATCTCAGGGTTTAGAATCAGCTGTAATATTACATCTCAGGGTTTAGAATCAGCTGTAATATTAGATCTCAGGGTTTAGAATCGGCTGTAATATTACATCTCGGGGTTTAGAATCGGCTGTAATATTACATCTCGGGGTTTAGAATCAGCTGTAATATTACATCTCAGGGTTTAGAATCAGCTGTAATATTACATCTCAGGGTTTAGAATCAGCTGTAATATTAGATCTCAGGGTTTAGAATCGGCTGTAATATTACATCTCGGGGTTTAGAATCGGCTGTAATATTAGATCTCAGGGTTTAGAATCTGCTGTAATATTACATCTCAGGGTTTAGAATCGGCTGTAATATTACATCTCAGGGTTTAGAATCGGCTGTAATATTAGATCTCGGGGTTTAGAATCGGCTGTAATATTACATCTCAGGGTTTAGAATCAGCTGTAATATTACATCTCAGGGTTTAGAATCGGCTGTAATATTAGATCTCGGGGTTTAGAATCGGCTGTAATATTACATCTCAGGGTTTAGAATCAGCTGTAATATTACATCTCGGGGTTTAGAATCAGCTGTAATATTACATCTCAGGGTTTAGAATCAGCTGTAATATTACATCTCAGGGTTTAGAATCAGCTGTAATATTAGATCTCAGGGTTTAGGTTTAGAATCTGCTGTAATATTACATCTCAGGGTTTAGGTTTAGAATCAGCTGTAATATTACATCTCAGGGTTTAGAATCTGCTGTAATATTACATCTCAGGGTTTAGAATCAGCTGTAATATTACATCTCAGGGTTTAGAATCAGCTGTAATATTACATCTCAGGGTTTAGAATCAGCTGTAATATTACATCTCAGGGTTTAGAATCAGCTGTAATATTACATCTCAGGGTTTAGAATCAGCTGTAATATTACATCTCAGGGTTTAGGTTTAGAATCTGCTGTAATATTACATCTCAGGGTTTAGAATCAGCTGTAATATTACATCTCGGGGTTTAGAATCTGCTGTAATATTACATCTCAGGGTTTAGAATCTGCTGTAATATTACATCTCAGGGTTTAGAATCGGCTGTAATATTACATCTCAGGGTTTAGAATCGGCTGTAATATTACATCTCAGGGTTTAGAATCGGCTGTAATATTACATCTCAGGGTTTAGAATCAGCTGTAATATTACATCTCAGGGTTTAGAATCAGCTGTAATATTACATCTCAGGGTTTAGAATCGGCTGTAATATTACATCTCAGGGTTTAGAATCAGCTGTAATATTACATCTCAGGGTTTAGAATCAGCTGTAATATTACATCTCAGGGTTTAGAATCGGCTGTAATATTACATCTCAGGGTTTAGAATCGGCTGTAATATTACATCTCGGGGTTTAGAATCGGCTGTAATATTACATCTCAGGGTTTAGAATCAGCTGTAATATTACATCTCAGGGTTTAGAATCAGCTGTAATATTACATCTCAGGGTTTAGAATCAGCTGTAATATTACATCTCAGGGTTTAGAATCAGCTGTAATATTACATCTCAGGGTTTAGAATCAGCTGTAATATTACATCTCAGGGTTTAGAATCGGCTGTAATATTACATCTCAGGGTTTAGAATCGGCTGTAATATTACATCTCGGGGTTTAGAATCAGCTGTAATATTACATCTCAGGGTTTAGGTTTAGAATCGGCTGTAATATTACATCTCAGGGTTTAGAATCTGCTGTAATATTACATCTCAGGGTTTAGAATCGGCTGTAATATTACATCCACTCCTCTCATAATGAGTGGAACCTCCTCATTCTGGGGGGGGGGGTTCCCGGAGGGTCTGCCCCCGGGACAGTTGGGGTCCATGAGATTGGTATCTGGGGAGCACCTCGGACCTCCCTGTTGGACTGTGTGGTGACCTGCCCAAAGGCAGGGAGAGAATTCAATAAGAACATTAAGTTTAATAATAATGGAGTCGGTATAGTTTAATTCCTGGGTCCATATTTTATCTGCTAACATTAAAGGGTCAGTATCTCCAACAGGCTTCTGTGTTGTAATTTATTTATTCTGCTCGGGGCTTGGCTGAGGTGATTACTCCGGCTGAGCTGAGCAGGAGTTTAAGCTTGAAAATGTGTTTTAATGGCTCATTTCATCATGTTCTGTCATGGAGTAGAAGATTCTGTAAGGACTTCCCAACTCTTCCTGTGTTTTCAGCCCTGAAGCCTCAGCAGCAGTTTTTCTGGGGCTCATTAGAACGGGGGAGGGCCTGACGGTGGTTTTAATGTTGTGGCTGAAGACATCTGATTCTGACTGAGCAGATTCATAAATCCAGTTTCATGCAGGAAGCCTCGGCTGAAGCTGTGCTGCAACAGAGTCCGTTTCATGGATTCCAGCCTGTGACTTTGATGAATCGCCTGTACTTACCTGTTCCTTACAGGACCAAATGGACCATAATCAAGATGAATGTGGCTGGCCGGCTCAATTACATCCGTATGGCTCGGGGCTTCTGAAGGCTCCCGTGTTTCAGCTCAATCAGATCAATAAGTTATTTATTGTTGCCTAAATCCCCCGATGCTGACCAACTGAGAGAGCCGGGCTAATAATTGAGTTTCCCTGTAATCACAAAGGGTTTGACGGGTAAATGAAGTTTTAATGTGAAAACTAACTGTACTGATGGTCAGAGTTCCTTATCGCTTCAGTTTTATAAAGATGTTTTGTCTGTTTTTACTGATAAAGGAAAATATATAACAGAACTCTTCTGGAACCAAGTCTTTCTAACTTTACTGACAAAAGATCACAAAACCACGGCTGCAGCCTGACAGCAGATAGCAGGAAGCTCGAGGCTGGATGCAGATAGTCGGAAGCAGCAGGAACTGGGGGAGGGTGGAGCACCAGGACTCCTCACACCAGGCCTAACTCTCTGAACCGGGCCCAGGAGTTCTGCAGCGGTTCTCTGGGGTCAGAGGTTTCTGCTGGTGCTCACCAGGCTTGCATGAGTCCCCCCTGACCCTAACCCACGCTCTCTTTCACAAACACACAGTCGACACCCTGGAGAAGTTAATGTAACCAAAGGTGACCAGATTCCTGGGGGGGGGGGCAGTTCACACTAAATAAATAAGTTAATAAAACATACCATTTATCGCGGCCGCTGGCCTCCTTTTCTTTCCTTTTAGATTGTGGTTGTTGCTGCTTTTATACTTTATATAACGTCTCTGGCGATGCGTTAAATGGCTGCCGTAATAACTGGAGTTACTTTGAGTCTGCGAGCATTTCCCCCCCATTCAGTGTCAAAATCGGGGACGTTTTCGGGGACAGGTCACCCAAAACAGGGACTGTCCTCGGAAATCAGGGACGTCTGGTCAACTTAAAGGGGAACTCCGGTGTTTTTAAACCTTATTTCTGGCATGAAATACGTTCATCTGCTCACTGAGAACAGTTTGGTGAAAGTCTGCGTCCTTCGGAAGATATTTAGATAACTGGAGATCCATATAACGGAGTGAACGGGGCTTAGAGGATGCAGCCTCTAAATAAGGCATTATCTGTCTTTATTTCACCAATACTTTAAGAAGAATGAATGAATGAACGTGTGCTATAGCTCTGTTAGCTCATAGCTCTGTTAGCTCATAGCTGCTGTTAGCTCATAGCTCTGTTAGCTCATAGCTGCTGTTAGCTCATAGCTCTGTTAGCTCATAGCTGCTGTTAGCTCATAGCTCTGTTAGCTCATAGCTCTGTTACCTCATAGCTGCTGTTAGCTCATAGCTCTGTTAGCTCATAGCTGCTGTTAGCTCATAGCTCTGTTAGCTCATAGCTGCTGTTAGCTCATAGCTGCTGTTAGCTCATAGCTCTGTTAACTCATAGCTGCTGTTAGCTCATAGCTGCTGTTAGCTCATAGCTCTGTTAGCTCATAGCTGCTGTTAGCTCATAGCTCTGTTAGCTCATAGCTCTGTTAGCTCATAGCTGCTGTTAGCTCATAGCTCTGTTAGCTCATAGCTCTGTTAGCTCATAGCTGCTGTTAGCTCATAGCTGCTGTTAGCTCATAGCTCTGTTAACTCATAGCTGCTGTTAGCTCATAGCTGCTGTTAGCTCATAGCTGCTGTTAGCTCATAGCTCTGTTAGCTCATAGCTGCTGTTAGCTCATAGCTCTGTTAGCTCATAGCTGCTGTTAGCTCATAGCTCTGTTAGCTCATAGCTCTGTTAGCTCATAGCTGCTGTTAGCTCATAGCTGCTGTTAGCTCATAGCTCTGTTAGCTCATAGCTGCTGTTAGCTCATAGCTCTGTTAGCTCATAGCTGCTGTTAGCTCATAGCTGCTGTTAGCTCATAGCTCTGTTAGCTCATAGCTGCTGTTAGCTCATAGCTGCTGTTAGCTCATAGCTGCTGTTAGCTCATAGCTCTGTTAGCTCATAGCTGCTGTTAGCTCATAGCTCTGTTAGCTCATAGCTGCTGTTAGCTCATAGCTGCTGTTATGTGGCTACTTGCAGCTATAGGAGAGCTAACGGAGGGATTTCTACACAGGCACTCTACTGGGACCACTTCATCCACACGCCCCCCTGCAGCACAGCTTATTCACTCTGGTAAGAACGTCCATCGTACTCAAAATCTGATAAATATGCTGCCATGTTGCACAAAGCTATCAGCAGCAAACTCTGTGTGAAGTTAGCCGACTGTCACAGAGCACGGAGTGAATAAACTGTGCTGCAGGGGGGCGTGTGGATGAAGTGGTCCCAGTAGAGTGCCTGAGTAGAAATTCCTCCGTTAGAAAGTCTGCTTTCTCACATGAAAATGGATCCTTAGGCAAGGCCCCCTTACCCTACCTGTAAGTCGCTTTGGATAAAAGGGTCTGCTAAAGGCATAAAAATAATTTGTTTAAGTGGGCGGGGCTTAGCAGAGGAGGCGGAGTCAACTTGAGGAGTCGGGTACTTTCGAAATGAACATCAGAACGGCTCGTTAAAGGAGGAACTTTCAAAAAATGGGAACTAAATAAATCCCAGGGTTGTGTTTTTGGGGAGTTTCACACCTTCAGACGCCCTGATATCTGCTCCCAGGAGCAGGAAGAAGGAGTTCTACACCTGCTGGTGACCTCAGACGCCCTGATATCTGCTCCCAGGAACAGGAAGAAGGAGTTTTACACAATATGCACGCTTTAAGATAGGATTGTTGAACTGATAATGATACCAACAATTGAAATGAAAGGTGCTGATCTTTATTCTGATTCTAATAATTTAGGATGAAGCACAGCCACATGGCTCCCAACCTGAGGGAAAGCTCCATGAGAAAGTTAGAAGCTGAGCATAGAAATGTCATCACACATGGGTCATAAATGCTGTAGACGCTGTGGAAATATGTAGAATTACACTAAAACAGTGACTTTCTGTCTTCATAAAGACATCTGAAACATTCTTTGTGATATTTAATAGATTTTGAGCCAAATCCAAAAGAGCCAGGAAGGAAAAAGATGGAGATTTCCCCTTTTTTCAGGCTACAGCAGCAGCACCTTCTGTGCACGTCTGTGCACGTCCCACCTGACAGCGACTGCACTTCCTGAGAGAAACTGCAAACTGCAGAGCAGGTGATTAATTTTTCATTCATCGTATTCATGCATAAACCTCCACTGAGCAGGATGTAAAGTGGATAATTCCTCGCTGCCGCTACATTAGAGAAGCTGTGAAAATGTCCTCATCAGAGGAGAATCTAACCCACATTTCAGAGGAAGTTCAGATGATGAGTGACCGCCACAGAGCACTTCAGCTCCCAACATGAAACCGGTTAAACTCGGTTAATCATTTCATATCAAGTCAAACGGCCTTTAAATAAGCAGTGTGTGCACAGTTCAGGGTTTACTCTCTGAAACAGTCTGTGAGCAGCACAAAGCAGGCCAAAGTTCAGCCAAACACGACCGACTGGAATTTCAGCCGCTGCTGCACCTTTTCATTCACAGACAGCGACATCCCGACCACACAGAGCATCACAGACGGCGACATCCCGACCACACAGAGCATCACAGACAGCGACATCCCGACCACACAGAGCATCACAGACAGCGACATCCCGACCACACAGAGCATCACAGACGGCGACATCCCGACCACACAGAGCATCACAGACAGCGACATCCCGACCACACAGAGCATCACAGACAGCGACATCCCGACCACACAGAGCATCACAGACAGCGACATCCCGACCACACAGAGCATCACAGACAGCGACATCCCGACCACACAGAGCATCCCGACCACACAGAGCATCACAGACGGCGACATCCCGACCACACAGAGCATCACAGACGGCGACATCCCGACCACACAGAGCATCACAGACAGCGACATCCCGACCACACAGAGCATCACAGACAGCGACATCCCGACCACACAGAGCATCACAGACAGCGACATCCCGACCACACAGAGCATCACAGACAGCGACATCCCGACCACACAGAGCATCACAGACAGCGACATCCCGACCACACAGAGCATCACAGACAGCGACATCCCGACCACACAGAGCATCACAGACAGCGACATCCCGACCACACAGAGCATCACAGACAGCGACATCCCGACCACACAGAGCATCACAGACAGCGACATCCCGACCACACAGAGCATCACAGACAGCGACATCCCGACCACACAGAGCATCACAGACGGCGACATCCCGACCACACAGAGCATCACAGACGGCGACATCCCGACCACACAGAGCATCACAGACAGCGACATCCCGACCACACAGAGCATCACAGACGGCGACATCCCGACCACACAGAGCATCACAGACAGCGACATCCCGACCACACAGAGCATCACAGACAGCGACATCCTGACCACACAGAGCATCACAGACAGCGACATCCCGACCACACAGAGCATCACAGACAGCGACATCCCGACCACACAGAGCATCACAGACAGCGACATCCCGACCACACAGAGCATCACAGACAGCGACATCCCGACCACACAGAGCATCACAGACGGCGACATCCCGACCACACAGAGCATCACAGACCGCCTGAAGCAATGATCAGTTTATTAACAGGGTTCACACACACTGGTTAATGCTCAGACAGCAGGAAAACAGCCTCTACAGGATGAGGACTGAGCTGAGCACGTTGTACGCCATGGAGAGGGTGGCCAGCATGCCCCCCAGGTAGGACAGCGCCCTGCTGGGCTGAGGCAGCTTTCCCACGTACGCCACGGTGTGGAAGAGGCGGGAGGCGGTGAAGACCCGGAAGTGAAGGAGGGCGGCGGAAAGCTCCGGTCCGGTCAGAGCGTAAAGCAGGCCGACCATCACGAAGGGAACGATGTTCTCCAGGTCGTTATGGTGACACCTGAGGGGGAAAAACACGTCATGTGACCAGCTGAACCCGTCATCTGCAGCACCGGAGGAACCAGAAAATCCACAGTTACAGCCACGAAACTCTGTGGTTCGGACTCCAGCTGCTTATCGGACCAAGAGCTCTGGGCAAGCGTTTTCTTTAGAGCATGAAAGTGGTTCTGTGAGACCGGTTCAGCCTGAGGAGGAACCATCCAACACAAGCTGAGCAGCTTCAGGGCACCGAGGTGTGCAGACGTTTATATCAGAGAGACAGAAAGCACCTGTTACCAAGGAAATGAACCTAAGATTTATGGTTTTTATCAACTGAAACATGCTCAGAAACGCCCTCCATGCCCTGGACTCTGCTGCAGCCCCAGACCATCACAGAAGCTGGCTTTAAACCTTCCTCTGAGAACAGCTGGATGCTCTTTCTCAGCAGTTTTTCCCAGAAGCAGCTGAAACGTGGACTCATCTGCCCACAGAACACGTGTCCACTGTCTTTCTGTCCCTCTGAGATGAGCTGGAGTCCAGAGAACTGGGCCGTGGTTCTGCTCAGAGCTGATATATGGCTTCCTCCTGGTGTGATGCAGCTTCAGCTCACATTTCTGGATGCAGCCGTGGACTGTGTTGAGTGGAAATGCTTTTCCCAGCTCCTCCTGAGCCCATGTGGCTGTATGGATCATGGTGGCCTGACGGTTTCTCCTGCAGTGCTGCCTGAGGGCTCCGAGCTCATCCAGCAGGGCTTTCTGTCCTTGGCCTTTCCACACTGAGACTTCCCCAGACTCCCTGAATCTGTTCCCAATATTCTGCTCTGTAGATGCTGAAAGACCAAAGTTCTTTCCAGTCTGACTCTGAGGAATATTTCCTGAACTTATTGATGATTCTCTGATGGAGTTTGGCCCAAAGCGGTGAGCCACGACCCATCCTTGTTGGAGAGGCTGAACCTTTGGTGGAAGCTGCTTTTATACCCAATCCTGACACCCTCACCTGGCAGCAGGTAACCTGCTGCTTGGAGAAGCTCCAGAAGCTGTTGCTGTAGATTCTATAAACTTTCTGTCTTTATTTGGCTCCAGAACAACTTTCACTGAGTGTTTCTGCTTCAGATTCTACTTTTGGTTCTTAAATAAAGGTTAAAACTCATCAACTTCTTACTGCTGATATATGTAATATATATATACATGTTATATGTATATATAACAGCTGATATATGGCTTCCAACAGAACTTTTGGTTCTGTGAAGACTCTGAAAATCATTTATTTGGACTTGTGTCTGTTAAACAAAGTGGTTGAAACAGATGAACTGATTTAAGTTGAACTTGAGAAAAACAGGAGTTTCTGTACAAAAAGACTCTTATCTGGACACAGAAGGCTGTAACACTCACATTAAAGGGGGGGGGGGGTTAAAACACCTGAACCTCTGAGCAGTCGGAGGGGAAACCAGTCCAGCTGCCCTCTGCCTCAGAGAGCTGATAAGAATCTGCAGTTTTACTGAGGAGATAAAACCTTTCTCGCAGCATTCCTGCTGGGGAACATTTCTTTAAGCCGCCTGTTCAGACGCCGGCTGAAGTGCAGATTAGAAGGTTATCTGTGAATAGGTTTGCTGCATCCGTGAAGAATGTGGTGGATGCCATAAATCCTGCAGAAAATGTATCAAACGTCTGTTTTTTAACACATCGTCTCACCTTCGAACTCGCTCCACATCTGGATGAGCTCTCAGCAGCTTCTTCTTCTCCTCTGCAGACTTTCTGGCCACATCTTCCTCATTGGCAAACGACTAAAAAGGAGAGACTTTGCTTCAGCTGCTGTCCACACACCTCAGGTCCTCCTCCTTCCTCTCAGACCAACAGGGATCCTGTGGATCTGAAGGCTGGACGTGCTGCTGTTACTCACCCCTCTGGTGAAACGGAAGTAAGCAGTCATGGGCCCCATCAGTATCATCTTCAGGATGACTATGGCAGCGTGGGTGGTGAAAGCCATGAATACCTGGTCCTCCATCAGCTGGGCCATCTTTGCTGATCCACAGGAAGGGGAGACGCACTTTAACCTGCAGCTTCTGATGCTCAAAACTCACATTAAAGCCGTCATATTGTATTATTTAAAGAGTATAAAGCGTTAAAAGTGAGTTTAGATCCAGTGTTTAAACCAGCAGTCAAACCAGTTCAATTCTTTCCTGTTAGAACATCATAAAGCAGTTTTAACTGAACACAACACAGCAAAAAAAGTGACAGTGTGGCAGCTATGCTTACCTCGTGGTGACTCAGCAGAAGTGGAACAAGTCTGGAAGTGTTGCATAAGGACACATCCCAGATAACTGAGGGGGTGGGACAAAGCCAGCTTCCTGTTTGTGCTGCGCTCCTCTGAATGAGCTGAGTTCATATTCAGAGCAGCAAAAATAACGGCAGATTCAGCGTGGAAATAATGTCTTAGGGCTAAAAGACATAAATGTTTGATTGTTTGAACCTTATCCACACAGCTGCAGGTTGTCTGAGTTACAGAACGGAACCGTTCAGCTAGAAAGCTTCAGCTAACAAAGTAATGTGGGAACAATAATGTTCATCTTTCAGAAAGGAACAGCAGTAACTCCTTAGAAGTTGGTGTCATCTTCATTAGCTAAGCTGTTAGCGTTAGCTTCAGCTAACAAAGTAATGTGGGAACAATAATGTTCATCTTTCAGAAAGGAACAGCAGTAACTCCTTAGAAGTTGGTGCATGTCATCTTCATTAGCTAAGCTGTTAGCGTTAGCTTCAGCTAACAAAGTAATGTGGGAACAATAATGTTCATCTTTCAGAAAGGAACAGCAGTAACTCCTTAGAAGTTGGTGTACGTCATCTTCATTAGCTAAGCTGTTAGCGTTTGCTTCAGCTAACAAAGTAATGTGGGAACAATAATGTTCATCTTTCAGAAAGGAGCAGCAGTAACTCCTTAGAAGTTGGTGTACGTCATCTTCATTAGCTAAGCTGTTAGCGTTAGCTTCAGCTAACAAAGTAATGTGGGAACAATAATGTTCATCTTTCAGAAAGGAACAGCAGTAACTCCTTAGAAGTTGGTGTACGTCATCTTCATTAGCTAAGCTGTTAGCGTTAGCTTCAGCTAACAAAGTAATGTGGGAACAATAATGTTCATCTTTCAGAAAGGAACAGCAGTAACTCCTTAGAAGTTGGTGTACGTCATCTTCATTAGCTAAGCTGTTAGCGTTAGCTTCAGCTAACAAAGTAATGTGGGAACAATAATGTTCATCTTTCAGAAAGGAACAGCAGTAACTCCTTAGAAGTTGGTGTACGTCATCTTCATTAGCTAAGCTGTTAGCGTTAGCTTCAGCTAACAAAGTAATGTGGGAACAATAATGTTCATCTTTCAGAAAGGAACAGCAGGAACTCCTTAGAAGTTGCTGTACGTCATCTTCATCAGCTAAGCTGTTAGCGTTAGCTTCAGCTAACAAAGTAATGTGGGAACAATAATGTTCATCTTTCAGAAAGGAACAGCAGTAACTCCTTAGAAGTTGGTGTACGTCATCTTCATTAGCTAAGCTGTTAGCGTTAGCTTCAGCTAACAAAGTAATGTGGGAACAATAATGTTCATCTTTCAGAAAAAAACAGCAGTAACTCCTTAGAAGTTGGTGTACGTCATCTTCATTAGCTAAGCTGTTAGCTTCAGCTAACAGAGTAATGTGGGAACAATAATGTTCATCTTTCAGAAAGGAACAGCTGTAACTCCTTAGAAGTTGCTGTACGTCATCTTCGTTAGCTAAGCTGTGAGCGTTAGCTTCAGCTAACAAAGTAATGTGGGAACAATAATGTTCATCTTTCAGAAAGGAACAGCAGTAACTCCTTAGAAGTTGCTGTACGTCATCTTCGTTAGCTAAGCTGTTTGCTTTAGCTTCAGCTAACAAAGTAATGTGGGAACAATAATGTTCATCTTTCAGAAAGGAGCAGCAGTAACTCCTTAGAAGTTGGTGCACGTCATCTTCATTAGCTAAGCTGTTAGCGTTAGCTTCAGCTAACAAAGTAATGTGGGAACAATAATGTTCATCTTTCAGAAAGGAGCAGCAGTAACTCCTTAGAAGTTGGTGTACGTCATCTTCATTAGCTAAGCTGTTAGCGTTAGCTTCAGCTAACAAAGTAATGTGGGAACAATAATGTTCATCTTTCAGAAAGGAACAGCAGGAACTCCTTAGAAGTTGGTGTACGTCATCTTCATTAGCTAAGCTGTTAGCGTTAGCTTCAGCTAACAAAGTAATGTGGGAACAATAATGTTCATCTTTCAGAAAGGAACAGCAGTAACTCCTTAGAAGTTGGTGTACGTCATCTTCATTAGCTAAGCTGTTAGCGTTTGCTTCAGCTAACAAAGTAATGTGGGAACAATAATGTTCATCTTTCAGAAAGGAACAGCAGTAACTCCTTAGAAGTTGGTGCACGTCATCTTCATTAGCTAAGCTGTTAGCGTTAGCTTCAGCTAACAAAGTAATGTGGGAACAATAATGTTCATCTTTCAGAAAGGAACAGCAGTAACTCCTTAGAAGTTGGTGTACGTCATCTTCATTAGCTAAGCTGTTAGCTTCAGCTAACAGAGTAATGTGGGAACAATAATGTTCATCTTTCAGAAAGGAGCAGCAGTAACTCCTTAGAAGTTGGTGCACGTCATCTTCATTAGCTAAGCTGTTAGCGTTTGCTTCAGCTAACAAAGTAATGTGGGAACAATAATGTTCATCTTTCAGAAAGGAACAGCAGTAACTCCTTAGAAGTTGCTGCACGTCATCTTCATTAGCTAAGCTGTTAGCGTTAGCTTCAGCTAACAAAGTAATGTGGGAACAATGTTCATCTTTCAGAAAGGAACAGCAGTAACTCCTTAGAAGTTGGTGTACGTCATCTTCATTAGCTAAGCTGTTAGCTTCAGCTAACAGAGTAATGTGGGAACAATAATGTTCATCTTTCAGAAAGGAGCAGCTGTAACTCCTTAGAAGTTGCTGTACGTCATCTTCGTTAGCTAAGCTGTTTGCTTTAGCTTCAGCTAACAAAGTAATGTGGGAACAATAATGTTCATCTTTCAGAAAGGAGCAGCAGTAACTCCTTAGAAGTTGGTGCACGTCATCTTCATTAGCTAAGCTGTTAGCGTTAGCTTCAGCTAACAAAGTAATGTGGGAACAATAATGTTCATCTTTCAGAAAGGAACAGCAGTAACTCCTTAGAAGTTGGTGTACGTCATCTTCATTAGCTAAGCTGTTAGCGTTAGCTTCAGCTAAAAAAGTAATGTGGGAACAATAATGTTCATCTTTCAGAAAGGAGCAGCAGTAACTCCTTAGAAGTTGGTGCACGTCATCTTCATTAGCTAAGCTGTTAGCGTTAGCTTCAGCTAAAAAAGTAATGTGGGAACAATAATGTTCATCTTTCAGAAAGGAGCAGCAGTAACTCCTTAGAAGTTGGTGCACGTCATCTTCATTAGCTAAGCTGTTAGCGTTAGCTTCAGCTAAAGGAGGAAATAAATCAGTAAATAAACCATGAGGAGTTATTTCTCAGATACTTGTGAGTGGGCGGGGCTCAGAGGAGGTGGAGTCAACTTAAGGAGTGACGTACTTTAGAAATGAAGCTCAGAACCGTGATGCTAACAGAACCTCCGGGCTAACCTTCAGCCCTGGCCAGAAGCAGTGATTAACCCACAGTTAATCACTGGACAGGCTGCAGCTCCTCTGAGGACTAAACTTGGTGTTCAGGACACAGTCACGTGCACACGCCCTCCGTCCCAAACATTCTGTCGGCGTGCAGGCGCCACAGAGGCCTCGGCCCTGTGGCTGATGTCCACGCCTTCATTGGTCTGACCTTGCGTGCCTCAGCCTCAGGAAATAGATTATCACCAGAGAGGGTCTGTTAGCAGATGATGAATGAATGTGAGGCTGGGGTCTCGGAGGTCTTCGACCCCTCAGAGCAGGTGTTGTCCTGCTGTTTTAGGATGGGGGGAGTTTCTGTGGCCAAACACAGGTCAGATAAATGTGTGATGTGGGCCTCGATGTGACCTTTGTACGCAGCCATCGCAGGAGGAGGAAACTTTAATACCACGGCTTACAGAGACACAGCAGCATGGATCTGTTGTTTCTGACTCCTGTAGCTCCTGTGGTCGGGTTTGTTTCAGTGGTCGGGTTTGTTTAAGTAAGTTTAGGCAGCTTTTATGTTGTTGTGTAGTTGTTTTATCTGCCTGCAGTAACGGATGAAGTCGCCTGAGCTGACCTCCTTCCTCTGAGGCAGCGCCTCCTCCTAGCCCCGGGCTGTAGTTTCATCAGAAGCTGGCTTCCTCGCTGCTGCTCAGCCGACGGAGCTTTAACGGTACACCTGCTGCCAGATGGTTGCCTCCATTACCTCCACACTCCTGCAGCACCAGAGGTGCTTCCCTGACAGCGAGCTGCAGCCCCGGAACGAGGCCGTGGAGACTCCAGGACCCAGACCATCCATCACACGGCGTCCTGCTCGTGTCTTCGGTGGCGAGGACGCAGCCCGTTGTCACGGCTGGATTTAACAACCGGCGCCTCAGTGTCCCCATGCAGAGGGGACGGTCTGCTTATAACTCGGCTCCCTCTCAGGGCTTTATTACCAGCAGGCTGACACCATCACAGGGGGGGGGGGGTGACAGCACAGTTTGGATTGGTTAAGGAGGGCACGCTTCCATCAGAGTGGCATCATCTGCAGGAGCACGGCCCGGTTTATCCTGAGGAAAAGGTAACTTTCAGTAAGAATTAACCTTTTCTTTTTCAAAACAACCAAAAATAAGAAGTTGACTCAAAGAATGAATAAATGTTGATGATCAACAGTTAGATTGAAAGATTCAGCTGCAGTCATACCTCAGTTTTATATCAGTTTAGCACCTGATCTCTGAACATTTACGCATTAAACAGCTCAATCTTATATCTGGTTTTAAGATTTACAGAAATACAAACTCTGCTTTTTCAGTTTTGTGCAGTTTAGTGAATTATCTGTTATCTTTAAAGACGTAAAGCTGAAACTTCTCATTGATCCAAAGTCAAAACTTCATGGTTTGAAAATGAATTTCTTTTAAGGTTTGGACAAAGCGTCACTTTGATATGATTTTCTGAACAGAACGGACAGACTGAGCAGTGCAGAGACGCTTATCTGTAAGACTTAAAGCGCCGTTATAGTAGTCTGTTCTGTCTTTAAAGGGGACGTATTATGCAAAAATCACTTCTCCAGCTCTTCTACACTAATATATTTGCATTCGAGTGCATACAAATGTACAGTTTCCTTCATCGCAGCGAAGAACAACTGAAGAACAAGAACAACAACGCAGAATGTTGAATTTTAGAGCTCAGCGTGAAAGTTGCTCAGTTGGCTGCATGAGCAGCACGACCCTGCGTAACACCCCAGTCTCGTATTTTTCCACATGGCACCATTAGCTTAGCGCTAAAACACTTTAGCTTAGAGCTAAAACACTTTAGCTTAGCGCTAAAACACTTTAGCTTAGAGCTAAAACACATTAGCTTAGCGCTAAAACACTTTAGCTTAGAGCTAAAACACATTAGCTTAGCGCTAAAACACTTTAGCTTAGAGCTAAACACTTTAGCTTAGCGCTAAAACACTTTAGCTTAGAGCTAAAACACTTTACATGAAGTAAACATGTCTGTCCTCGGGTCTCTTACTTCTTCTGGGGCCTCTTCATTATCAGTCTGAGTCGGGCTCAAACATACATGGTTGCAGCGGTGTGTGGGCAGCCATGAACTGTTGTCATAGCAACGCCGAGGTCGGGGGGCGGACTGAGCGGCAGCGACACGAAACGGAAAGTGCTACAGACGGTGTACAGAGAGGCTGCTGTGCTTTAGCCGTGAGGAACCAAAGACATTAAGGTTTCTGGGACCTGGTGAACTGGTGGAAAAGGGCTTTAATGGTTCTCCTTTCAACCATTTGAGTTGTTAAAAGGTTTCTGAAAATAACTTTTTGGGAAATGATTTGCCTGTAAGGGGCAGAGAGGCTGCAAAGTGATTCTAATGACGCTCGGGTTGGGTTATGGTTAAGTTATTAAGTTATATTGATGTATATTTGGACCCGATAAAATGTATTTACAGTAAACTGGAGAAGCGACAGCCTGAGGAGAAGCTTTTTAGAGCCGGTTTAATCAGAGAATACATTCTGTTTGATGGATTCATGTTGGATTCATGTCTCTTTTCAGCCTTTTTAAAAAGCTTTAGATTTAGAAATCTGAATAAAGTGCAGGCTGCCCGGTGGTGTGGTGGTCAGCAGCGTCGCCTCACAGCAGGAAGGTTCCAGGTTCTATTCCCCTCTGGTTCTGTCCGGGTTCTCCGGCTTCCTCCCAGAAACATGCTGTTAGGTTAACGGCTGACTCTAAGTTGTCCTTGGGCGTGTGGCCCTGTGACGGACCGGCGACCGGTCCAGGCTGTACCCCACCTCTCGGGCTCCAGCCCCCCCGCAGCCGACTGACGGATTAAGCAGGTATAGAGGGGTACAGAGGCAGATGAATGCATTTAAATTGATGCACAACATGTGTGAAGCAGGGCTGTAGCCATCATTTCAGAGGTGAGGGGGCTGAATGATGGTGGCAAAGGAACCAAACCCATCAATGAGAAAGAAGCGGGTAAAGATGGACTCCTGTGTGTTGGAATTAATCTGAGGTCCACCTTCTATAGATTCTGTGTTTAATCTGTAAGTTTAACTGCTGCTGCCTCCTTGTTCTGACCCAGAGAGCTGCCTGCTCTGTTAAATATGTGCAAAGCAAATCCATTACAGTGGATCTATTTCCAACATGACGCTGGCATGCTAGCTAATTATCTCCCCTTCCTAACAATAGCTAGTTTGCTTGTTAACGAGTCAAATTGGCGTTTAATTAATCTGACATCATGTTATTACCAACAGTGCAGCTTAGATGGGCCGATTGCATCGATTCTTTTCTGAATATATTAACATGCGATTAGCAGCTCACGTCCACCGGTGTCTGCACAACGCTGCGTTCAAGGCACCTCGGAAAAACAAGCTCTAACTTTATGGTATGAGGAATTCCCTCATTCTGTCTCCCTCTGCCCTGCTGTCGTCAGTTTGTGGGCATTAATGATGTCACGGTCAGAAGTTTGAGCTCAGACACAATCTGAGGATCTGGGAGGGAAGCTGGGCTCACTCAGCTCGCCCCAAACCTCTGAACAGCAACACTTCAGGACAGCTCAAATGTCAGATTAACAGTTTTATTTGGTGTTCTGTGGTGGAAGATTAAAGAACAAATAATTGGAATGAAGTTGATGAATGAGATGAGAATAAGTTTGGTGGTGAGACTCGAGGCGGACGTGATGAATGATGTTAAAGCCCGGAGACCTGGTCCTGGTCATCGGCTGAGGTTCATCCAGAACTCAGCTGCTCGAGTCCTCACTAAGACCAAAGAAGTGGAGCACATCAGTCCAGCTCTGAGGTCTTTAAACCGGCTGCCGGTCTATCAGAGGATAGACTTTAAAGTTCTGATGCCGGTCCATCAGAGGATAGACTTTAAAGTTCTGATGCCGGTCCATCAGAGGATAGACTTTAAAGTTCTGATGCCGGTCCATCAGAGGATAGACTTTAAAGTTCTGATGCCGGTCCATCAGAGGATAGACTTTAAAGTTCTGATGCTGCTCCATCAGAGGATAGACTTTAAAGTTCTGATGCTGGTCCATCAGAGGATAGACTTTAAAGTTCTGATGCTGCTCCATAAAGCTCTGAATGGTCCAAAATACATCAGTGACCTCCTGACCCACTATGAACCTCCCAGACCCCTCAGGTCATCTGGATCCGGTTCTTTATCAGTTCCCAGAGTCAGAACCAGACCTGGAGAAGCTGCATTCAGCTTCTATGCTCCACATGTCTGGAACAAACTCCCAGAAAGCCTCAGATCAGCTGAAACTCTCAGTATTTAAGTCCAGGTTGAAGAAACATCTGTTTTCAGCTGGTTTTGAATAAGCTTGAGTTTCAAAACGGAATCAGATTTTAACTCCTGATTTTATCTTTCATATATATAATTTTTTCTGATTTGATCTATTGTTCTTATTTCCTTCTTTTGTTTAAATTTTAAATCCTGCTTTTTATTTCTTCTGTTTTAATGTCTCTGTGAAGCACTTTGAATCACCTTGTTGTTGAATTGTACAAATAAACCTGCCTTACTTTGGGCTGAAGGAACAGTTGGAGTGGGGAGGAGCTACATGATCTCAGAGGAGACGAAGTGAGAAGGAAAAGAAACTGATTGGCTGGGAGAGAAAGGAAGCAGGAAGACTATTGGATCAGAGTAGTGACATCATAGTTAAAGGTTTTGACACCAAGAGGTAAGAAAAGTGAATAAAACATCAGATCTCCCTAAATGAACTTTTGCTAAAGCCTCATCTCAAACTTCATATTTCAGTTTAGACGTCTCTTCAGCAAAGATTTGTGCTCTGATTGGATGAAATCATCTGATAATCAGTTCTGCTGTCTGTCACCTTCATGTCTGCGGTTTCCTCAGCAGCTGAGGTCATGCAACTGTTTTGCTGTTGAATTGGGATTTAAGAGAAATGAATCTGTCTGCCTGCTGGAGCTGATAACCCTAACCCTGATGACAGATCATCCTCTGAATGCTTTAAATCTGAAATTAGATGCAAGTCCCTCATGAAAACTCCACTTTTCCACAGATAATACAGACTTGAGTCATTAACATTTTCTTTATGAGCTGGGCTGAGCCCCTGCTGATAGTTTTTTTTCTCCTCCAGCATCTGCAGACGGGCCTCAGGAGCCAACTCCCAGGCAAATGAGAAATGGAAGTAATTAAGTGTGAGGTGGAGGCAGGGCGGAGAAAATGAGGAAGGGAAGGTATGAAGTGGAGCATCAGCAGAGACACAGAGGAGCCATCAGTGCTGACAGATCTCAGTAAGGTCCAGTTCATTTAATTCAGCACCCTCATTACCTGCTCAGGCCCTCACAGGTGTGGAGCCATTAAAAGTGTGAAGCTGGAAACTCTGAGGACACTGCAGCCCTCAGAGTGAAGCAGCCACATTATACCACCTTTTACCATTCAGAGATGTTTTAAAAACGGATCATTATGAACTCTGCAACAACTAAAACAAATGCTAAATGTTTTAAATGCAGCCCGTTTACTGCGATAAAGGCTGGTGTCAACATGGGCTCATATGGATGTTAATTATGTTTCGGGTGGTGTGTACCTGGTAAAAGTCAAATAACAGCAAATTAGAACTGTTGTCCATGTGAATCGCATCCACAGCTCGATCAAAGGTCCGGTGCACGTCAGGCAGATGGAAACGACCTTCAGATTAATGTTGATGTTGGTTAGGACCATAAATCAGCCTGTTCTTTAGATGCTGAGTTTAACTGTTCTCCTGCTGTTCTCATGTTCACACATTCGTGTCCACATCAGTCTGTTAAAGGAACCACGTTCATTCATTCAGACATCAGCCAGTTCTCCTGATGTTCTTCATCATTCAGGCGTGACGGAGAACCATGCGAGATAAGTACTCAGTTTTCTCACAACGTGTCGGTTCACCATAATAACTCAGATCAGGCATGCAGTGGTTGTGTTAAACTCAATCCTTCTACAGTTACAGTTTTCTCACAATGTGTCGGTTCACCATAATAACTCAGACCAGGCATCAGACATGCAGTGGTTGTGTTAAACTCAATCCTTCTACAGTTACAGTTTTCTCACAATGTGTCGGTTCACCATAATAACTCAGACCAGGCATCAGACATGCAGTGGTTGTGTTAAACTCAATCCTTCTACAGTTACAGTTTTCTCACAGCGTGTCGGTTCACCATAATAACTCAGACCAGGCATGCAGTGGTTGTGTTAAACTCAATCCTTCTACAGTTACAGTTTTCTCACAACGTGTCGGTTCACCATAATAACTCAGACCAGGTATCAGGCATGCAGTGGTTGTGTTAAACTCAATCCTTCTACAGTTAGTTTTCTCACAGCGTGTCGGATCAATATAATAACTCAGACCAGTCAGCAGGCATGCAGTGGTTGTGTTAAACTCGATCCTTCTACAGTTACAGTTTTCTCACAGCGTGTCGGTTCACCATAATAACTCAGACCAGGCATCAGGCATGCAGTGGTTGTGTTAAACTCGATCCTTCTACAGTTACAGTTTTCTCACAGCGTGTCGGTTCACCATAATAACTCAGACCAGGCATGCAGTGGTTGTGTTAAACTCAATCCTTCTACAGTTACAGTTTTCTCACAACGTGTCGGTTCACCATAATAACTCAGACCAGGTATCAGGCATGCAGTGGTTGTGTTAAACTCAATCCTTCTACAGTTAGTTTTCTCACAGCGTGTCGGATCAATATAATAACTCAGACCAGTCAGCAGGCATGCAGTGGTTGTGTTAAACTCGATCCTTCTACAGTTACAGTTTTCTCACAATGTGTCGGTTCACCATAATAACTCAGACCAGGCATCAGGCATGCAGTGGTTGTGTTAAACTCAATCCTTCTACAGTTACAGTTTTCTCACAGCGTGTCGGTTCACCATAATAACTCAGACCAGGCATGCAGTGGTTGTGTTAAACTCAATCCTTCTACAGTTACAGTTTTCTCACAACGTGTCGGTTCACCATAATAACTCAGACCAGGTATCAGGCATGCAGTGGTTGTGTTAAACTCAATCCTTCTACAGTTAGTTTTCTCACAGCGTGTCGGATCAATATAATAACTCAGACCAGTCAGCAGGCATGCAGTGGTTGTGTTAAACTCAATCCTTCTACAGTTAGTTTTCTCACAGCGTGTCGGATCAATATAATAACTCAGACCAGTCAGCAGGCATGCAGTGGTTGTGTTAAACTCGATCCTTCTACAGTTACAGTTTTCTCACAACGTGTCGGTTCACCATAATAACGCAGACCAGGTATCAGGCATGCAGTGGTTGTGTTAAACTCAATCCTTCTACAGTTAGTTTTCTCACAGCGTGTCGGATCAATATAATAACTCAGACCAGTCAGCAGGCATGCAGTGGTTGTGTTAAACTCAATCCTTCTACAGTTAGTTTTCTCACAGCGTGTCGGATCAATATAATAACTCAGACCAGTCAGCAGGCATGCAGTGGTTGTGTTAAACTCGATCCTTCTACAGTTACAGTTTTCTCACAACGTGTCTGTTCACCATAATAACTCAGACCAGGTATCAGGCATGCAGTGGTTGTGTTAAACTCATTCCTTCTACAGTTACAGTTTTCTCACAACGTGTCGGTTCACCATAATAACTGAGACCAGGTATCAGGCATGCAGTGGTTGTGTTAAACTCAATCCTTCTACAGTTACAGTTTTCTCACAGCGTGTCGGTTCACCATAATAACTCAGACCAGGTATCAGGCATGCAGTGGTTGTGTTAAACTCAATCCTTCTACAGTTACAGTTTTCTCACAACGTGTCGGTTCACCATAATAACTCATTACAGTAACACATTACTTCTAATGCGTTGCTGCCCATCGCTGCTGAGTGTAATGTGAGTTTCAGGTTTTACTGTTCATGGGTCACAGTTCCCAACATGTCGTATGATGTATTATATATTGATGTGTAACAAACAGACTCCAGACAGGTCGAAGGTTGTGCCAAAAAGGCACACAAAAGCTACCAAAAAGTCAAGTACAGCACAGGGTGCAAGACATTCAAGAGGTTAATACTACAAAAACTGTCACTGGATTAGTTGACTGAACCTTCACTAACCTAAATGGATAAACCTCAAGTTTGGTCTACAATACAGGTTAAATGATTCTGGACTAGTCCCCACATGTTAGGGTCCCTAAGATAAACAAGAGGTCAGAGAAACCATAACTTTGAAGACCACCACAAAACAACAATAATTCAACAGAAATGTAATAAAATAATTGTCTGACAAACCAAACACACAAGGGAGAAGGGAGACTCGAACCAAAACAAACAAAACTGAGAGCTGGCTGAAAACCAACCCAACAGTAGACTGTTCGATCTGGGCAGCCCCCTAATCTAAAATCCTAAAAATAACCATAAAGAACCAAAAAAAAAAAAAAAACGAAAACAGGACAACTTGTAACTCCAAACTTCTAAGTAACCAGAAAGCTAAATCTAAGATGGCAGCATTCTCTGGCTGGAGTTGGTGCTGCAGACAGAGAGAGGATCGTGCATCCAGCCAATCAGCAGAGAGAGAGAAGACGAGCCAAGTTAGCCACAAAATAATCAAAATAATACACTGACTCAAAGCCATGCGTAACATCTCCACCCCTAACAGTGTTGAGCAGTGCGAGAGGTCCCCGGTTCAGATCCTGGACGAGCCCCCAATCTATGGTCCGACTCGGCTCGTTGGGTTGCAGCATAAATTGGAGACTGAACACAACGGGTTAAGTAAGGACTTTATTGTTAAACCAGCATTAAGTCAATAATACACTACAAGCAGCAGGAGTGGTGAAGCCCCTTCCAACCACACCAGGCATGCTTTATGCTTACCTTCACCTTCAGGTGCAGCCAATAAAGCCAAATAAGCCCGTACACCACCCACAGACCCCTGCAGAAAAAGATCTTAAGAGGGAGTTACATTTGGTCGGTAGTTCTGAGATACTGAAGCCTGGCATCCTGAAGTAAAGGGGTCAGCATTAGCGTTATGGGAGGAGCTTGATCAGTGTTCAGCCAACAAACAAATCTTCCATCAGCACTTCAAACAGAGGGGGGTCATAGTGAAGTCGCATGATTGATCTCCCTCTGAGGGCTGTGAGATTAAAAGCTCGGTACGTGCAGCGAGGCCACTGTAACGCATCCATGTCTGATTCTTCATCTCGTGCAGCAGAGTTTCCTCTTGCTACGAACAGAACGAGGTTCAGCTGCTACTTAATCAAACCCAAAGCACGCAGCATGAAATGAGCTGTCTGAGGGCTCTGGAACAGGCTGCTGTCTCCACTTGTTCATACAGCAGCACCAAACTAATTATCACTCAACATGTTCTGCTGGCCAACAGATAACTGCTGGACAGCATCAGCAGCTCCATCTGTAACCCTCCCCTGACTTTACCTCCAGTGCTGCTCAGACCACAAGCTAATCCGCCTGCAGATCCAAGTGGACACCAGCCATCCATCCTGCGTGATCTGAGTGCTAACGCAGCCTCAAACACAATCACAGGGAGGGGCTGTCACACACATGCACTGCTTTCCTAAGGACCACAGCATTGTGGGTAAATCGTATTGTCCTGACCCACAATGAGTCTGTCTTTCTTAATGTTGGAGGTGAGATGTCGGTAGCAGCTATTAACCCAGGGACAGCTTTGTTGTCCCGTAGTCTTCACCAGTCCTTCAGCTTCCAGCCTCCTTTCAAGTCTGCACTCATTTCAGCTTCATTTGCTTTCCTGTGTGACAGCTCAGAAATACGGCTCCATACTTCACCCTGCAGAGGTGGCTCCAGAGTGTGCAGCTCAAGCCTGAAATAATGCCTTATTGTTTTCTTATGAGGCTAAGTCGGAGTGTGTGCTTGGATTCTGCTGCATTCATCATGTTCTGGTTCTTCTGGGATCACAGCTCCAGCCCTGATGTGTCTGTTTCTGCACAGAAATGTCTTTTTCCAAAACAAAGCGCACACATGAGAGAATCTCTAAATTCAAGCAGACTGGTGATTAATTAGGGCCTGGATCCGGCGCTGCCCTCAGACCTCAGGGGAAGACTCGCTCCTTCCACCAAAGCCGGCTTTTCTTCTGGGTCGGAGACTTGAGTCGATCCCCTGACGTCTGGTCTCAGGGTGCCTGTGCTACATTTCACTGCGCTCTGTTCTTACATGCTCTGAACTGAACATATTAAAGCGCTGTCATCAAGACATCCAGACATGTGCAGAAGGTGACATGCTGTCTGTTCACTGTACAGCTGCTGAAAACACAGCAGCCGGCGATAATGAGGTCAGAACCCAAACTGTTTGATGCACACTGAATGTTCTGTTCCACTGATGAAGTTTGGAACAATGCTGTCACTTTCACACAAGCATTCCTGCTCTTGGATTCTTCTGTCGACACTTTTAACCAAGTTACAGATTAAGATCACATAACTCTGCTCGTCTGAGTTCATACAGGCTTGAAATGGAAAAATGTACGTATCCTGCCAAATTAAGTGAAGTTGATGAGAAAAAACATGAAATGTCTTGAAGATAAAGGTCAGAATTAATGGCAGAATCATGAGATTTCTTTCTAAAATTTGTACTTGCTATGCTTTTTCTGATGTGGGGTTGTATGGTGCACAGTATAGTGCACAGTATAGTGCACAGTATAGTGTTAACTGCACAGTACGGTGCACAGTACGGTGCACAGTACGGTGCACAGTACGGTGCACAGTACGGTGCACAGTACGGTGCACAGTACGGTGCACAGTACGGTGCACAGTACGGTGCACAGTATGGTGTTAACTGCACAGTATAGTGCACAGTACGGTGCACAGTACGGTGCACAGTACGGTGCACAGTACGGTGCACAGTACGGTGCACAGTACGGTGCACAGTACGGTGCACAGTACGGTGCACAGTACGGTGCACAGTACGGTGCACAGTATGGTGCACAGTATAGTGTTAACTGCACAGTATGGTGCACAGTATGGTGCACAGTACGGTGCACAGTATGGTGCACAGTATGGTGCACAGTACGGTGCACAGTATGGTGCACAGTACGGTGCACAGTACGGTGCACAGTACGGTGCACAGTACGGTGCACAGTACGGTGCACAGTACGGTGCACAGTATAGTGTTTGGTGCACAGTATGGTGCACAGTATGGTGCACAGTATGGTGCACAGTATAGTGTTTGGTGCACAGTACGGTGCAGATTTTCAGCATTTCGACGCATTTAAATGTTCAGTTAACTGTATAAGAGGTACTGCTGAGCCTTTAAAACTCCCTGCACTTTTTGTTTGAACTGTAAACTTTATTTACAGTTAAACTTCAGGGAGCCATTTCTTAGTTTAACTTTCACTTTATTATACATGCTGCTGAGCCTGGGAGCTCCCATGTTTCTTTTAAAATTCTAAGAAAAAAACCCTTTAACATGCTCTGTTATCTGAAAATCTGTTTAATAAACATATGCTCAAATTCAAGTGTTGGAGTTTGTGTATCCTAAAATTTTGATGCCAATATTTTCACTTTTACTGCAAATAAATATCGGCTCCAAATATTTTATCAGCCTCCTTGACCACTAATAATCTGTATCAGCCCTGAAAAAAACATCTCTAGTCTTTAAATTGTTGGTATCATTATCAGTTCAACAATCCTATCTTAAAGCGTGCATATTGTGTAAAACTCCTTCTTCCTGCTCCTGGGAGCAGATATCAGGGCGTCTGAGGCCACCAGCAGGTATAAAACTCCTTCTTCCTGTTCCTGGGAGCAGATATCAGGGCGTCTGAGGTCACCAGCAGGTGTAAAACTCCTTCTTCCTGCTCCTGGGAGCAGATATCAGGGCGTCTGAGGCCACCAGCAGGTGTAAAACTCCTTCTTCCTGCTCCTGGGAGCAGATATCAGGGCGTCTGAGGTCACCGGCAGGTGTAAAACTCCTTCTTCCTGCTCCTGGGAGCAGATATCAGGGCGTCTGAGGCCACCAGCAGGTGTAAAACTCCTTCTTCCTGCTCCAGGGAGCAGATATCAGGGCGTCTGAAGCCACCAGCAGGTGTAAAACTCCTTCTTCCTGCTCCAGGGAGCAGATATCAGGGCGTCTGAGGTCACCAGCAGCTGTAAAACTCCTTCTTCCTGCTCCTGGGAGCAGATATCAGGGCGTCTGAGGTCACCAGCAGGTATAAAACTCCTTCTTCCTGTTCCTGGGAGCAGATATCAGGGCGTCTGAGGTCACCAGCAGGTGTAAAACTCCTTCTTCCTGCTCCTGGGAGCAGATATCAGGGCGTCTGAGGCCACCAGCAGGTGTAAAACTCCTTCTTCCTGCTCCTGGGAGCAGATATCAGGGCGTCTGAGGTCACCGGCAGGTGTAAAACTCCTTCTTCCTGCTCCTGGGAGCAGATATCAGGGCGTCTGAGGTCACCAGCAGGTGTAAAACTCCTTCTTCCTGTTCCTGGGAGCAGATATCAGGGCGTCTGAGGCCACCAGCAGGTGTAAAACTCCTTCTTCCTGCTCCTGGGAGCAGATATCAGGGCGTCCCCTTTGTTTGAAAGTTCCTCATTTAACGAGCCGTTCTGATGTTCATTTCTAAAGTACGTCACTCCTTAAGTTGGCTCCGCCTCCTCTGCTAAGCCCCGCCCACTCACATCCACCCTGCTGGACGGATGAAGCCAGCTTCTGGTGGAAATGTTCTGCTGTCAGCTGCACTGAGGAGCATGCATCTTCCATCCAGCAGCAGGCAAAGCATTGTTTGCTAGCATCTGCTGCTAACTTACAGCTAACTGCTAACTTACAGCTAACTGCTAACTATCTGTATCTATAGAGCTGGAGTGTTTCTGACTGCAGGAACAGCTTCATTATCTCTGTGTTTCTGCATTAAATCAGCAGCTGTCCAGCTGTTGATGAGGTAACGCAGGTAAACACACCTGAACTCTCCTCAGCAGCATGACAGAAACTGACCTTTCACCAACGTCCTGTTGAGGCCTCGATGGTTGAACCTCTCTGGCAGCTCATTGAATCCAGTTCAAACTGATATAATTCCAGATTCGTAAGACTTCCAAAAAAAAGTAAGGTCCCAAAATGGCTGAAAGAAAGACTAGAAAACTAACAGGTATATTGACCAAAGTCCGTCTTAAACATCTCAATAAAACCGTGGAAATTGTTAAAGGGCAGAATATTTGACCTTTAAGATTAAAAACAGCTGGTTATTTCTGTGCAGTAAATATGTAAAATGAATGTAAACCGAGCATAAATCCAGCTAATGTGTATGAGTGTTACCGTAGGAACCCATGTATACTGCGTCAAAGATGTGCAAAGGAAAGCTGGATGTGTTCTCCTGAAACCAGTCTTTGCACCCCCTGCAGCTCAGACTCCACCAGGAACAACAGGCCTTCGGGCAACTTGGAAGCAAAGTAATCAGTGGATAAAATCAGGCCGGCCGGCTCTGCCTCCAACAGCAGATTCATTACACGTCCATCAGGGTGGGCGGGGGGGAGGTGACGGCTGAGTTCAGAGAGGTAAAGCAGGGCAGGAGACGGCCCGGAGGAGCGATTAGCTGCTGGAGTGGAGCGATCAGCCGCTGATGAGCTGCTGGACAGGCGCAGGATTGGGGCACTGGGAGATGCTGCAAGGGTTCATTACAGCTCGTTCATCTTGTGTTGTGCTGCTTTTAGCTGCATTCCCAGTTTGCTCCGTTCTCCAGGCAGCCCGGCCTTATCGGCGCCGGCCCAATCACGCCCTCCATAACGGTGGAAGCTTTCAGGAGCTGGAAGGCTTGAAACAGCAGCCTGATTGCCTGGCAGAGCTGATGTGTTGGGCTCAGGAGGAGAGTTATGTCAGGAGCTGCTGTGCTAGTTATGCAACCTACAAAGAAATGAATGAGTGAGTGATTACAACACTTAACAGACAGCTTTATAGACCGCACACAAACAGCGTGTCATGAAATGTGACCTCAGCTTTCAGCAGAGCACCAGTTTCAGATCATTTGTACCAAATGATGCTTCCTCCAAGGACAGGGTGACGCTCTGTCAGCGGTGGGCTCTCCATCTGTTCCCTGCTCTTATTGAGCACATGAAGGCTGATTCTAAGGTAGCAGTGAAAGGTTTGTTTTGTACTGTTCACTGAAGTCTGCGGGCAGTTAGAGTGACGCTTTAATCCTGTCTGTAAGGACAGCAGAGACCCTTCTAACAGTGACTGTTTGCATAGAGCTGAAGGACTAAAGTATGGAAATATATAACCGTAACAATCCCAAAGAGAAATGCTTCTGAGCACAGGAAGCTGAGAGGAGGAAGGGACTCTCTGCATGTCTCCATCAGTTAATGTGACAGAGTTAATGATTCCTTTAGGTTCAGATTAATTAGCAGAAACGGAATCCTCATCAATAGAGTAATGAACCAAAAACCTACAATTAATGTTTTAGCATCTCTGAAAATCAGGACCAGAAACCTCTCAGCAGGACCTGAAACCTCTCAACGGGACCAGAAACCTCTCAGCAGGACCAGAAACCTCTCAGCAGGACCGGCCTCCCATTCTGCTTTTAGGGGCCTGATAACTGAAGGCTCTGCCTCCCATTCTGCTTTTAGGGGCCTGATAACTGAAGGCTCTGCCTCCCATTCTGCTTTTAGGGGCCTGATAACTGAAGGCTCTGCCTCCCATTCTGCTTTTAGGGGCCTGATAACTGAAGGCTCTGCCTCCCATTCTGCTTTTAGGGGCCTGATAACTGAAGGCTCTGCCTCCCATTCTGCTTTTAGGGGCCGGATAACTGAAGGCTCTGCCTCCCATTCTGCTTTTAGGGGCCTGATAACTGAAGGCTCTGCCTCCCATTCTGCTTTTAGGGGCCTGATAACTGAAGGCTCTGCCTCCCATTCTGCTTTTAGGGGCCTGATAACTGAAGGCTCTGCCTCCCATTCTGCTTTTAGGGGCCTGATAACTGAAGGCTCTGCCTCCCATTCTGCTTTTAGGGGCCGGATAACTGAAGGCTCTGCCTCCCATTCTGCTTTTAGGGGCCTGATAACTGAAGGCTCTGCCTCCCATTCTGCTTTTAGGGGCCGGATAACTGAAGGCTCTGCCTCCCATTCTGCTTTTAGGGGCCTGATAACTGAAGGCTCTGCCTCCCATTCTGCTTTTAGGGGCCTGATAACTGAAGGCTCTGCCTCCCATTCTGCTTTTAGGGGCCTGATAACTGAAGGCTCTGCCTCCCGTTCTGCTTTTAGGGGCCTGATAACTGAAGGCTCTGCCTCCCATTCTGCTTTTAGGGGCCTGATAACTGAAGGCTCTGCCTCCCATTCTGCTTTTAGGGGCCTGATAACTGAAGGCTCTGCCTCCCATTCTGCTTTTAGGGGCCTGATAACTGAAGGCTCTGCCTCCCATTCTGCTTTTAGGGGCCTGATAACCTAAGGCTCTGCCTCCCATTCTGCTTTTAGGGGCCTGATAACTGAAGGCTCTGCCTCCCATTCTGCTTTTAGGGGCCTGATAACTGAAGGCTCTGCCTCCCATTCTGCTTTTAGGGGCCTGATAACTGAAGGCTCTGCCTCCCATTCTACTTTTAGGGGCCTGATAACTGAAGGCTCTGCCTCCCATTCTGCTTTTAGGGGCCTGATAACTGAAGGCTCTGCCTCCCGTTCTGCTTTTAGGGGCCTGATAACTGAAGGCTCTGCCTCCCATTCTGCTTTTAGGGGCCTGATAACTGAAGGCTCTGCCTCCCATTCTGCTTTTAGGGGCCTGATAACTGAAGGCTCTGCCTCCCATTCTGCTTTTAGGGGCCTGATAACTGAAGGCTCTGCCTCCCATTCTGCTTTTAGGGGCCTGATAACTGAAGGCTCTGCCTCCCATTCTGCTTTTAGGGGCCTGATAACCTAAGGCTCTGCCTCCCATTCTGCTTTTAGGGGCCTGATAACTGAAGGCTCTGCCTCCCATTCTGCTTTTAGGGTCCTGATAACTGAAGGCTCTGCCTCCCATTCTGCTTTTAGGGGCCTGATAACTGAAGGCTCTGCCTCCCATTCTGCTTTTAGGGGCCTGATAACTGAAGGCTCTGCCTCCCATTCTGCTTTTAGGGGCCTGATAACTGAAGGCTCTGCCTCCCATTCTGCTTTTAGGGGCCTGATAACTGAAGGCTCTGCCTCCCATTCTGCTTTTAGGGGCCTGATAACTGAAGGCTCTGCCTCCCATTCTGCTTTTAGGGGCCTGATAACTGAAGGCTCTGCCTCCCATTCTGCTTTTAGGGGCCTGATAACTGAAGGCTCTGCCTCCCATTCTGCTTTTAGGGGCCGGATAACTGAAGGCTCTGCCTCCCATTCTGCTTTTAGGGGCCTGATAACTGAAGGCTCTGCCTCCCATTCTGCTTTTAGGGGCCTGATAACTGAAGGCTCTGCCTCCCATTCTGCTTTTAGGGGCCTGATAACTGAAGGCTCTGCCTCCCATTCTGCTTTTAGGGGCCTGATAACTGAAGGCTCTGCCTCCCATTCTGCTTTTAGGGGCCTGATAACTGAAGGCTCTGCCTCCCATTCTGCTTTTAGGGGCCTGATAACTGAAGGCTCTGCCTCCCATTCTGCTTTTAGGGGCCTGATAACTGAAGGCTCTGCCTCCCATTCTGCTTTTAGAAACTCTGGGAACCACAAGGAAACCTGCAGCCTGAGAGCAAAGTGCTCTGTTGGGGAAATATCCAACTGTGAGGTCTTTAAGATGTGATGGAGCTCGGTCATTAAGAGCTTTATATGTGAGGAGAAGAATCTTAAATTCTATTCTGAATCTAACAGGGAGCCAATGAAGAGAAGCTAAAGCTGGAGGAGTCCAGAATGACCTCCCAGCATCAGGACTGAGGAATAAGTCTTTAAATAAGTCCTCCTGTGCAGGCCCAGAAAAGGCTCACATGTCTCCCATCTCTGAGTCAGAGCTCCTTCATTTCCATGAAACACACCATGATACCATGTTCCAAATGAATCGGCCCAATGTTCCTGAAGCTTGTGCAACGCCTGCATAACTAAAGAAGTGATGCATCAGACAGCTTACAGGTGAAGACGTGTGGCTCCTCTGTCACATGTGTGATGGGAAAGGTTCACGGGATCTAATTCAGATGGCAGCCTGCACACCTCCTCAGACGGAGCTGGAGCTTCGGGCTCTTTGGTCTCAGTGGCTGAGTGAGAAGCAGTAATTATCTGTAAACCCATGTCAGTGCCAGATCAAGGAAAAGTCTATTGTCAAAGATTACACAGTCGATACAGCGGCTCCCAGCAGTGTCAGCTTGCCTCGCTGATAACATCACGACTTAATCCTCCACCCGGGCAGCCGCTGTGTGACAGGAATCCTTTAACACTTGGAGAGAAACACTGGTTTCTGCACTTCTGAGGGCCGAGGCTCGCTGCCTCCAGACTTCCTGCTGAGAGGATCAACACGATGTCACTTTTCATTTCACTCTTTACAGTAAAGAGGAAGGCTTGTGTCCAGAGTTTGACCTCTGACCTCAGCACATCTGTAAGCCGTGAACACGCACTGGGACCATGTTAAACACACAGGCTGCTGGGGAGACGTTTGGGATTTCTGTCTCCAGGTGCTCAAGATCTGTAGATACTGGTGCTGATGGTTCAGCTGCCTCCAGGGAAGCCAACCAGCAACTGTTCCTCTGTCCAAGCTGCAGCCAGTGAGTGGAAACCGCACAACAGGGATTATATGAGCTCAAAAATGAAAAATTTGTTTTTTACTCGGTTCCTGACAGAGACACAGCGGCCGTCTCGTGGAATCCGTCAGACGCTGTTTGCCGTCTCGCTGCGGGATGATCTGCATATTTCATTCTGTTGATTCAGTCATGAGGAGAAAAGAAGGGATGAAATAAGGTTATCAGGCCCCAGCAGAGGTGTCCTTACGGCTGCTCTGCAGCACGCTGCTCGACACTTTCAAGCATCGCCACACCTGAAAAAACCCACTTCAGCAACTCTTCTTCTATGGTGCCTCAATACGTTTTATTAATGTTATGTTTTGTCCTTTTATAGCAGCGCGGTGGAGAGATTCATTACAGATGTTGAGAAATAACCCTCACCTGAGCTCATAGATGGGGGTTCTGACCCAAAGAAGGAGGTCGTGGATACAAGCGGCTGAAATGAGTTTCCTTCAGAGGGGGGCGGGGCTCAGCCTTAGAGATAGAGGGAGGAGCTCCACCATCCGGGGGGAGGAGCTCCACCATCCGGGGGAGGAGCTCCACCATCCGGGGGGGAGGAGCTCCATCATCCGAGGGAGGAGGAGCTCCACCATCCGGGAGGGAGGAGCTCCACCATCCGGGAGGGAGGAGCTCCACCATCCGGGAGGGAGGAGCTCCACCATCCGGGAGGGAGGAGCTCCACCATCCGGGAGGGAGGAGCTCCACCATCCGGGGGAGGAGCTCCACCATCCGGGGGAGGAGCTCCACCATCCGGGGGAGGAGCTCCACCATCCGGGGGAGGAGCTTCATCATCCGGGGGAGGAGCTTCACCATCCGGGGGGGAGGAGCTTCACCATCCGGGGGGGAGGAGCTTCACCATCCGGGGGGGAGGAGCTTCACCATCCGGGGGGGAGGAGCTCCACCACCCGGGGGGAGGAGCTTCATCATCCGGGGGGGAGGGGCTTCATCATCCGAGGGAGGAGCTTCATCATCCGAGGGAGGAGCTTCATCATCCGGGGGGGAGGAGCTCCACCATCCGGGGGGGAGGAGCTCCACCATCTGGGGGGGAGGAGCTTCATCATCTGGGGGGGAGGAGCTTCATCATCTGGGGGGGAGGAGCTTCATCATCTGGGGGGGAGGAGCTTCATCATCTGGGGGGGAGGAGCTTCATCATCTGGGGGGGAGGAGCTCCACCATCTGGGGGGGGAGGAGCTTCATCATCTGGGGGGGAGGAGCTTCATCATCCGGGGGGGAGGAGCTCCACCATCCGGGGGGAGGAGCTTCATCATCCGGACCTGTTGGTTCTGAGACCCGACCTCAGATAAGAGGAAGATGATGGACGGAAATCCTAAAGAAAGTTAACTGAATAAACTCTTCAGGTAAGTCTCATGGTAAACATTTTATTGTATGATAGAAGTAGTTTTAGTAATTATTCAGATTATTATGCATTAACCTGCATTATTCCTTTAGGAACAAAAAATACAAATACGATACGAAGTATTTACTCTTTCTGCTGAACTTCCACTTTTCTGCTTCATGGTTTGAATGAAAACATCAGAAATGGTTAGGGGTTGCACACGTTTCCATGGTTCCCACCATCCCTCGCTCCATTTCTATACCTGCTTTATTCATTCAGGGTCACAGGAAGAGTCAGACGGCTGTTTCTAAATGTTAGAGAAAGCAGCCGCTCATTCACACATGAAGCTGAGTGACAGGAAGCAGAGCAGGTCTGAAGGCACAATAACACTCAGTAAAGTACTTACAAAAAGCTCAAATTCTCTGTGAAATACCCAGATTTATTCAGACAGAAAATGTCACCGTGTAAGAAGGATTAAAAAGAAAATGAGCTGTTTAATAGAAGCTTTTTACTGTTTCATTACTGGACTTGGATTTGGATTAAGATGGTGTTCGAGATCCAAATCAGGTAATAGAGGACAAGTTGGTGCCATATTAAGAAAAAACTGCAGATTTTCTTTTCAATACAGCGTTTTTTATCATGAAAGGTTCTACTACAACGGTCCAGACCAGTGTTTCCCAATCCTCGTCCTCAAGGCACCCGCCCTGCATGTTTCCCATGTTTCCCTGCTCCAGCACACCTGATTCAAATGAATGGGTCGTCCTCAGGCATCTGTCTCTCTGAGTGTGTGACCCTGTGCATGTGCATCCCAACAGGATGTAGCTCCCACCACGACACAAGGCGCATTCCCACTGTAGGAACCTTTTGCAGTTCCTATAATAGTTTTTTTTTTCACGCATTAGGACATACAGAAACCAGGGACCGCGGCCCTCAGGAACCAGGGACCACGGCCCTCAGGAACCAGGGACCACGGCCCTCAGGAACCAGGGACCACGGCCCTCAGGAACCAGGGACCACGGCCCTCGGAAACCAGGGACCACGGCCCTCGGGAACTAGGGACCACGGCCCTCAGCAACCAGGGACCACGGCCCTCAGGAACCAGGGACCACGGCCCTCAGGAACCAGGGACCACGGCCCTCGGAAACTAGGGACCACGGCCCTCAGGAACCAGGGACCACGGCCCTCAGGAACCAGGGACCACGGCCCTCAGGAACCAGGGACCACGGCCCTCGGGAACTAGGGACCACGGCCCTCAGGAACCAGGGACCACGGCACTCAGGAACCAGGGACCACGGCCCTCGGAAACCAGGGACCACGGCCCTCGGGAACTAGGGACCACGGCCCTCGGGAACTAGGGACCACGGCCCTCGGGAACCAGGGACCACGGCCCTCGGGAACTAGGGACCACGGCCCTCGGGAACCAGGGACCACGGCCCTCAGGAACCAGGGACCACGGCCCTCGGAAACCAGGGACCACGGCCCTCGGAAACCAGGGACCACGGCCCTCGGAAACCAGGGACCACGGCCCTCGGGAACCAGGGACCACGGCCCTCGGGAACTAGGGACCACGGCCCTCGGGAACCAGGGACCACGGCCCTCGGGAACCAGGGACCACGGCCCTCGGGAACCAGGGACCACGGCCCTCGGGAACTATGGACCACGGCCCTCGGGAACCAGGGACCACGGCCCTCGGGAACCAGGGACCACGGCCCTCGGGAACCAGGCACCACGGCCCTCGGGAACCAGGGACCACGGCCCTCGGGAACCAGGGACCACGGCCCTCGGGAACCAGGGACCACGGCCCTCGGGAACTAGGGACCACGGCCCTCGGGAACCAGGGACCACGGCCCTCGGGAACTAGGGACCACGGCCCTCGGGAACCAGGGACCACGGCCCTCGGGAACCAGGGACCACGGCCCTCGGGAACCAGGGACCACGGCCCTCGGGAACCAGGGACCACGGCCCTCGGGAACCAGGGACCACGGCCCTCGGGAACCATGGACCACGGCCCTCGGGAACCAGGGACCACGGCCCTCGGGAACCAGGGACCACGGCCCTCGGGAACCAGGGACCACGGCCCTCGGGAACCAGGGACCACGGCCCTCGGAAACCAGGGACCACGGCCCTCGGAAACCAGGGACCACGGCCCTTGGGAACCAGGGACCACGGCCCTCGGGAACTAGGGACCACGGCCCTCGGGAACCAGGGACCACGGCCCTCGGGAACTAGGGACCACGGCCCTCGGGAACCAGGGACCACGGCCCTCGGAAACCAGGGACCACGGCCCTCGGGAACCAGGGACCACGGCCCTCGGGAACTAGGGACCACGGCCCTCGGGAACCAGGGACCACGGCCCTCGGGAACCAGGGACCACGGCCCTCGGGAACCAGGGACCACGGCCCTCGGGAACCAGGGACCACGGCCCTCGGAAACCAGGGACCACGGCCCTCGGAAACCAGGGACCACGGCCCTCGGGAACTAGGGACCACGGCCCTCGGGAACTAGGGACCACGGCCCTCGGGAACCAGGGACCACGGCCCTCGGGAACTAGGGACCACGGCCCTCGGGAACCAGGGACCACGGCCCTCGGAAACCAGGGACCACGGCCCTCGGGAACCAGGGACCACGGCCCTCGGGAACTAGGGACCACGGCCCTCGGGAACCAGGGACCACGGCCCTCGGGAACCAGGGACCACGGCCCTCGGGAACCAGGGACCACGGCCCTCGGGAACCAGGGACCACGGCCCTCGGGAACTATGGACCACGGCCCTCGGGAACCAGGGACCACGGCCCTCGGGAACCAGGGACCACGGCCCTCGGGAACCAGGGACCACGGCCCTCGGGAACCAGGGACCACGGCCCTCGGGAACCAGGGACCACGGCCCTCGGGAACTATGGACCACGGCCCTCGGGAACTATGGACCACGGCCCTCGGGAACCAGGGACCACGGCCCTCGGGAACCAGGGACCACGGCCCTCGGGAACCAGGGACCACGGCCCTCGGGAACTATGGACCACGGCCCTCGGGAACCAGGGACCACGGCCCTCGGGAACCAGGGACCACGGCCCTCAGTTCCTGGAACCATTTCAGCTCCTTCAGGCTCTTTTCTGGGTTCCACAGGAACATGACGGAGGTGTTTGGTGGCTGTAGCTCCGCCCCTTCTCTGAAATGTTTAATAAGTTAAACTCAGACGTCGTCTCCTTTGTCTGCGGCGCTCTGCTCTCCTTCTTTCCTCCATGAAAGGAAGAAGTATCGCCCGCTGCTGGATTCTCCGTCTCCTGACTCTCGCTGTGAGCTCTTCCAGCCTCCATCTTGGACGCCTGATGTGATGCAAAATGTAACAGTTCCTCTGGGGAAGGACAGTCCAAAGGATCCAAAATGATCATCCAGAACACGTCTGGAAACTTTCAGGCTGCAAAGCATCAACTCTACAATAAATCTCATGGCTCCTTTAGATTAAAATCAGTTGCATTCATCAGTTTCCTGCTGAATGTGTGAAGCTCCATCAGTTTGGTGCATCTCTTATAAGGCTGCAGCCACTGAAGCCTTCTCTAACTCGCCCTGCAATATTTCTCTGCCAACACACCTTTGTGTAATAGGAACAAATGATATTTTAATATGTTTTGATACCTGACGGGTCAGATGACCTTGGCAGGGTGGGGAAGGGGGTTGGTGGCAGCAGACATTACTCTCAGCTGCTGAATGCTGATCAGACCAGCAGCAGGTAATAATGTGGAAGCAACACACTTTCATCTCTCCTGATGTAGTCCTGCTGCTGCTAAGCTCTACAACAACTGCAGTTTCCATCACATTTATCTGAAACTAACGTGTGTAACACCGTGTTTTAACAAACCTTTGTATATCAGGACCTGTTCCTTACTTTCTCAGTAAATATTTGTCATTTTACATCATCGTCTGAACTTTGGTCTTCAGGTGTTCCCCAGGGTTCTGTCCTGGGCCCGGTGCTGTTTGCTGCCTTTGGGTCATATAATAAGAACATTTCCTGCTTTGTTGCACAGATGATGTTCAGCTGTATGTTTTCAACCTGATGACACGTGATTAAATGTAAAGTCAGATTGTTTCTTAAAGAGATTGAATTGGAAAGAAACCATTTGGCTGATATTTGGCACCCGCACTTTAACGAGGCTAAAGTTAGGCCAAACCTGCTTCTGGATCATTTTATTCACACCAGCGTCTCACTAATTTCACAGTTGAATAACCGGCTGCAGTAACCCATTTATTTCAGCTGCTGGAACAAACATAACAAAGTTTTCAGAACCCTCAGTTTGACTTCTCTTCGGTAAAGTTAATGCTTTGTGCCTTTGTCCTCTTCAGAAACAGTTAATCAGATTTACTCTTTATCCCACCACACGTCTCCCCTCCTGATGACCCAAGATGCCATGAAACATCAACATGAAGATGGACTCTTTCATCCCACTGTTTTAACAACTTGGTCCAGTTCAACGCTGGACTGAAGGAACTGAGCCACAAAGAGGATCAGTTCCAACTGTCAGAGCCTGAACTTCAGAGCAGGGAAATGGAAGCATCTGAGAAATAACTCCTCATGGTTTATTTACTGATTTATTTCTCCCTTAACGGCAGCTAACGCTAACAGCTTAGCTAATGAAGATGACGTACACCAACTTCTAAGGAGTTCCTGCTGTTCCTTTCTGAAAGATGAACATTATTGTTCCCACATTACTTTGTTAGCTGAAGCTAGCGCTAACAGCTTAGCTAATGAAGATGACGTACACCAACTTCTAAGGAGTTACTGCTGCTCCTTTCTGAAAGATGAACATTATTGTTCCCACATTACTTTGTTAGCTGAAGCTAACGCTAACAGCTTAGCTAATGAAGATGACGTACACCAACTTCTAAGGAGTTACTGCTGTTCCTTTCTGAAAGATGAACATTATTGTTCCCACATTACTTTGTTAGCTGAAGCTAACGCTAACAGCTTAGCTAATGAAGATGACGTACACCAACTTCTAAGGAGTTCCTGCTGTTCCTTTCTGAAAGATGATTATTGTTCCCACATTACTTTGTTAGCTGAAGCTAACGCTAACAGCTTAGCTAATGAAGATGACGTACACCAACTTCTAAGGAGTTACTGCTGTTCCTTTCTGAAAGATGAACATTATTGTTCCCACATTACTTTGTTAGCTGAAGCTAACGCTAACAGCTTAGCTAATGAAGATGACGTACACCAACTTCTAAGGAGTTCCTGCTGTTCCTTTCTGAAAGATGATTATTGTTCCCACATTACTTTGTTAGCTGAAGCTAACGCTAACAGCTTAGCTAATGAAGGTGACGTACACCAACTTCTAAGGAGTTACTGCTGTTCCTTTCTGAAAGATGAACATTATTGTTCCCACATTACTCTGTTAGCTGAAGCTAACGCTAACAGCTTAGCTAATGAAGATGACGTACACCAACTTCTAAGGAGTTACTGCTGTTCCTTTCTGAAAGATGAACATTATTGTTTCCACATTACTTTGTTAGCTGAAGCTAACGCTAACAGCTTAGCTAATGAAGATGACGTACACCAACTTCTAAGGAGTTACTGCTGTTCCTTTCTGAAAGATGAACATTATTGTTCCCACATTACTTTGTTAGCTGAAGCTAACGCTAACAGCTTAGCTAATGAAGATGACGTACACCAACTTCTAAGGAGTTACTGCTGTTCCTTTCTGAAAGATGAACATTATTGTTCCCACATTACTTTGTTAGCTGAAGCTAACGCTAACAGCTTAGCTAATGAAGATGACGTACACCAACTTCTAAGGAGTTACTGCTGTTCCTTTCTGAAAGATTAACATTATTGTTCCCACATTACTTTGTTAGCTGAAGCTAACGCTAACAGCTTAGCTAATGAAGATGACATACACCAACTTCTAAGGAGTTACTGCTGTTCCTTTCTGAAAGATGAACATTATTGTTCCCACATTACTTTGTTAGCTGAAGCTAACGCTAACAGCTTAGCTAATGAAGATGACGTACACCAACTTCTAAGGAGTTACTGCTGTTCCTTTCTGAAAGATGAACATTATTGTTCCCACATTACTTTGTTAGCTGAAGCTAACGCTAACAGCTTAGCTAATGAAGATGACGTACACCAACTTCTAAGGAGTTACTGCTGCTCCTTTCTGAAAGATGAACATTATTGTTCCCACATTACTTTGTTAACTGAAGCTAATGCTAACAGCTTAGCTAATGAAGATGACGTACACCAACTTCTAAGGAGTTCCTGCTGTTCCTTTCTGAAAGATGAACATTATTGTTCTCACATTACTTTGTTAGCTGAAGCTTTCTAGCTGAACGGTTCCGTTCTGTAACTCAGACAACCTGCAGCTGTGTTTAAGGTGTGTTTCCAACACAACACCGGTCCTCTCCTCACTCTCGCTGCTACTGAACGCCGTGCACCGCTCTCGGGAAGCAGAAAGTAGAGCAGCAGCTGACCTCACCAAAGGTCTCTTTTAAAAAAGAAGAGAGAAAATAGTTTTGGGTTCTTTCATTTTGAGTTTCACAGCTGATCTCATGACCGATCAGCTGTTTCTGGTTTATTTGACATGTCTCTGACGTGTTCCTGCACAGCTCTCCCTGTTTCTCTGGTTTTTCCCTCCAGGTTTAGTTTCAGGTCAGAGACCACCCCTCCTTGTTATTCACATACTTTTCTATCAACCGATTTGTCAGATACTCTGATTGGAAATGCCTCCCTTTGTTCCTCAGGTGATAAAGTGTAATCTGTGCTGCAGCTCATAGCTGATAACAGACTGAGCAGCAGCAGTAAAGGCAGCCGGCCTCTTGGGCTCTAACAGTTAAAAACCTGTGAAAGCCTTTTCATCTGCAGCGTCCACATCCGGGTTCATCGTCCGATGATGAATGTTGTGTCACAGCAGCGATAAACAAACCCTAAACTCTGTCCTTGTAGCACAGAACAGCAGAATTATCTCACAATCGGCTCATAAATGCAGGATCAACTCTCCGTAAAACAGGAAATGTTGAACAGATTTCAGCTTTAAGGAAGTAGGAAACCCCTGAAGGATGCCTCAGACCACTGAGATACTTTAACACACACAGTAGTCAAAGTCTTAGCAAGTCAGCAGAGAGGAACCAACATACAGTTCACTTTGCAGGCCTTTCTTGAAGATATTAAGGTCTGGATGAGCTGTAATTTTCTACTTTTTAATCCAGGATTGTTGTTTTCGGTCCTAAAACCCTCAGAGACTCTCCATCCAACCCCATAGTTAGTCTGGATGTTCTTTCCTTGGCCGGCCTTCTTTCAGCCTTTGTTTCTCACTGCGGGGGAGCAGAGCCTCGACACGTATTGTGTGCTGAAGCTGCTCGATGCTGCTGAGGTCAGAATGAACCCTGCAGCAGCGTCCTCGCAGAGATTGCTTTGGGCCACGCACTGAATGATAGAAAGGTATCGGAGGATGTCACATAGGAGGTCGTTGGGAGCTCCTGTGACGATCTGTTCAATAATTCCCCTTAAGATGCTGACCACGGCGAGTCCGACCGCTCTTTGCTCCACAGCAATACATCACTTCTTGCTTTTATTGATTTTATATTTTCTGTCCTCTGCTTTTTAAACTTTGATCTAATTTCTCACTTTACACCCATTTTGTCCACTTACGGCTGAAGCTGTCGCTTCCTGTAAGCATCAGAGGACTCTTATTTACCAGATTTAACCTTCAAGTTCCTCCTGTTTCTGACATTCGATCCTGAATTCTTCAGAGCCTCTAACTGAAAGCTCCTGTTTGATATGTTCAGATGACACAAAGTCAGTCAGTTCCCACACCTTGCTGTCAGGCCCAGCAGGATGTAGCCCTGAGAGCTGAGCCTGGTGCACTCCTCGCCTCTGTCAGTGGTCAATGAGGGCAAACGGGGTGGATGGCAGCTCATGTAGCTGAACCAGAGCGACTGGACCAGATGAAACTGTTGGACGTCAGTCTTTGCAGGTTGTTTGAGGGAAACAAAGCTGCCCTCCCAACCAGTCTATTACGTTCCCAGTTTAACATCTTTTTCCTATGATTAACACCTTTTATTTTCCCAGTGTTTGAGTAAAATGCTCAGTTTGAGATGCAGTTTCAGACCATCCTGCAGCTGTAGGCTAAGATTCAGAGAAGAAAAAGCTTTAACTGCAGTCCATCTTTCACCAACTAAACATGGAGTTACGCTGAGCACATCTCCAGCTTGGTCCATTACTGTGGATGAGAAAGCATTGTTTGCTAGCATCTGCTGCTAACTTATAGCTAACTGCTAACTTACAGCTAACTGCTAACTCACAGCTAACTGCTAACTCACAGCTAACTGCTAACTTACAGCTAGCTGCTAACTTACAACTTCCTGCTAACTTACAGCTAGCTGCTAACTACTAACTTACAGCTTCCTGCTAACTTACAGCTAACTGCTAACTTACAACTTCCTGCTAACTTACAGCTAGCTGCTAACTTACAGCTAACTGCTAACTCACAGCTAACTGCTAACTCACAGCTAACTGCTAACTTACAGCTAGCTGCTAACTTACAACTTCCTGCTAATTTACAGCTAGCTGCTAACTACTAACTTACAGCTTCCTGCTAACTTACAGCTAACTGCTAACTTACAACTTCCTGCTAACTTACAGCTAGCTGCTAACTTACAGCTAGCTGCTAACTTACAGCTAACTGCTAACTTACAGCTAGCTGCTAACTTACAGCTTCCTGCTAACTTACAGCTAGCTGCTAACTTACAGCTAGCTGCTAACTTACAGCTAACTGCTAACTTACAGCTAACTGCTAACCTACAGCTAACTGCTAACTTACAGCTAGCTGCTAACTTACAGCTAGCAGATAACTTACAGCTAACTGCTAACCTGTTTCCCTCTGGGATCCATAGAGTAACTATCTGTATCTATATGTAGCTGCAGTGTTTTTAGCACCCTGAAACAGAGGTGTTAACAGAGAGGAGTTACAACCCACTGAGCTCAAACCAACAGGTATTTTGACCAAATCTTATCTCATACATATCAATAAGAGCTCAGAAAATTGTGTCAAATTGTTTTTTTTTTTTTTTTTAAAAGGCAGAAATGTCACCTTTAAGAGTCTCTGGCTGATATTTATCTGCAATAAGATAGAAATCTGCTCTTTGCTCTACTTACAGTGCTTCATGTCAGAGTGAGAAATAATTGAATTGAATCCCTTGTAAATGATTTACATCTTGTGTGTGATTACAGCGCTTCGCAGCTTTCTCTCTGGTCTTTAAACACTGATGCAGACGATCCGGTCCTGCAGCTGGAGCACACGGAGGCATTTCAGAAAGGTGATTATCAAAGGCTTCATCTGCCCCAGAATGGATGAGCGCCAACAGGATGCCCTTTACTCTCATTACGAGCCACATCCCACGTCAATAAACCCTGAAAATCGCTCTCCATCCATCATCGGCTGGAGGTTACCGTGCACACAGTGGAGATGAAGGTCGGCTTTTGTCCCAGACGTCATATTTGGCTCTGACCTCCTTCCACCTCAGAGAAGATGAGCTATCAGAGCTGACGTGACATTTGATGAGGTGAGAGAGACGACCTCACTCAGGTAGACTAATGGAGGATCAGACTCATGGAACAATCTCAGTTTGTTTTCTTCAGTTTAAACAGTCATGATTATCTTTATCAGAAATCTCCTCCATGTTAAAGTCCATTCTGTCTCAAACCAAGGCGGCAGTTTGTTTTTGTAATGCTCTGCTCTGCCACCAGAGGGCGTCACATCACACTTTGGTCCACAGGAACCTCCCTCCCTCACTGCCACTCATCTTAAAACTGTTGTTGGCCACAGAAATGTTGGAAAGCGCATCACACGTTCATAACAAAGTCCAAATGTTTGTTCCCATGAGCCTCGGGCTCATCGGCATGGAAACGGTCCGTGGTCAAAGTTAAAAGTAAGACCTGACAGGGAAGTTACACGGTGCGTAACTTTGGTTCAGACCCAAATCAGGCTCTGCTCAGATCGTGGTGGGATGGTTTCCCAGGTCCAGACCTTCGGTTCGGTCTGTCAGAGGTCATTAAAGGTCAGAGGTCATTAAAGAGCAGAGGTTCAGTTAGACTGCCTCTGGTGGCAGAGAAGAGAATTACAATCACAACATATCCATATTACAAAGAGCTGAAGAAAGAAAATAATGGCAAAACCAAACTGAAGCCTGTAATTTCCCAATGTGAGCGTCCTGAACAGTTGGTGCAGTTCGTTTGTCATCTTTGGGTTGCTTTGGGTCGTACTTTCAGCCTCCAGAACTTGATGTTATTTCCTGTTAAATGTCACTTTTTGGTTAAATTTTCAGCACCTAAACTACATTGTTAGCTTTAGACATTAAAAGCTTCTGGATTAACATCAGGATGAAATATAAATGATCAAATGAAAGTAATAAAACAAATGGATTCATATTTAATTACTTTACTACAGAATCTTTTGTGTGTCCGGAATGAGAAAGACTGGCGTCTCCTGTCTCTTCCCACCTCTTCCCCCTTATCCCCAAACCCTCCTGCTCCAGGAACATCTGCACCTCTTGGAGCTCCATCACGGTTCGATTCCCTGTGGGCGTCCGCCTTCGGGCCAGATTACTGTGACCTTATCATGATATAACGCTGTGGCCGGCCTCACTCCTTCCTAAATGAACGTGTTCAGTGACTTCTGCTGAGTCTGATAGCTCCAGCTTTACTTTGCCTTCAGGAATTAAAACATTAATTCTCCTCACTGCTGTTGGAGGCTGAGGTCAACTTGGGAATGAAGGCAGAGAAGATAAAATTCATGATTTTACAGAAACATATTCTTATGCAAAGCAGCATGTGCAACATTAAGGAGTAAAATGTCAGAGCTGTCATAATGTCATGCTGCACAAGCATATCTCTCAGACAAATACCACTGTGACACTTTGCATATAAAAACTCTGCTTTTAGCTTCCAATGAGCTGCCGGGCGGCTCGGCTCCTCCAGGAAGAGGCAACAAATGGCCGAGTGTGTGTGTGATGGGGGGTGTCCTTCTGAATGCCAAATGAGGCAGAAACCGTGGACAGGAGTTCTTGTCCTGAGCAGAATCTGCAGCAGCAGCGGTCGGCTGTTATTAATGACTCATCCCCCGGGGCCCCGGGCCCTCGGGGGTACAGTCTACGCTGTGTCTGCTCCTGTCAGAGATCACCTCAACCTCCCGTAACTCTGCTTGCTGTGAGCAGAAAAAACCTCTGGGAGGGACAGAAGAGGAATGTGGAGCAGTGTCTACAAAGTAAGGTGTTGCAGCCTCATTAAATCCTGCTAATGAACAATTAATGATTATGGCTAAGTTCATTAGCTGGACGGTGCCGTCCACAGGGGAAGTTCTTCATCACATTCGTTATTATCCAGAAATGCACGAAAAAAGGAGCAAAGCTCCTTATTGTCTTTGTAACCAGGCAACATTTACCCAATATTCTGGAGAAGTTCTCCGGGTGACCCGTTTGGTCATGTGATTACCGTCCTGCAGGACAGATGGGTGACTGGGTCAGGTCTTAAAGCTCTGCAGAGGGCTGAGGGCGAATCAGGGGAACATGGGAAACCTGCAGGGTGGGTGCCTTGAGGAGCAGGGTTGGGAAACGCTGCCCTAATAACAGGAAGGAGGATTTTTTTATGGAAGCTTTAAAAGGTTCCTGCGATCGGGTTTAACTTTAAACCATTTTAGTTTGTCTTTAGGACCTCCAGCCCTGCAGTTTCTAAATGTTTCCCAGCTTCAAAACACCAGGCTCAGACACACGAGTCGGTTTGGAAGCGACTCTCCAGAAGCCTGATGGCAGTTTATTTGAATCCAGGACTGAGACATCTGAGCTGTTTGTTTCAACCCTAACCACGAAGTTTAAAGTGTCTGTGCAGAACCAGACAGAGCAACAGGGAAGTTTAAAGTGTTTATTTAGAACCAGACAGAGCAACAGGGAAGTTTAGTGTTTATGCAGAACCAGACAGAGCAACAGGGAAGTTTAGTGTTTATGCAGAACCAGACAGAGCAACAGGGAGGTTTAGTGTTTATGCAGAACCAGACAGAACAACAGGGAAGTTTAGTGTTTATGCAGAACCAGACAGAGCAACAGGGAAGTTTAGTGTTTATGCAGAACCAGACAGAGCAACAGGGAAGTTTAGTGTTTATGCAGAACCAGACAGAGCAACAGGGAAGTTTAGTGTTTATGCAGAACCAGACAGAGCAACAGGGAAGTTTAAAGTGTTTATGCAGAACCAGACAGAGCAACAGGGAAGTTTAGTGTTTATGCAGAACCAGACAGAGCAACAGGGAAGTTTAGTGTTTATGCAGAACCAGACAGAGCAACAGGGAAGTTTAGTGTTTATGCAGAACCAGACAGAGCAACAGGGAAGTTTAGTGTTTATGCAGAACCAGACAGAGCAACAGGGAAGTTTAGTGTTTATGCAGAACCAGACAGAGCGACAGTGAAGTTTAGTGTTTATGCAGAACCAGACAGAGCAACAGGGAAGTTTAGAGTAAAGCACAGTTCAGTCAAAAGTTTGGACTCACCTGCACATTTCTTTCTAACTTTAGGCTCAAACTTTAGGCTCAAACTGTGGGCTGCATGGTGAGTAAACTCCTGGGTGACAGCAACACCTCCAGCCTTCACTCTTCTCTCAGCTGTTTAAATCTTTCTTGCTGCTGATTTATTTTCTCCTGTGCCCCTGCTGCCCTTCTGATGGATGTATTTCCACTGGTTTCCTGTTTATCTTGTCCTCAGAGCTACTTTAACCTCGTGTTGTGGGTCCAAAGCAGCTTCAAACAGAGACGCACAGATGGAGTCGACTTGGACCGTTTATCTGATGAGGAAATGAATGAAACTGCCCCCTTTGAGGGATGATCGAGTTACTTTAGAGCTGAAGTTCTCCTCCCCTGTTTGGATGGGACTAAAGCTGGGAGTGAGCTCTTTGAGTCCATCATGCAAACTAACTTCAGTAGGTTTTGCTCGACAGATACTATAAACACTGAGCCGGTGTCCAACTGACCTCTGACACGAAGCTCAGACTTAACGAATGCCTCCATTAATTCAGCTCCCTAATTACTCCCCACTGAGCGAGTCCCGCTGTTAAACTGACGGGTGATGAAGCACGCCGGGGGGAGGACTTTAATGAAGCCGTAGAACTGATGGTCACATCTGCAGGCAGACCAGCTTATTTTTACCCAAATACCAAACAGCTGCATCTTCAGAGCCAGACAGGTGGTTGAACTGTGCTGTGCTCGTCCAGTATTATGGAGACTGGATAGTGTATGATTGCCACCTTCCTGAGCTAAATGCATAAGCATATTTAGTCTTTTCCTGCTGTAGATGTTAAACTTCGATGTAAGCTGTTGTGTGGCTGAACAGCAGCACTTCTGACAGGTTTCTGTTTAACAAATCAGGAACTAAATTTCACTGAATCTCTGAGTGGCTGAAAATGGGGAAAGATCACAAATCTGTGTGTTTAGAGCGAGTTTTCTGTGTTTAAATCTATAAAACATTCATCAAACAGTCTGAGTTTATTATGATAAACTGACTCAACAGTAATTTATCCGTTCCTTAGCATGTGGAATCAGACATAACTGCATGAAGCTCTAACAGGGGGAGTTTCACTCATGTGGAGCCCCACAGGGCTGCGTGTTGAGCCCCAGGTTCTTCACATAGTTCACCTCAGACTGCACCCCCATAAAGTTCACAGGTGACACCGCGGTGGTCGACCTGATGCCTCCCAGCTGGAAGTGGACAATAAGCTGGTTCATAGCACCTGGAAAACTAAAGAGGATCAACTTCAGGACTAAGATCTCTGAGTAAAATGAGTTGGGAGGGGGGCAGTCAGCATATTCAGGGTGAGCACTTCCTGTTTAAACTGCTGCCTTCTGGGAAGTGGGTGTATATGTGATGTATTCCTATGATATCTGTTTAGACTTTAGTTATTTAAAAAGCATTTGTTTCAGTTTCCACCTTCCCTCGGAGTTATTTCCGGGGTGTACTTGGGTTTGGCTCTGCTGTGGTGCTGTGTTCAGACGAACTCTGTGTTCGTCTGGGCCTCAGTGAACCTCCTCCTCAGTGATTCCAAATACCAGCACAGAAATGTAAAGAGTAAAGGTCTTCTTCTTGTTTTCCTGCAGACCTCTTAGCAGGAAACGACCCAGAGGGATGGAGTCGTAGAAAGAGTCTGAACGAGTGGAAACACAACAGCAGCTACAGTATTAGCACAACCTTATGCTGCGATTACCGTGCAGCTGACTTTATTACACAGTGCGATCCTCTTAAATTAAGATAAATTAAAGGGCAGCTGGAGCTTGAGATTTAATTAAGATTCAGCATTCACCTTCTGCTCAGCTACCTTTGCTACTTCATTTAAATTAGACCATGGACCTGGCTAAGTGCTGGATTTAAAATGCTCCGATATCCTTGTTTTACCCTCTACAAAAAAGAAATGTGCTCCAAGAGGAGAAACTATTTTATATATATATATATATATACCGTTAATGTGAAGTGTTTAAATCTAACCTGGGCGTTTCCTGCCAGGTGAGATGGAGTCTCGCAGAGTCTGGACGCAGAGATCGGTTCAGTTGTTGACTTCAAAGCTGCAGTTTTCTGATGGACCGACTGACTTCTTCTCGCTCTGGTGCCGACCGACCCGGCGACCAACGGGCCAGATATGGATAGGACTGACGTATAAATGTGCAGCACAAGCAGAGATTTAATCCTGAGCTCAGGTCGGTTTGATCAGACCGAATGAAGACGTTTGTCAGGTCTCTGCTGCATCCAGGTTGCAGCCGCCCACTCAGCCTCAAACCTCTTCTGCTGGAGCATGAATGAATCATGTTTGGTGGTGAATTCAGAGTTCTGTGCTGGTAATCCTCAGTGGATTACTGAAGCCTTTACTGGCTGAAAGTGGAAAAACTTCCCCCTTTTTCACCCACAGATCTCTGTCTGCTGCTGGCTTCATGCTGAAACTTATCTGTCATTGACAAATACTCCCCTTTGTGCTCATTTTCCTTCTGTTTCCACCTGAACGAGGGAACAACTGAAGGAATCTGAGGCAGTTTTCTGTGTCTGTCAGGTTTCAGGTGACCTTACCTGCTCAGTAAGGCTGAAAAAGGAGCCCATTTATCCTGATTATCCATATATCTGGAGCCGAGTTACAGTTTCTCTGCTCTGCCCCTCCTCAGTATCTAAAGTTAACGTATTATCAAGGTGTCCCACATGTTTCTGAACCCTGAAACAAAACTGATCCAGCTTAGTTATTAGCAATTATTAATAAGTGTCCAAGGACGGTCATTAATATTCAATAGAATTATTAATGAAAGTCATTAATTATGAGGCGACGCTGCCAAAGTCAGACGCTCCGAACTAAACGTGTCGATCTGATGCACACAGAGCAGACATGGCGGCTCAGAACCGGAGCAGCGACCTTCAGAGCGAGCAGTTATTACAGTGAAGCCGGAGGTTTATCCCGCCTGCTGGGCCGGGTCCAGTTCCCACAGAGACTTAAACATGTAAGACTGTACCAACATGGACTCAGTTTAAACTCATCACAACAACGGCTCCTCACAGAGGTTCTGTGTGCAGGTAAGGTCCAGCTCGCTGGAGAAGGGTTCTGGTACAGTTGGCAGTCCCTGTTAACGCTAACGCTGTCAATGCTAACGCTGTTAATGCTAACGCTGGGTCTTCTGTGAGGAATCTCAGCCGTATGCTCGCTGTGGTCCGATGGGTCGGGCCGGGTCGGCCTTGTCCTCTTCGCTCATGGGGAGGAGCGAGACTGGATAATACCTGGAGCACAGTTCTACCTGCAAAGGAAGCCGCTGACTTTCGGAGTAAAAGTCTTGTTGATTTCAGGTTTGTGAGTTTCCAAAGAAACAGACAACATCCTTACAATCATGAAGAGTTTGGTTCTGATGAGGAGGAGGAGCTAAACGCCAACAGCATCATGTTCTGAGGTGATCATACACAGGAAAGATGCATCAGCAGGACGTCTTACAGGAACGTCTTACAGGAACACCTTAGGAACATCCTATAGGAGCATCTTACAGGAACATCTTAGGAACATCCTACAGGAACATCCTACAGGAGCATCTTAGGAACATCCTACAGGAACATCTTACAGGAGCATCTTAGGAACATCCTACAGGAGCATCTTACAGGAACATCTTAGGAACATCCTACAGGAACATCCTACAGGAGGATCTTAGGAACATCCTTTAGGAACATCCTACAGGAGCATCTTACAGGAACATCTTAGGAACATCCTACAGGAACATCCTACAGGAGCATCTTAGGAACATCCTACAGGAACATCTTACAGGAACATCTTAGGAACATCCTACAGGAACATCTTAGGAACATCCTACAGGAACATCTTAGGAACATCCTACAAGAACATCCTACAGGAACATCTTACAGGAGCATCTTAGGAACATCCTACAGGAACATCTTACAGGAACGTCTTACAGGAACATCTTAGGAACATCCTACAGGAACATCTTAGGAACATCCTACAGGAACATCCTACAGGAACATCTTACAGGAGCATCTTAGGAACATCCTACAGGAACATCTTACAGGAACATCTTAGGAACATCCTACAGGAACATCCTACAGGAGCATCTTAGGAACATCCTACAGGAACATCTTAGGAACATCCTTTAGGAACATCCTACAGGAACATCTTACAGGAACATCTTAGGAACATCCTACAGGAACATCTTAGGAACATCCTACAGGAACATCCTACAGGAACATCTTAGGAACATCCTACAGGAACATCCTACAGGAACATCTTACAGGAGCATCTTAGGAACATCCTACAGGAACATCTTACAGGAACGTCTTACGGGAACATCTTACGGGAACATCTTACAGGAACATCTTAGGAACATCCTACAGGAACATCCTACAGGAGCATCTTACAGGAACATCTTAGGAACATCCTACAGGAACATCCTACAGGAACATCTTACAGGAACATCCTACAGGAGCATCTTAGGAACATCCTACAGGAGCATCCTACAGGAACATCCTTTAGGAACATCCTACAGGAACATCCTACAGGAGCATCTTAGGAACATCCTACAGGAACATCTTAGGAACATCCTACAGGAACATCCTACAGGAACATCTTAGGAACATCCTTTAGGAACATCTTACAGGAACATCCTACAGGAGCATCTTACAGGAACATCTTAGGAACATCCTACAGGAACATCTTAGGAACATCCTACAGGAACATCTTAGGAACATCCTACAGGAACATCCTACAGGAGCATCTTAGGAACATCCTACAGGAACATCCTACAGGAGCATCTTAGGAACATCCTACAGGAACATCCTTTAGGAACATCCTACAGGAACATCCTACAGGAGCATCTTACAGGAACATCTTAGGAACATCCTACAGGAACATCTTAGGAACATCCTACAGGAACATCCTACAGGAACATTTTACAGGAACATCCTACAGGAGCATCTTAGGAACATCCTACAGGAACATCCTACAGGAGCATCCTACAGGAACATCTTAGGAACATCCTTTAGGAACATCCTACAGGAGCATCCTACAGGAACATCTTAGGAACATCCTTTAGGAACATCCTACAGGAACATCCTACAGGAACATCCTACAGGAACATCTTACGGGAACATCTTACAGGAACATCCTACAGGAGCATCTTACAGGAACATGAGGGAAACACAGGACGCTGACTAACTTCACATGGCCCACCAGAACAATCCTGTGTTCTGTTAGTTAACTCAGCGAAGCCCCCCAGCTGACGTCAGCTCGCTGCGAGGAGAACATGCAGCTGATGTTTTATCTCTGCTGAGCCTCGGCTCGCCTGGATAATGAGAATAAAATGTTCCTCAGCAGATGATTTCCTGCTCTGATCCGTCCAGTCGCAGGCTTTAAACTGGACCAGGAGTCCGTGCTGTGACCTGTAAAGAAGGAGCTCTGCCACAGACATTCAGGCTGAAGATATCCACAGAGGGTCATATGAGGCCGATTCCTTAATAAGACGTCTCTCATGGAGACATTCATCAGCTGTGGCTGGACCCTTTTCTGCTGCTGACAGATGCCCTTTGGTTCAGACTCTCCCCGCTGAGCGGGCTGCGTTCAGCATCTATCAGGCAGCCACGAAACGTCGATAAAATGAGGCCCGCCTGCAAATGAACACATTTAGCACTTCAGTTTAGCCTCACCTTTCGGGGGGGGGGGCAGTCTTTGAAGGCTGCTCTGATTGAAATAATGGAAGACTGAAGCCATTTGCCCCATGTGGCGGCTTCAAAGCCCGGCATCAGCGAGCTGCAGAGAGCTGCTCAGCAGGAGGCGGCCTTCAGTCGCCGCTGATGCTCTGAATTCTGGGAAGTTTCCCTCTCACTACTGTGAGTCTGGGAGGCACAAAGTGCTCCTTTTGGGTCATCTCTCACATTCACCACCATCTGTAACGTGTTGTTTTTACTTTGTGCACAATTAGCAGCAAAGTGGGACCATCCAGCTCTGAATGTTTCATCAGGAAAGTGACGCTTTATGCCCCGACCAGGAGGAGCAGAACTCTTTGTGCTCCTGCATCACAGTCAGAAGCGCTGCCAAACCCTGCTGCCCAAAGCCCAGAGGAACAGCAGTCCAGCTGCAGTCCAGCTGCAGCCTCAGCAGCGCGTCCAGGAGTGGGTTAAACCTATGCTAACATATGCTAACATATGCTAACATACCTTAAAGCCTTCACAGGTGCAGCCCCCACAGATCTGCAGCAGGAGCTCAGAGGGAAACCATGAAAGGTCACTGCTTTGCTGATGATGTCACAGCCTCAGCATCCAGGCAGGATTAAAGGCACACTTGGACAGGGCCATGCCTCTGCTTCCATGTCATATACGACACATAAAAGCACGTCAGATCATTTCATGCTTGGAAAATGGAGGAACATTTCATTTATTTTCTGCTGCAAATCCAGGACAATGATTCTGGAGTCTGAGCACAGATCCTCAGCCTCCTCCTCCTCCTCCTGAGATGTTCCCAAGCCCAGCATCTCCTGCCCCCCCGTCAGGTCCAGGTTCCTTCCAGATGCCCAGTAAACCTCAGCTCTTTAAGTATTCAGAAAATCCTTTAAGGACTAAAGTTGGAGCATCTTTAGCTGCTTGATCTGATCTCAGCTGATAAAATTAAATAAATACTCATGAGAAATGAGGCTTTTAAACATTTCTTTGCAGTTTTTCACCTCTTTCTTTGTTTTAATTCAGTAATGAAAAGAAACTTGATTCAAAGGATCCAGTTTTAGTGATTTTAGTATAAAACATGTGAGACTGAGGCTCAGTCCTCCTCAGAGTCTGTTTGTGATTATTTACATTTATGGTTTTTTTATTTTCTGGTCACAGTGAAAATCTGAATCTGTGTTTTTTACTGTTTTATTTCATGTGTTTTGATTTAACTGGGATCAGTTTCATACTTTATACTATATGTGAATATATATAATTGCATTTTACTTACTTTCTTCGGCCTGTTTCTCAGAAGTTTTAGCTTCAGGGTTTCTTTTAATAACCCTTTAAAGCCAGAAGCAGAGAGCTGGAAACAGGCTGCAGGTTCAGCTTCTCTCACGGAGGTCTCTGCTTCGCTGGAAACCCAAATGATGGCAGCACTGATCTTCCTCCACCTTCACAAACAGGTCTTCCTGCTGCAGACATGTGGGGAGCAGCTGTGGAGCCACCGTTAGGCTAACAGAACCATCCTGAAGCTCAGGGTCCAGGTTAAAGTCCTGTTCCTCTGGTGGTCAGGCTCCTTCTGATCTGAATGAGCGTTTAAGGCCACAGCAGCTGGACTCTGGTCAGGGTCTGCTGGTTGGACCTCAGTCCAGAGTCGGACCTAAAGGGGGCTGAGAAACTCTGAGACTGGGACTCTGTGGACTTAAAACACAGCTGGACTCTGGTCAGGGTCTGCTGGTTGGACCTCAGTCCAGAGTCGGACCTAAAGGGGGCTGAGAAACTCTGAGACTGGGACTCTGTGGACTTAAAACACAGCTGGACTCTGGTCAGGGTCTGCTGGTTGGACCTCAGTCCAGAGTCAGACCTAAAGGGGGCTGAGAAACTCTGAGACTGGGACTCTGTGGACTTAAAACACAGCTGGACTCTGGTCAGGGTCTGCTGGTTGGACCTCAGTCCAGAGTCGGACCTAAAGGGGGCTGAGAAACTCTGAGACTGGGACTCTGTGGACTTAAAACACAGCTGGACTCTGGTCAGGGTCTGCTGGTTGGACCTCAGTCCAGAGTCAGACCTAAAGGGGGCTGAGAAACTCTGAGACTGGGACTCTGTGGACTTAAAACACAGCTGGACTCTGGTCAGGGTCTGCTGGTTGGACCTCAGTCCAGAGTCGGACCTAAAGGGGGCTGAGAAACTCTGAGACTGGGACTCTGTGGACTTAAAACACAGCTGGACTCTGGTCAGGGTCAGCTGGTTGGACCTCAGTCCTCAGCTGGACTGTTTCCACACGCCTTCGGTCCAAATTTTCTCTGTTTTACTTCTTTATGTTGGGATCTGCTGAAGGTGACGCCTTCTCTCCAAAGGTGTGAATAAACAAACTTTACTTTGTAAGCAGCAGCTCAGACTGAGTCTCACCTTCAGAGTTAACGCCGCCTCGGCTCCTGAACCAGTTCATTTATTATCTCTGCTCTTATTGGGAGGTCACCCCGCAGGTCACAGCCGCCACCTGCCGCCACAGCGAGCTCGTGTCTTCCTGCTGGAGCCGACAGGTGCCAGGTCATTCAGCCAATTAGAGGCTCCTGTTCCTGCAGATGCAGCGGCGCTCATTAAAACATCCGCTTCAGTTTAACAGGAACTTCTCAGAAAAGAGGAATCATTTTGGTGGCTGAGCCGCGCCTCGTTACAACTTTTTAATTGGGTAAAAATCCTCGCAGCCTCAGATGTTGTCGGAGTTCAGTCGCTTTATGGCTCTGGTTGTTTCTGCAGTCTGCTTATTCATTAGTTTGCTGGCATGTGTTTACACACAGCGCTTCAGCTAAGTGCTCAACGGCAACTGGGTCAGAACACCGACTCTAATTAACAAGAAGAGTGTGTCACTTCAGGTTAAGTAGCTCTGTCAGAGATTCTCCTTTTTATTTTGGCTTCTTCTTCTTCTGGAACCGCAGATTAACTGCAGCAGACTGAGGACGCAGCTCCTGTTAATACCCATCATGTGATTTTAAACTCTCCCTCTGCTTAAAACTGCTTTAATTCTGTTAACCTGTCCAAAAGGTGTCTTTTTTATGAGTTAAAAGATGAATCACGGCACCAGAACCAGACTTAGCAGAGTCGACCTGTCATAAACGGATGCATGAGCCTCAGATCAGCAGCCTGCATGCTGCCTGCTCTGCTGAACCTTCTCTGGATGGCAGGGTTTGCAGAACTCGAGCTGAAAAGCCACATCTCTGCTGATCTGGCAACAAACCAGTTCAGAATCAGGTTTCTGAACCAGACTGAAAACCAAGGATGGAACCAACAACAAACATAAAATCACAAATTCAGCCTCATGGAGAGGATTTTTCATGACTCCGGTCCCCAAATTTCACATCTCAGGCTGCTCTACCTGCTGCAGGAACTCAGGTAGTCGTCTTTTTTTGGGAAGAACAGCTTTTTGTTTCTCTGTTACAGAGAAGAGGTCCAACCAGAGATTGATATCATTTATTAAAGGGGAACTCCGGTGTTTTATAACCTTATTTCTGGCATGAAATACGTTCATCTGCTCACAGAGAACAGTTTGGTGAAAGTCGGCGTCCTTCGGAAGATATTTAGATAACTGGAGATCCATATAACGGAGTGAACGGGGCTTAGAGGATGCAGCCTCTAAATAAGGCATTATCTGTCTTTATTTCACCAATACTTTAAGAAGAATGAATGAATGAACGTGTGCTATAGCTCTGTTAGCTCATAGCTCTGTTAGCTCATAGCTCTGTTAGCTCATAGCTCTGTTAGCTCATAGCTGCTGTTAGCTCATAGCTCTGTTAGCTCATAGCTCTGTTAGCTCATAGCTCTGTTAGCTCATAGCTGCTGTTAGCTCATTGCTCTGTTAGCTCATAGCTCTGTTAGCTCATAGCTGCTGTTAGCTCATTGCTCTGTTAGCTCATAGCTCTGTTAGCTCATAGCTGCTGTTAGCTCATAGCTCTGTTAGCTCATAGCTGCTGTTAGCTCATAGCTCTGTTAGCTCATAGCTCTGTTAGCTCATTGCTCTGTTAGCTCATAGCTGCTGTTAGCTCATAGCTCTGTTAGCTCATAGCTGCTGTTAGCTCATAACTCTGTTAGCTCATAGCTCTGTTAGCTCATAGCTGCTGTTAGCTCATAGCTGCTGTTAGCTCATAGCTCTGTTAGCTCATAGCTCTGTTAGCTCATAGCTGCTGTTAGCTCATTGCTCTGTTAGCTCATAGCTCTGTTAGCTCATAGCTGCTGTTAGCTCATTGCTCTGTTAGCTCATAGCTCTGTTAGCTCATAGCTGCTGTTAGCTCATAGCTCTGTTAGCTCATAGCTGCTGTTAGCTCATAGCTCTGTTAGCTCATAGCTCTGTTAGCTCATAGCTCTGTTAGCTCATTGCTCTGTTAGCTCATAGCTGCTGTTAGCTCATAGCTCTGTTAGCTCATAGCTGCTGTTAGCTCATAGCTGCTGTTAGCTCATAGCTCTGTTAGCTCATAGCTGCTGTTAGCTCATAGCTGCTGTTAGCTCATAGCTCTGTTAGCTCATAGCTGCTGTTAGCTCATAGCTGCTGTTAGCTCATAGCTGCTGTTAGCTCATAACTCTGTTAGCTCATAGCTCTGTTAGCTCATAGCTCTCTTAGCTCATAGCTGCTGTTAGCTCATAGCTCTGTTAGCTCATAGCTGCTGTTAGCTCATAGCTCTGTTAGCTCATTGCTCTGTTAGCTCATAGCTCTGTTAGCTCATAGCTGCTGTTAGCTCATAGCTCTGTTAGCTCATAGCTCTGTTAGCTCATAGCTGCTGTTAGCTCATAGCTGCTGTTAGCTCATAGCTCTGTTAGCTCATAGCTGCTGTTAGCTCATAGCTGCTGTTAGCTCATAACTCTGTTAGCTCATAGCTCTGTTAGCTCATAGCTCTGTTAGCTCATAGCTCTGTTAGCTCATAACTGCTGTTAGCTCATAGCTCTGTTAGCTCATAGCTGCTGTTAGCTCATAGCTCTGTTAGCTCATTGCTCTGTTAGCTCATAGCTGCTGTTAGCTCATAGCTCTGTTAGCTCATAGCTGCTGTTAGCTCATAGCTCTGTTAGCTCATTGCTCTGTTAGCTCATTGCTCTGTTAGCTCATAGCTGCTGTTAGCTCATAGCTCTGTTAGCTCATAGCTGCTGTTAGCTCATAACTCTGTTAGCTCATAGCTCTGTTAGCTCATAGCTGCTGTTAGCTCATAGCTGCTGTTAGCTCATAGCTCTGTTAGCTCATAGCTCTGTTAGCTCATAGCTCTGTTAGCTCATTGCTCTGTTAGCTCATAGCTGCTGTTAGCTCATAGCTCTGTTAGCTCATAGCTCTGTTAGCTCATGGCTGCTGTTAGCTCATAGCTCTGTTAGCTCATAGCTCTGTTAGCTCATAACTCTGTTAGCTCATAGCTGCTGTTAGCTCATAGCTCTGTTAGCTCATAGCTGCTGTTAGCTCATAACTCTGTTAGCTCATAGCTGCTGTTAGCTCATAGCTGCTGTTAGCTCATAGCTCTGTTAGCTCATAGCTGCTGTTATGTGGCTACTTGCGGCTATAGGAGAGCTAACGGAGGGATTTCTACACAGGCACTCTACTGGGACCACTTCATCCACTTCATCACCTCAGAACACGATGTGATTCTCATTAAAGAACCCTCTGATCCACATGAGCCACTATCTGTAACACATCTGTCCATGTGAGGATGAGTGATGTGCATTTTACTGACAGATAAATGAGACGCCACATCATCAGAGGGCCGCGCTTCAGCGTGGAAAACGGCCGCAGCAGACAGAAGCGGCGCTAAATGAGACGTGGACAGTGAAAGCTGCTCAGGCCTGAGGATGGCTGCGAGTCGGCTGTTTCACGCTCAGTTTAACGTTGGCTTTTGATCTGGTTCCCCACAGTTTGGCTTTTCTGTGACATACGGAGGGTCTGTGGATAGGGTGGGGGGGCAGCTGCTGTCCTCTACAGCGACGAGAACACGAGGAGAGCTTCTCCGAACATGTGAGAAAGCTTTCAGGCTCCCGTCTGATACTTACCAGCAATCATTGGGAGGTTCCTGATTTCTGACACGTCTGTGGCTCGGTTCGTGGGACATCTGTATTTACAGCTCTTCTGTCTGTCTGGAATCAGGAGCAAGAACAGCCGAGACGTTTCTTTCTTTTTCTTTCTAAAAGTATTCCTTTAGCTGCCGGGGAACTTTGGCTGGAGTGTTTCTCCTCCAGCTCTGGCATCAGCTGCAGTTCAGATGGATCAAAAGCCTCCAAAGGCCACAGCCATAAAGCTGCAGAGAACAGCGAGGTAACCTGATGCAGGAGGAAGGAGGAACATGACAAACTGTCATGGTGAGATGAACTGAAGCTACAGTTGGGTCCTTATCTGAGGGTAATTATCCTTGGATATATGGCGGTGAATGAATGGAATCACTGGCACAAAGCAGGTCATACCCCGGTACCATAGGTGGCGCTGTCCCCATTTCAGCTATCGCTAATAGAGCCACTTCCTGTTGACGTCTTCACCGCCAACAACAACAAACTCAGGCATTCAGAAAGATGGCGAACGCAGAGCGAGATGAAGCTGCGTCCCTCTCCATCTGTGATGAGCTGGTTATGGAACAGACGATGCACAACGTTCTCCATCGCCTTGTTTCTTTCTTTCTGACGGCAGGAATATCGCCTCCTTCCACTTCAGGGTGACGGAAAAAATCTGGAGCATGCTCAGAAGGCTTATCTCTGGGTCTTAATCCGACTGCGAGGAGCCCGACCCGGTCCAATTTATAGTCGGACTGAGGTGTCTCCATGAGCTGAATAACTGGGTCTTATTGCACTTTAGCCGTTAATCCGGTTCTTTACAGACGCACTGGAGCACGTCGCCGCTCTGCTGTCCGTCTTCATGATCCTTCAGCTGTCGACTTCAGCAGCATCAGCGCTGACAAATCGAATTATCTAGTCTTTACCTGAGAGAACTTATTACAGAAACATTGTTGTCAAGGAGCCCAGAGGACGAAGCGCAGCAGGCCGGTTAAATCAGTGCTTTTTAAATCCGATCCGACGTGCCTCGATGAGAGCGAGGCCCAGTGACAGCTGGCAGCAATGCATGCATTTATAAGAATGTCATTATCTAAAAACGGTGCGGCGGGTGCGTGACGCTGATCCCAGAAGACAGGAATTAGATTTGAATGTCATTCTGATTACTGAGTCCAGCTGCCTCAGCATCTTAATGTGCTGATGCTCCTCACATCGGGCCCACCGTGAGGCAGGAAGAACCGACTGATGCCCACCGTGAGGCAGGAAGAACCGACTGATGCCCACCGTGAGGCAGGAAGAACCGTCTGATGCTCACCGTGAGGCAGGAAGAACCGACTGATGCCCACCGTGAGGCAGGAAGAACCGACTGATGCCCACCGTGAGGCAGGAAGAACCGTCTGATGCCCACCGTGAGGCAGGAAGAACCGACTGATGCCCACCGTGAGGCAGGAAGAACCGTCTGATGCTCACCGTGAGGCAGGAAGAACCGACTGATGCCCACCGTGAGGCAGGAAGAACCGTCTGATGCCCACCGTGAGGCAGGAAGAACCGTCTGATGCTCACTGTGAGGCAGGAAGAACCGACTGATGCTCACCGTGAGGCAGGAAGAACCGACTGATGCTCACCGTGAGGCAGGAAGAACCGTCTGATGCCCACCGTGAGGCAGGAAGAACCGTCTGATGCTCCTCACAGGCAGGAAGAACCGTCTGATGCCCACCGTGAGGCAGGAAGAACCGTCTGATGCCCACCGTGAGGCAGGAAGAACCGTCTCCTGGTCACCGTGAGGCAGGAAGAACCGACTGATGCCCACCGTGAGGCAGGAAGAACCGTCTGATGCTCACCGTGAGGCAGGAAGAACCGTCTGATGCTCACCGTGAGGCAGGAAGAACCGTCTGATGCCCACCGTGAGGCAGGAAGAACCGTCTGATGCCCACCGTGAGGCAGGAAGAACCGTCTGATGCCCACCGTGAGGCAGGAAGAACCGTCTGATGCTCACCGTGAGGCAGGAAGAACCGTCTGATGCCCACCGTGAGGCAGGAAGAACCGACTGATGCTCACCGTGAGGCAGGAAGAACCGTCTGATGCCCACCGTGAGGCAGGAAGAACCGTCTGATGCTCACTGTGAGGCAGGAAGAACCGACTGATGCTCACCGTGAGGCAGGAAGAACCGTCTGATGCCCACCGTGAGGCAGGAAGAACCGACTGATGCCCACCGTGAGGCAGGAAGAACCGTCTGATGCTCACCGTGAGGCAGGAAGAACCGACTGATGCTCACCGTGAGGCAGGAAGAACCGTCTGATGCCCACCGTGAGGCAGGAAGAACCGACTGATGCCCACCGTGAGGCAGGAAGAACCGTCTGATGCCCACCGTGAGGCAGGAAGAACCGACTGCTGCTCACTGTGAGGCAGGAAGAACCGTCTGATGCCCACCGTGAGGCAGGAAGAACCGTCTGATGGTCACCGTGAGGCAGGAAGAACCGACTGATGCTCACTGTGAGGCAGGAAGAACCGACTGATGCCCACCGTGAGGCAGGAAGAACCGACTGATGCTCACCGTGAGGCAGGAAGAACCGTCTGATGCTCACTGTGAGGCAGGAAGAACCGACTGATGCCCACCGTGAGGCAGGAAGAACCGACTGATGCTCACTGTGAGGCAGGAAGAACCGACTGATGCCCACCGTGAGGCAGGAAGAACCGACTGATGCTCACCGTGAGGCAGGAAGAACCGTCTGATGCTCACCGTGAGGCAGGAAGAACCGACTGATGCTCACCGTGAGGCAGGAAGAACCGACTGATGCTCACAGTGAGGCAGGAAGAACCGTCTGATGCCCACCGTGAGGCAGGAAGAACCGTCTGATGCCCACCGTGAGGCAGGAAGAACCGTCTGATGCTCACGGTGAGGCAGGAAGAACCGACTGATGCCCACCGTGAGGCAGGAAGAACCGTCTGATGCTCACCGTGAGGCAGGAAGAACCGTCTGATGCCCACCGTGAGGCAGGAAGAACCGACTGATGCTCACCGTGAGGCAGGAAGAACCGTCTGATGCCCACCGTGAGGCAGGAAGAACCGACTGATGCTCACCGTGAGGCAGGAAGAACCGTCTGATGCTCACCGTGAGGCAGGAAGAACCGTCTGATGCCCACCGTGAGGCAGGAAGAACCGTCTGATGCTCACCGTGAGGCAGGAAGAACCGTCTGATGCTCACCGTGAGGCAGGAAGAACCGACTGATGCTCACGGTGAGGCAGGAAGAACCGACTGATGCCCACCGTGAGGCAGGAAGAACCGTCTGATGCCCACCGTGAGGCAGGAAGAACCGACTGATGCTCACGGTGAGGCAGGAAGAACCGACTGATGCCCACCGTGAGGCAGGAAGAACCGACTGATGCTCACCGTGAGGCAGGAAGAACCGTCTGATGCTCACTGTGAGGCAGGAAGAACCGTCTGATGCCCACCGTGAGGCAGGAAGAACCGTCTGATGCCCACCGTGAGGCAGGAAGAACCGTCTGATGCTCACCGTGAGGCAGGAAGAACCGTCTGATGCTCACCGTGAGGCAGGAAGAACCGTCTGATGCCCACCGTGAGGCAGGAAGAACCGTCTGATGCTCACCGTGAGGCAGGAAGAACCGTCTGATGCCCACCGTGAGGAAGGAAGAACCGTCTGATGCTCACCGTGAGGCAGGAAGAACCGACTGATGCTCACCGTGAGGCAGGAAGAACCGTCTGATGCTCACCGTGAGGCAGGAAGAACCGTCTGATGCTCACCGTGAGGCAGGAAGAACCGTCTGATGCCCACCGTGAGGCAGGAAGAACCGACTGATGCTCCTCACAGGCAGGTCCAACAGGAGCGGGATGGAGAAGTCAAAGCTGAGAATATGTGAGGAAATAAGACGGTGAGCAGCTGGAACAACGATCCATCAGCTCTGCAGAACAGGAAGTGCATTTCTCAGAAGAACTCGTCCAAACAGCAGTTTGAGTCTCTGGCTCATCAGCCTCAGACAGTCGGTCTGCTTATTCTATAACCGTTAAATAACCGTGTGCTCTGATGGAAACTGTGGCTGAAGTTTGGACGACGGCTATCATCAGCAGCAGACTGGAGAAGATTCACATCTACTGTCATTTATCCACAGAACAAGTCACTGAGAGGAAAACAGGAAAACTGGCCCCGGGCTGCAGGCTGCTCCTCCTGACCTTCCTGCACCTCCTGACCTTCCTGCTCCTCCTGACCTTCCTGACCTTCCTGCTCCTCCTGACCTTCCTGCTCCTCCTGACCTTCCTGCTCCTCCTGACCTTCCTGCACCTCCTGACCTTCCTGCACCTCCTGACCTTCCTGCACCTCCTGACCTTCCTGCACCTCCTGACCTCCCTGCTCCTCCTGACCTTCCTGCTCCTCCTGACCTTCCTGCACCTCCTGACCTTCCTGCTCCTCCTGACCTTCCTGCACCTCCTGACCTTCCTGCTCCTCCTGACCTTCCTGCTCCTCCTGACCTTCCTGCACCTCCTGACCTTCCTGCACCTCCTGACCTTCCTGCACCTCCTGACCTCCCTGCTCCTCCTGACCTTCCTGCTCCTCCTGACCTTCCTGCTCCTCCTGACCTTCCTGCTCCTCCTGACCTTCCTGCTCCTCCTGACCTTCCTGCACCTCCTGACCTTCCTGCACCTCCTGACCTTCCTGCACCTCCTGACCTCCCTGCTCCTCCTGACCTTCCTGCTCCTCCTGACCTTCCTGCACCTCCTGACCTTCCTGACCTTCCTGCTCCTCCTGACCTTCCTGCACCTCCTGACCTTCCTGCACCTCCTGACCTTCCTGCACCTCCTGACCTTCCTGCACCTCCTGACCTTCCTGCTCCTCCTGACCTTCCTGACCTTCCTGCTCCTCCTGACCTTCCTGCTCCTCCTGACCTTCCACCTTTGATCTGATGCTTCACGTTTCCCTTCGTTAGAGAAACTCAGGATTCACCTGGCAGCAGTTTACCGATTCAGGATAGATTTAGAATAATAAACGTACAGAAATATGTTCGATATATTCTGACAACTTGTTCAACTTGTTGCAGGTAAAGACTCCTGTGATGAGACTATCCAACAGAGACCCATTACAATAATTCTGTGGGAAACAGCACAGATCTGCACAGAAACAGCTGCTGGGACGTCCCAAAGCATCAAAGAAGGGAGAAACTGCTGTGCTGATGTGCACGAGTGACACGATGATGTGAGGACTGAACAAGTTCTGCTCTGAGAACTGGACCAAAGCGAGGGAGAAAACTGTAAAATATCAAAGCTGCTTTTACAGAACCAGCAGCTACAGGAGAAGATGTGACAAAGAGTCTCACTGAACGACCGAACCGTCAATTCTTAGAGACGAAGGAAATAAAGCAGACTGATGGAGGAACCAGAACCAGTCCTGTCTTCTTCTGTGGTGTCGTGGAACAGCTCTAAAGAGAAGAAGTCCTTAAAGGGCCCGGTTCTGACTGCTGAGCCCCTGCAGCTGAACCCGTCCTCCTCCTCCTTCCTCCTCCATCTTTGTTCCTGCTGCAGCTGATCTGCACATTAAGCTGTTTTATTTAGGCTGGAATCGGGTTCTAATCAGAGACATTACTGATCTGATGTTCTTATATCTGTCCTGATCTGTGGAACCTTTCATCAGTTTACTGATTTTATTTGACATGTTTTAGCAGGTTTTCTGTTTTCTGGCTGTAAAACAAAGAAAGTCTCCTGATCTGAGCCTGAAACAGCTGTAATGATGACGGTCGGCTCCGGCCCTGAGATGATTTCTTCTCCAGAAAACAACATTTCTCACGTCTAAAGCAGCTAATCAACCCGAGCGCGTGTTGCTGATGCCTCTCCCAGTAACCGGCCCGCATCTAATTGCTTCCATCCTGCAGCTGAAATCAGAGGCAGCTTCAGCGGCGCTCGGACTCGCAGACTTGAGAGGAATCAATGCTCAGCTCGCATCTTTGAAAATTGGAGAGCCTTCATAAATAATTCATCAGAGTGCGGGTGTTTATGCGCCTGCTGTGTATTTGCACTTGAACCTTTGAAAACACAGGGCTGTAGATCATGAGGTGGGGACAGGAATCCTTCAGGCTGCAGGTAAATCACAGAGTGCTCCTCTGAGATGTCAGGAAGCAGCCGTCTGCGTTAGCTGGTTCTGCTCACTTCAGACGGCTTTATCAGAGCAGCGTCATTAACAGCTGCAACAAAGCCTGGATTCAACACGACTGATGGGAGATAAACGAGGCTTAATGAGACTCAGACAGAGCTCCACAGAATCAGTTCTCATCATCCACCGGAAACAGCAAACATGCACCTGATTCCTGGGGAGGAAACTCCTGATTTACATTTATTATTTACAGATTTACTGATTTCCATTAAAATGTTCCCTTGTGTTGGACTCTGTGACCCGGCTGCTTTCTGCTGAGATGCTGTAGCATCGGCGCTGTGCTATCCTGCTAAGCTAACTGTCGTGCTAAGCTAACTGTCCTGCTAAGCTAACTGTCGTGCTAAGCTAACTGTCCTGCTAAGCTAACTGTCGTGCTAAGCTAACTGTCGTGCTAAGCTAACTGGCGTGCTAAGCTAACTGGCGTGCTAAGCTAACTGTCCTGCTAAGCTAACTGTCCTGCTAAGCTAACTGTCCCGCTAAGCTAACTGGCGTGCTAAGCTAACTGGCGTTTCCAAAGGACACTGTTCAGTATTTTCTCTTTTCTTTTCTTTGAAATGCTCCCAAACTGCAGGCATTTTTCCTCCTTTTCTCTGAATTTGCTGCTGGTTGTTTTCTCCGGTTTGCTGAGCTGCTACAAACGTGCGCACGTTGTGCACGTTATAGTAATAACGGTAATAACTGTCCACGGGAAAGCAGACTCTCAGTGGCGGCCTCACAGGCCGGTTGGAGTAATGAGCTGCGAACACGTGAGTCAAAGACAGTCGTTTGACTCGTTTTCTGCAGAACAAAGAGTCTGAAACCAGCCGTGAAGCCGGTTATGATGCTGAGGGACAACATGTCAGACTGTGAGTTAAACTAGAGATCAGTCCGTTAACAGGATCCTCTGGATCCGAACAAATCCACCAGAGCAGAAAGTCAAAGCTCAGATCTGAGTCCCTCTGAAACAGGCAGAACATGTAAAGACAGCCACCTTCTGCTTATCCACTTCACCTTCAGACCACAACATGTTGGCTCTCTGGGCCTCAGATACCAACAGAACCGAACCCTGCAGCATGCAGAGCAGAGTGTAATGTCCTCTGATGGAGATGATGGCATCTGTGCTGTGACCAACCGGATTACAGCTTCTTCTGCTGTGGAGAAACAACATGATGAGTGAAGCTGTGCCAGCACAATGTTTCCCAGCACCAAGACACATCTGGAGGACATCCAAGCAAAAACAGAGCTCAGCCAGTGGAAGATCCAGGCTTTAACAGCAGGTCTGCAGGTTAAAGTCATCTTTTATCAGTCCTGCAACAGCATTCTGAAGAAAGATCAAACACAAAACAGCCTGTATCATCCATCAATCTTTCATCCTGACAGCTGACAGAGCTGCACCACTGCATGTGCCATGAGAAATGTTGTGCTAACAGAAGAAATACGATGAGAGGAACACATCTGAGCTGCTTCAGAGGTGGGAAAAGAGGCAGAAAGCTGCTTCTGAGGTGGGAAAAGAGGCAGAAAGCTGCTTCTGAGGTGGGAAAAGAGGCAGAAAGCTGCTTCTGAGGTGGGAAAAGGGGCAGAAAGCTGCTCCTGAGGTGGGAAAAGGGGCAGAAAGCTGCTCCTGAGGTGGGAAAAGGGGCAGAAAGCTGCTTCTGAGGTGGGAAAAGGGGCAGAAAGCTGCTTCTGAGGTGGGAAAAGGGGCAGAAAGCTGCTTCTGAGGTGGGAAAAGAGGCAGAAAGCTGCTCCTGAGGTGGGAAAAGGGGCAGAAAGCTGCTTCTGGGGTGGGAAAAGGGGCAGAAAGCTGCTTCTGAGGTGGGAAAAGGGGCAGAAAGCTGCTTCTGAGGTGGGAAAAGGGGCAGAAAGCTGCTCCTGAGGTGGGAAAAGGGGCAGAAAGCTGCTTCTGGGGTGGGAAAAGGGGCAGAAAGCTGCTTCTGAGGTGGGAAAAGGGGCAGAAAGCTGCTTCTGAGGTGGGAAAAGGGGCAGAAAGCTGCTTCTGAGGTGGGAAAAGGGGCAGAAAGCTGCTTCTGAGGTGGGAAAAGGGGCAGAAAGCTGCTCCTGAGGTGGGAAAAGGGGCAGAAAGCTGCTTCTGAGGTGGGAAAAGGGGCAGAAAGCTGCTTCTGAGGTGGGAAAAGGGGCAGAAAGCTGCTTCTGAGGTGGGAAAAGGGGCAGAAAGCTGCTTCGGAGGTGGGAAAAGGGGCAGAAAGCTGCTTCTGAGGTGGGAAAAGAGGCAGAAAGCTGCTCCTGAGGTGGGAAAAGAGGCAGAAAGCTGCTTCTGAGGTTGTTAGGTTACTGGAAACTTCCAAACACAGACCAGAACCTGCTGTTTGACCCACATCATCCACTGGAACACAAACTGTCATCAGAGCGCTACAGCAGCGGGTGGAGAGTGTACCTACAGAGGCTGAAGGGAACGGGCAGGAACATCAGCAGGAACATCGGCAGGAACATCGGCAGGAACCGGCAAGAACATCGGCAGGAACCGGCAAGAACATCGGCAGGAACCAGCAGGAACATCGGCAGGAACATCGGCAGGAACACCAGCAGGAACACCAGCAGGAACATCGGCAGGAACATCGGCAGGAACCGGCAAGAACATCGGCAGGAACCAGCAGGAACATCGGCAGGAACACCAGCAGGAACACCAGCAGGAACACCAGCAGGAACATCGGCAGGAACCGGCAAGAACATCGGCAGGAACCAGCAGGAACATCGGCAGGAACATCGGCAGGAACACCAGCAGGAACATCGGCAGGAACAGGCAGGAACATCAGCAGGAACACCAGCAGGAACACCAGCAGGAACACCGGCAGGAACACCAGCAGGAACATCAGCAGGAACAGGCAGAAACCGGCAGGAACATCGGCAGGAACATCGGCAGGAACACCAGCAGGAACACCAGCAGGAACATCGGCAGGAACCGGCAAGAACATCGGCAGGAACCAGCAGGAACATCGGCAGGAACATCGGCAGGAACACCAGCAGGAACATCGGCAGGAACAGGCAGGAACATCAGCAGGAACACCAGCAGGAACACCAGCAGGAACACCGGCAGGAACACCAGCAGGAACATCAGCAGGAACAGGCAGAAACCGGCAGGAACATCGGCAGGAACATCGGCAGGAACACCAGCAGGAACACCAGCAGGAACATCGGCAGGAACCGGCAAGAACATCGGCAGGAACCAGCAGGAACATCGGCAGGAACATCGGCAGGAACCGGCAAGAACATCGGCAGGAACACCAGCAGGAACATCAGCAGGAACAGGCAGAAACCGGCAGGAACATCGGCAAGAACATCGGCAGGAACACCAGCAGGAACACCAGCAGGAACATCGGCAGGAACCGGCAAGAACATCGGCAGGAACCAGCAGGAACATCGGCAGGAACATCGGCAGGAACACCAGCAGGAACATCGGCAGGAACCGGCAAGAACATCGGCAGGAACCAGCAGGAACATCGGCAGGAACCGGCAAGAACATCGGCAGGAACACCAGCAGGAACATCAGCAGGAACAGGCAGAAACCGGCAGGAACATCGGCAAGAACATCGGCAGGAACACCAGCAGGAACACCAGCAGGAACATCGGCAGGAACCGGCAAGAACATCGGCAGGAACCAGCAGGAACATCGGCAGGAACACCAGCAGGAACACCAGCAGGAACATCGGCAGGAACCGGCAGGAACATGGGCAGGAACATCGGCAGGAACCGGCAAGAACATCGGCAGGAACACCAGCAGGAACATCAGCAGGAACAGGCAGAAACCGGCAGGAACATCGGCAAGAACATCGGCAGGAACCAGCAGGAACATCGGCAGGAACACCAGCAGGAACACCAGCAGGAACATCGGCAGGAACCGGCAAGAACATCGGCAGGAACCAGCAGGAACATCGGCAGGAACACCAGCAGGAACACCAGCAGGAACATCGGCAGGAACACCGGCAGGAACATCAGCAGGAACAGGCAGGAACATCGGCAGGAACAGGCAGGAACACCAGCAGGAACACCGGCAGGAACACCAGCAGGAACACCAGCAGGAACATCGGCAGGAACAGGCAGGAACACCAGCAGGAACACCGGCAGGAACAGGCAGGAACATCGGCAGGAACACCGGCAGGAACATCAGCAGGAACAGGCAGGAACATCGGCAGGAACCGGCAGGAACACCAGCAGGAACACCAGCAGGAACATCGGCAGGAACACCGGCAGGAACACCAGCAGGAACACCAGCAGGAACATCAGCAGGAACAGGCAGAAACCGGCAGGAACACCGGCAGGAACCGGCAAGAACATCAGCGCTCCAAAGAAGGAATAAAATGGACCTTCAGCCCTCTTTATTGGCAGGCACTGCGTGGGGGGGGTCCACAGAAGGTGACCTGTCCTGGAGCTAACCGCTATCATTAGGAAGGCACAGACTTTATTTATTAGGTGAGAAGAACGATCTCACACAAAAAGTGCTCCTCCCATAGTGAAGCTCTCCAGAGGGTCGGCCCAGAAGCTGAACGGTGCCCCCCCCCCCCATCTCTGGAGCTGATGCCTCAGAACAGCAACATGTGCAAAGATCCCTCCATCATCTCCTGTGTTTAAAACATGGTTAAAAAGCACCTTTTAGCTACACTGAACCTCACGGTTCCCCTTAAAAAGGCCGATGAAGGCAGCTGGGGTTGGAAGCTTCAACACTAATCCTCTGTTTTAGGGTCCAGCTGTTTCAGCATTTAAAACATTTCTTTTCTCCGTTTCACTGGTTGTTTCAGTGAGCGGGGGGGAGACAGACGTCTGTAAATCCAACAGATCTGTGAAGCTGGACCGATAAGAGCCTGGAAGCGTTCCCTCTTTATTCTTTATAAGATTTAACAAGATTTAACACTTCCAGTGTCTTTTATGACGTGTAAAACTGGCTTTTAGCAAATACACTGAATAAAAGGCAAATTAGTGCAAAGAACCTTCATATCTGGAGATAATTCCTCTGATAAGAAGCCATTTCAGGACCATTTCGAGCCGGAAAGGTGCGCAGAACGCTCCATCGATTACCCGCCGTAACGTTTTCAGTCGACTCCTTTAAACAGTTTGATGAACCATAAACGCATCTCTGTACAATTATAATGCAAAAATTCCTCTTTTTAACCTGAATAATCATTTTTAATCATCATTTTAATAGTATTGCCTTAAATTTGTTACTTCAAAGGGTGTTTTCACACGTTTCTGTTTGATATTGAGCCAGAAATCTCCCCTTTTATTGCTCTGTACTCTGTATAAATGAGTGCATTCTGTATATTCTGCATATATGTGTGTGAATAGATGGAGGCGTGGAGGCGGTATTCAGAGTAATATGTGCTGCTGGGCAGGTGAGCTGACAGGAAACCATGATAAAACAGCCGAAGCCCATGAATGCAGCTTCACTGGGAAACGTTTTTAGTCCTTGTTAAGGTCCTGACTTTGTCCACGGAGCAGCAGGAAGCTGCAGCCTGGATGCCTTCTTCCTCGGTTAATGCCTCCTCTTCAGCCCTGAACTCAACAGAAAACCTCTCTGACTGCAGTCCCGCCCCAGCCGTGTTCTGACCTCCCACGTACAACAGCGTTTGAGTCGGTATCGACCCGCCGGGACGTGTAAAGCGCGCTGAGAGGCTAAACGGCGCCGTTATGGTGCCACCCTGCTGCTGCACTCAGAGCCGGATGCAGCTGGAGCTCAGAGTGAGCCATGAGTGGCGTCTGTTGGTCGCTGCAGCAGGACCCGAGCCGCAGACTCTGCTGAGTCAGGAGGAGTTGCTGCCTTCCAGCGTTAATCCACCCAGCAGCAGACGGTCACCGCTCCACCTTCTGATTGGCTGGTGGTGGCAGGACATCAGGCCCAAAGCTGCAGCCCAGAAACATCCTGAAGAGGCTGCAGAGAACGCCTCCGACGCTCAGGTGAGACCTCAGGTGTAGCTTTAACCGCAGGTTTCCCCGTTTTATCTTTTTATCCCAAAGGTTCCAGCTTTTCATTTCAGTTATTTCCCTGTTTCCTGTTCTGAAAGAGACAGTATTTAAAGTAAAGTGGATTTTGGCCTTTAGTTCAGCAGTTTTTATGCCTGATTACAGCTTCTTCACATTTAATCTGACTCCTCACAGACGTTAAAGTTGCTGTTAGAACTGCTCACTTTCTGCTTATTTAAGTATTTCTCAGTGGGTTTTGTGCCCGGCTGTAAAAACCTCAGCGCTGCTTGATGCCAGTTAAAGCTTCAGAAACCAGTTAAAGCTTCAGGAACCAGTTAAAGCTTCAGAAACCAGTTAAAGCTTCAGAAACCAGTTAAAGCTTCAGAAACCAGTTAAAGCTTCAGAAACCAGTTAAAGCTTCAGAAACCAGTTAAAGCTTCAGAAACCAGTTAAAGCTTCAGAAAACCAGTTAAAGGCTCAGAAACCAGTTAAAGCTTCAGAAACCAGTTAAAGCTTCAGAAACCAGTTAAAGCTTCAGAAAACCAGCAGAAGGACTGAGATGAAACCAGTTAAAGCTTCAGAAACCAGTTAAAGCTTCAGAAACCAGTTAAAGCTTCAGAAACCAGCAGAAGGTCTGAGATGAAACCAGTTAAAGCTTCAGAAACCAGTTAAAGCTTCAGAAACCAGTTAAAGCTTCAGAAACCAGCAGAAGGTCTGAGATGAAACCAGTTAAAGCTTCAGAAACCAACAGAAGATCTGAGATGAAACCAGTTAAAGCTTCAGAAACCAGTTAAAGCTTCAGAAACCAGTTAAAGCTTCAGAGACCAGTTAAAGCTTCAGAAACCAGCAGAAGGTCTGAGATGAAACCAGTTAAAGCTTCAGAAACCAACAGAAGATCTGAGATGAAACCAGTTAAAGCTTCAGAAACCAGTTAAAGCTTCAGAAACCAGCAGAAGGTCTGAGATGAAACCAGTTAAAGCTTCAGAAACCAGTTAAAGCTTCAGAAACCAGTTAAAGCTTCAGAAACCAGTTAAAGCTTCAGAAACCAGCAGAAGGTCTGGTGTGAAACTCACAACCAACCTTTCAGACTCCCGGACAAGCCCCCAAATTATTCTGACCCTGCACAGACTGAACTGGAGGAATTAAAGAGAGAAACTTTTCTGTATCATTTATACAAAACAACAGCAAACCCACCTTCCAAAGGCTGCCGGTACCGGCCGGACCTCTGTTCACCTGAGCAGGTGCAGACCCACAGAGCCTCTGCAGGAGGAGGGAGGGTCCACAGCATGACCTATGGACCAGAACACGACCCGGCAGCAAGGAACCGTGGTTCTGCGGCTGTAGCAACCATCTGAACGATGCTTTCATCCCTCTGAACTGTAAACTCGAGAGGCTCGAGCTGCTGTTCGGTGGAAGAAGCTTCCTGAGGGAAAGCTGCAGGTTTGCTGCCCTCATCTATAATTCATCTGCTGCCAGCAAGAAAGTCATCTGTGGACTTCAGAACTTGACTTTCATGTCTCTCAAATGCCTCGTTGAGGATTCTCTGCAGCAGGAAACAAAAGAAGGCGGCGTGCATCGTGTATGCAGGTCAGGTGTTAGCGCTGCTGCCAGAGGAGGATTTAAGGAGAAGGGTTGAGGCCTGACGGTTCTCAGGGAACATGAACGTTAGCTTTACCTCAGCAGAACGTTAGCTTTACCTCAGCAGAACGTTAGCTTTACCTCAGCAGAACGTTAGCTTTACCTCAGCAGAACGTTAGCTTTACCTCAGCAGGACGTTAGCTTTACCTCAGCAGGACGTTAGCTTTACCTCAGCAGGACGTTAGCTTTACCTCAGCAGAACGTTAGCTTTACCTCAGCAGAACGTTAGCTTTACCTCAGCAGAACGTTAGCTTTACCTCAGCAGAACGTTAGCTTTACCTCAGCAGAACGTTAGCTTTACCTCTGCAGAACGTTAGCTTTACCTCTGCAGAACGTTAGCTTTACCTCAGCAGAACGTTAGCTTTACCTCTGCAGAACGTTAGCTTTACCGCAGCAGAACGTTAGCTTTACCGCAGCAGAACGTTAGCTTTACCTCAGCGGAACGTTAGCTTTACCTCAGCGGAACGTTAGCTTTGCCTCAGCGGAACGTTAGCTTTGCCTCAGCGGAACGTTAGCTTTACCTCTGCAGAACGTTAGCTTTACCTCAGCGGAACGTTAGCTTTGCCTCAGCAGAACGTTGGCTTTGCCTCAGCAGAACGTTAGCTTTACTTCAGCAGAACGTTAGCTTTACCTCAGCAGAACGTTAGCTTTACCTCAGCAGAACGTTAGCTTTACCTCTGCAGAACGTTAGCTTTACCTCAGCAGAACGTTAGCTTTACCTCTGCAGAACGTTAGCTTTACTACCTCAGCAGAACGTTAGCTTTACCTCAGCAGAACGTTAGCTTTACCTCAGCAGAACGTTAGCTTTACCTCTGCAGAACGTTAGCTTTACCTCTGCAGAACGTTAGCTTTACCTCTGCAGAACGTTAGCTTTACCTCTGCAGAACGTTAGCTTTACCTCAGCAGAACGTTAGCTTTACCTCTGCAGAACGTTAGCTTTACCGCAGCGGAACGTTAGCTTTACCTCAGCGGAACGTTAGCTTTACCTCAGCGAAACGTTAGCTTTGCCTCAGCGGAACGTTAGCTTTACCTCAGCGGAACGTTAGCTTTGCCTCAGCAGAACGTTGGCTTTACCTCAGCAGAACGTTAGCTTTACTTCAGCAGAACGTTAGCTTTACCTCAGCAGAACGTTAGCTTTACCTCAGCAGAACGTTAGCTTTACCTCTGCAGAACGTTAGCTTTACCTCTGCAGAACGTTAGCTTTACTACCTCTGCAGAACGTTAGCTTTACCTCAGCAGAACGTTAGCTTTACCTCAGCAGAACGTTAGCTTTACCTCAGCAGAACGTTAGCTTTACCTCAGCAGAACGTTAGCTTTACCTCAGCAGAACGTTAGCTTTACCTCAGCAGAACGTTAGCTTTACCTCAGCAGAACGTTAGCTTTACCGCAGCAGAACGTTAGCTTTACCTCTGCGGAACGTTAGCTTTACCGCAGCGGAACGTTAGCTTTACCTCAGCGGAACGTTAGCTTTACCTCAGCGGAACGTTAGCTTTGCCTCAGCGGAACGTTAGCTTTGCCTCAGCGGAACGTTAGCTTTACCTCTGCGGAACGTTAGCTTTACCTCTGCGGAACGTTAGCTTTACCTCTGCGGAACGTTAGCTTTACCTCAGCGGAACGTTAGCTTTGCCTCAGCGGAACGTTAGCTTTACCTCAGCAGAACGTTAGCTTTACCTCTGCAGAACGTTAGCTTTACCTCAGCAGAACGTTAGCTTTACTTCAGCAGAACGTTAGCTTTACCTCAGCAGAACGTTAGCTTTACTTCAGCAGAACGTTAGCTTTACCTCTGCAGAACGTTAGCTTTACCTCTGCAGAACGTTAGCTTTACCTCTGCGGAACGTTAGCTTTACCTCAGCGGAACGTTAGCTTTACTACCTCAGCGGAACGTTAGCTTTACCTCAGCGGAACGTTAGCTTTACCTCAGCAGAACGTTAGCTTTACCTCAGCAGAACGTTAGCTTTACACACTCTCTCTGGTTATGAACTCCACTTTCAGCTAAACATCCAGAGCTAAAAACAAAAGATTCCTGAAACATGATTCCTGAGTCGTTTACCTCCCACCGACATGTCCTACTGTCACTGAACCCGCTGCTCGCCCTCAGCTGGCGTTTCCTCCTCCGACGCCGGGGCAGGTTGCACCAGAATCTGAGCGACACATCGTTACTTCAGCCTCTGTTTTAGCAGCACGACTCGCTCAGAAGTGTTTGTTTAGCTTATTGCTTCCCATCTCTGACCTCCGTCAGTGGATGAGTCGGATGCAGAAAATCAGGAAAACGTCTTGAATCAGATCCTGATTCTTCAGTGTCTGAGTGGCAGAGATCTGGTGTTTAAATCTGTCAGTTTCATCTGTTCTCAGAGAAATCATCAGTGAGGAGGAACAGCAGCTCAGCATCTGTCTGCTCCACAGAAACAGGCTCAGAGTGTCCGACCCCCCCGGTTCACTTCATCAGGACTCAGAGAAACTCAGTCCTTATTACTGCTGACTCACTGGTTTCCATTCAGACCCCCCGAGCCCCATCTACCTCCACCTTTACCCCGTCACCACCATCTGGTCGACCCGTAAACACCGTCTGACCCCCCCCCCACTGGCACCAGCTGCTGTGAACACAGCTCAGACTACATTTTGACTAAAAATGTTCGAGATGTTTCTTTGTGACTCAGATCTGTGTTAAATGGACAGAAAGTGTCTGAATAATTAGAAAAACCAGGCCGGTCTGACTCAAACTGTTGCTAACTTTGAAGAAAAGTGCTTCTACAAACCCGACCGCTTCTGTCCAGAGCCGAGCCCAGAGGGCGCCGCAGCACCGGGACCGAACCGGGTTCAGCGCCGGGACCGAACCGGGTTCATGGGGCGTCTGTCTGCAGATATAAACCGACGCAACAGGAGGGAACGCCAGAGACGGGAGAGCAACACCGGCTCATATGCAGGAAAACAAACGGTCTGGGCTCCAGGGAGCAGAGAGGAGCTGGAATAATATTTGCAAGCGGTCCGGTCCGATCTCTGGGCCTGTTGTTGCTTTGCTTCACAGCAGGGATGGGCTCGGCTGCCCGGTCCACTCTAAGATAGATTTTAAAGGTGATAAACCGTGGCTGCAGATCATCGATGTCCCCGTCGAGAGTTTTTGTCCCGAGTCGTTTAAAACTGAGTCTCAACCCGATGCTGACAGCCAGAAACTACGAGTCAGTGGCGTCAGTCCATGCTGCACCTTCATTGGTTCGTTAAAAAGAGCTAACTGACCGGTTCGTGCTGAAGGATTTTCTGTCCTGATCCCTAAAAAAGCTCCACTTCCTAACCTGATGAACAGATTAAATTCATTAATTAAAGCCGAACCTACTTCTGATTTACTTTCTCTTTCCTTCTTGTTCAGCTCTTCCCAACGCTCCAGATGTTCAAACATCAGCTCACCTTACATTTTATTTCATTTCAGTTTGAGACGAGCTGCTTTTATCCTTTAATCTGTTGATGTTTCTTTATTGACTTTGAATAAAGCCGTAACTGGTTTGTTGTTCTGCTTAAAGGGAAAAGGCAGATAAGGTTAATTTAACGCTACGGGCGACACGTTAAACTTCTATTAAACGGTTCTGCTTACTTAATTAATTCCAAAAGATTTTCTTTAAATGTGGCCCTTATCCTCCGCTGTAGTCCAGGCATTTCTATATTTCAGATTATTATTTAATCCGAGCTGTCTTTCTCAGCTCTTTAACTCCCTGAGCACAGAGCTGGAACCAAGGGCTCAAACATGTTAAATGCTCGGTTAAACGTGGCGTGCTGATGGTGAACACACCTTAATGGCGTTGATCCACCGCGGTTTGATCTGTGTGGATCACCGGAGAAGAACGTCCTCCTGTGCCGAGCTCCAGCTGAGTGGAAAGAGTCGGGTCAACATGAAACATTTCATCTGATTATTTGACATATTAATGGTTTGAGTTCAGCCGTCTTCATCCGTCTGTGTCACATGTCTGCAGACGAGGAAAGGTGGGAAAGGGAAAAGGTGGGAAAGGGAAAAGGTGGGAAAGGTGGGAAGGGGAAAAGGTGGGAAGGGGAAAAGGTGGGAAAGAGAAAAGGGAAAAGGTGGGAAAAGGGAAAAGGTGGGAAAGAGAAAAGGTGGGAAAGGTGGGAAAGGGAAAAGGTGGGAAAGGGAAAAGGTGGGAAAGAGAAAAGGTGGGAAAGGGAAAAGGTGGGAAAGGTGGGAAAGGGAAAAGGTGGGAAAGGGAAAAGGTGGGAAAGAGAAAAGGTGGGAAAGGGAAAAGGTGGGAAAAGGAAAGTGACCACAGGCCCCATAAAACTCAGACTGTGGGAGCGCTCTGATGAGTCCTTCAGGTGATGAAGTGGAAACGGATCCTTTATCTAGAATGAATAAACCAAAGCTGAGATACTCGGATGTAACCTGGAACAGAGTTTTCTGCAGGAGTCACATGTGTTCAGGGATGGGACAGCAGTCACCTGGAGAGCTCTCTCAGTCCATCTCTCAGTCCATCTCAGCTGCTCTTCCCTCCTTTTTCACCACAATAACTGGCCTGTTTGACCCGTCAAACCTGCTGAACATCAGTTATTTTCTCCCCTTTTCAGAGCTTTGATTTTTTCCCTGAAGATGAGCAAAGCCTTAATTCTGGGGCCAAATCTGCACGTTGCACTTGTTAACCGCACCGCAGCCTGCTGTGGCCCGAAAGCTTTCCATCAGAGCATCGGTTTCTCCTGGCCTCACCGTCTGTTTCTGGAAAGTCGAGCCACAGCAGAAAGTACAACAAACGGCGGAGCATGTCTGGTTTAGACACTGGCAGAGGATCCTTGTTTCAGCTGCAGGACATGCAGTTGAGCAGGGATGTGAACATGAGCCACACGCCAAACTAAATAACCACAGCGCAGGAAGAAGGAGTGCAGAGGCAACTGGGAAAGACAGCTGTTGCTTTCACTGAAGCAGCTTTTGCTTCACTGGCACTTTGTCTTTAATTCCAGGATGGAGGTGCTGCTTGAAGCCAGTGCCCAGCGCTGGGCTCCGGGCCAATTCAAACACAGATGTCAGCCCCAGAGAGTGAACCATTTAGCTGCATATGGGGCCCCAGAGGTGGCGAGCGTCTTTCCAAGGCTAACAGGAGGAACCGAAGCCAAGAAAGGAGGCATGAACAGCTCTGGAGCTGCTGTTTGATGTGCAAAGCAGAAATAACAGAAACAGTGCTGATGGTAACAGAAACTTCTATAATTATCGTTCAGCATGATTTATTGTGTTTGAATAAATAGATGAATGGAAACATGCTAAATATTCAAAACTATTCAGAAACACTTCCTCTCATCCCTGCAGCTGTTCCACAGTCAGGCACAGATCACGGCGTAAGTCGTGATTCATGATGCTTAAAAGCACCTGATCAAGATTTATAAGTCAAGCGTGCATAAATTCTCCAGCATAATCCATCAGGCCGACAAAGGAGAGTGTAGCAATAACATTCAAGCCTGCTCGCGAGGAGGCAGAGATTTATCTGCTGCTCCCAGGGTTTTCTCAAACAAGAGCCCATAATGCAGCTCCCATTACTCGATGTGTAGGTTCAGCCCAAAGGAAACTTTACAAGCTGCTCCGTCTGACACTAAAAGCAGTAAAAACGGGGCAAAAATCAATAGCTATGAGGGGAAAACGCCTTTCAGGACATGTAAATGTCTCAAGCAAGAAAATATAAGGCCTGAGGTGGGCGTGAGCCCAAGAATGGGATTCAAACGAGCACTGGTCTGGAATCTGTCGGGAAGTTTTACTCAGTCTGATCCTTCAGTATCTGCTGAATAAAAGTACTGATAGCTAAGATCTTACCAGAGATGAGCTGCTTCCAGCAGATACATGGAGCTTCATATTGAAGGTTTGAGTTCACACGCTGATGAGGTGAACTCTGAGCAGTTTACGGACAGAAATCAGAACACAAACTGATCCTTTCAGGGTAAAAGAGGGAAACTGGAGCCTGGTCCATGACAGAAGACAGAAACCGGACCCTGGTCCGTGACAGGAGACAGAAACCGGACCCTGGTCCATGACAGAAGACAGAAACCGGACCCTGGTCCATGACAGGAGACAGAAACCAAACCCTGGTCCATGACAGGAGACAGAAACCGAACCCTGGTCCATGACAGGAGACAGAAACCGGACCCTGGTCCATGACAGGAGACAGAAACCGGACCCTGGTCCATGACAGGAGACAGAAACCGAACCCTGGTCCATGACAGGAGACAGAAACCGGACCCTGGTCCATGACAGGAGACAGAAACCGGACCCTGGTCCATGACAGGAGACAGAAACCGGAGCCTGGTCCATGACAGGAGACAGAAACCGGACCCTGGTCCATGACAGGAGACAGAAACCGGACCCTGGTCCATGACAGGAGACAGAAACCGGACCCTGGTCCATGACAGGAGACAGAAACCGGACCCTGGTCCATGACAGGAGACAGAAACCGGAGCCTGGTCCATGACAGGAGACAGAAACCGGACCCTGGTCCATGACAGGAGACAGAAACCGGACCCTGGTCCATGACAGGAGACAGAAACCGGACCCTGGTCCATGACAGGAGACAGAAACCGGACCCTGGTCCATGACAGGAGACAGAAACCGGACCCTGGTCCATGACAGGAGACAGAAACCGGACCCTGGTCCATGACAGGAGACAGAAACCGGACCCTGGTCCATGACAGGAGACAGAAACCGGACCCTGGTCCATGACAGGAGACAGGAACCGGACCCTGGTCCATGACAGGAGACAGAAACCGGACCCTGGTCCATGACAGGAGACAGAAACCGGACCCTGGTCCATGACAGGAGACAGAAACCGGACCCTGGTCCATGACAGGAGACAGAAACCGGACCCTGGTCCATGACAGGAGACAGAAACCGGACCCTGGTCCATGACAGAAACCGGACCCTGGTCCATGACAGGAGACAGAAACCGGACCCTGGTCCATGACAGGAGACAGAAACCGGACCCTGGTCCATGACAGGAGACAGAAACCGGACCCTGGTCCATGACAGAAACCGGACCCTGGTCCATGACAGGAGACAGAAACCGGACCCTGGTCCATGACAGGAGACAGAAACCGGACCCTGGTCCATGACAGGAGACAGAAACCGGACCCTGGTCCATGACAGAAGACAGAAACCGAACCCTGGTCCATGACAGGAGACAGAAACCGGACCCTGGTCCATGACAGGAGACAGAAACCGGACCCTGGTCCATGACAGAAGACAGAAACCGGACCTTGGTCCATGACAGGAGACAGAAACCGGACCCTGGTCCATGACAGGAGACAGAAACCGGACCCTGGTCCATGACAGAAGACAGAAACCGAACCCTGGTCCATGACAGGAGACAGAAACTAGACCCTGGTCCATGACAGGAGACAGAAACCGGACCCTGGTCCATGACAGAAGACAGAAACCGGACCCTGGTCCATGACAGGAGACAGAAACCGGACCCTGGTCCATGACAGAAGACAGAAACCGGACCTTGGTCCATGACAGGAGACAGAAACCGGACCCTGGTCCATGACAGGAGACAGAAACTAGACCCTGGTCCATGACAGAAGACAGAAACCGAACCCTGGTCCATGACAGAAGACAGAAACCGGACCCTGGTCCATGACAGGAGACAGAAACCGGACCCTGGTCCATGACAGGAGACAGAAACCGGACCCTGGTCCGTGACAGGAGACAGAAACCGGACCCTGGTCCGTGACAGGAGACAGAAACCGAACCCTGGTCCGTGACAGGAGACAGAAACCGGACCCTGGTCCGTGACAGGAGACAGAAACCGGACCCTGGTCCATGACAGGAGACAGAAACCGGACCCTGGTCCGTGACAGGAGACAGAAACCGAACCCTGGTCCATGACAGGAGACAGAAACCGGGCCCTGGTCCATGACAGAAACCGGACCCTGGTCCATGACAGGAGACAGAAACCGGACCCTGGTCCATGACAGAAACCGGACCCTGGTCCATGACGGGAGACAGAAACCGGACCCTGGTCCATGACAGGAGACAGAAACCGGACCCTGGTCCATGACAGGAGACAGAAACCGGACCCTGGTCCATGACAGGAGACAGAAACCGAACCCTGGTCCATGACAGGAGACAGAAACCGGACCCTGGTCCATGACAGGAGACAGAAACCGGACCCTGGTCCATGACAGGAGACAGAAACCGGACCCTGGTCCATGACAGGAGACAGAAACCGGACCCTGGTCCATGACAGGAGACAGAAACCGGACCCTGGTCCATGACAGAAACTGATCCCTGGTCCATGACAGGAGACAGAAACCGGACCCTGGTCCATGACAGGAGACAGAAACCGGACCCTGGTCCATGACAGGAGACAGAAACCGGACCCTGGTCCATGACAGGAGACAGAAACCGGACCCTGGTCCGTGACAGGAGACAGAAACCGGACCCTGGTCCGTGACAGGAGACAGAAACCGGACCCTGGTCCATGACAGAAGACAGAAACCGGACCCTGGTCCGTGACAGGAGACAGAAACCGGACCCTGGTCCATGACAGGAGACAGAAACCGGACCCTGGTCCATGACAGAAGACAGAAACCGGACCCTGGTCCATGACAGGAGACAGAAACCGGACCCTGGTCCATGACAGGAGACAGAAACCGGACCCTGGTCCATGACAGGAGACAGAAACCGGACCCTGGTCCATGACAGGAGACAGAAACCGGACCCTGGTCCATGACAGAAGACAGAAACTGGACCCTGGTCCATGACAGGAGACAGAAACCGGACCCTGGTCCATGACAGGAGACAGAAACCGGACCCTGGTCCATGACAGGAGACAGGAACCGGACCCTGGTCCATGACAGGAGACAGAAACCGGACCCTGGTCCATGACTGGAGACAGAAACCGGACCCTGGTCCATGACAGGAGACAGAAACCGGACCCTGGTCCGTGACAGGAGACAGAAACCGGACCCTGGTCCATGACAGAAACCGGACCCTGGTCCATGACAGGAGACAGAAACCGGACCCTGGTCCATGACAGGAGACAGAAACCGGACCCTGGTCCATGACAGGAGACAGAAACCGGACCCTGGTCCATGACAGGAGACAGAAACCGGACCCTGGTCCGTGACAGGAGACAGAAACCGGACCCTGGTCCATGACAGAAACCGGACCCTGGTCCATGACAGGAGACAGAAACCGAACCCTGGTCCATGACAGGAGACAGAAACCGGACCCTGGTCCATGACAGGAGACAGAAACCGGACCCTGGTCCATGACAGAAACCGGACCCTGGTCCATGACAGGAGACAGAAACCGAACCCTGGTCCATGACAGGAGACAGAAACCGAACCCTGGTCCATGACAGGAGACAGAAACCGGACCCTGGTCCATGACAGGAGACAGAAACCGGACCCTGGTCCATGACAGAAGACAGAAACCGGACCCTGGTCCATGACAGGAGACAGAAACCGGACCCTGGTCCATGACAGGAGACAGAAACCGGACCCTGGTCCATGACAGGAGACAGAAACCGGACCCTGGTCCATGACAGGAGACAGAAACCGAACCCTGGTCCATGACAGGAGACAGAAACCGGACCCTGGTCCATGACAGGAGACAGAAACCGGACCCTGGTCCATGACAGGAGACAGAAACCGGACCCTGGTCCATGACAGAAGACAGAAACCGGACCCTGGTCCATGACAGGAGACAGAAACCGGACCCTGGTCCATGACAGTAGACAGAAACCGGACCCTGGTCCATGACAGAAGACAGAAACCGGACCCTGGTCCATGACAGGAGACAGAAACCGGACCCTGGTCCATGACAGGAGACAGAAACCGGACCCTGAACTGCACAACAACCATATTTTCCTTCCACAGCTGCTCGCTGACACTGAGAAACGAACCAAGTTGGAGCCTGAACAAGTGAAGCAGGTTTATTTTATATTATATTTATATACTCTGATACTGACGAGTCGGCAGAACAGGCATTTATCAGACCTCCAGATGTTGAACCACAGCCTCAGATCCCGCCCTGAGTCATCTTTTCCAAAGTCCTGCTGTACCTCTGTGATTATTCTTCTGCTTTAAGAGTTTACAGGAGTTAAAAGTATGAGTTTAGGGTTGGAACCTCCATGTTTAAGCCTCTCATCACCTGACAGGATGACGCCCATCTGAAACGATGTCCCTTCATGGCTTTAAGACCCGGGACTTCTGCATCGAATGATGTTTCCTTCATGTCACTTTTTGACCTTCTGCTGACGCAGCGATGCAGGGAACGAGTCCTCCTCGTCTTCCCTCTCTACGCTGGGACACCCTGCAGGTTCAGCTCCTTCCTCCTGCTCCGTCTGAGCATCTCAGACAGGGAAACGCCGCCTGCCGGAGGAGGTTTACTGGGGAACACGATCTCCTGCTGCTCCTTGAACCCCGGGAGCAGTTTGGAGCCCAGCGTGGCTGCAGGGTTTCACTCCGTGGTGATTCCTTCTAGAGGTTCATACGCCTCCTCTCCAGCCTTCAGGGTTAGGGTTAACCCATCAACCCAGCTGGAAACGATAAGTTTGTGTCCTGCGTTCAACATCTGAGCCGTTTTCAGTCCAAGGTGAAGAGACCTCACGTTATATTTCAGTTTTATTAACCATCCCTCCTTTGGAGCATCTTAGTAGAGAAAAATTAAGAATCTTCTCTTTATTTTACAAAGTCGACAAAGCCTTAAAGTTAATCACTAACAAAGCAGTTTAGTGTCCAACAGACTCGCAGAGCTGGCTTCACCTTGCCCTGCTCAGTTGAACTGCTGACTAATGGCATTATTATCTTTGGACAGATACAGCAGAGCGAAGTATGAGTAATGTGCTCCATAAACAGTGAGGGCAGGGTGAGGAGCTTTGTCCTGAAAGCATTACATTAAATGTGTGCCAGAGGTCCTTATAACAAGGCAAGCGATTGTCATGGAGAAGCTCTAAGGCTCTGATATGTGACCCAACGGCAGCATGATGATTTTACACTCCTCATATGAAAGCAGATGTTCTAAAAACTAAAACCATGTGAATGAATCGTACTTAATGCTGTGAAATGTGTCCGATTCTTTCAGTGTTTACTCCCCCACAGGCTCTGTGGAGCAGCTTCTGCTCAGGATAAATTAAGCCCTAAATTCAACCAGAGGACATGACCTGAGCACCGCCTGCAGCTGTAAAACACTATTATAAGCTGCATAATCACCCTCCGTGTAATAAAGACTGAACGTTAGCCATAAAAGAACTAAATATGCCACAACAGAATCTGTTTTTGGACCCCACATATTCTTCTGATAATTTTCTCAAATCCTGATACTCAGAAGATCAGAAGAAGAGAAAAACAACTTCTCATCTGAGCCATCCGAGGCGGATTGTTTACTCTCCAGAGAAAAAAATCATGCTAGCAGCTAACATTAGCTGCTAACATTAGCCGCTAACATTAGTAGCTAACATTAGCCGCTAACATTAGCAGCTAACATTAGCCGCTAACATTAGCTCCATCGCTGCTGGGTCAAACCCTGATACAGGATGGTCCACGTCGGCCATGTTTCTGTGCACTACTTTAGAGTAACATGGGACAACTTTTTAAGTAACTATACGGTGGATAAAAAGTTTAAGAATGAAACCTTAAAGTATTAGGAATGTGAATACTTTAAGATGAATATAATATATGTACATGACAGAATGTGTCGACACTTCGAACTAACTAAAGGCGAAGCTAACCTATGAATCTACAGATCTTTGGTATATGGAACACAATCCTCATTAAATCAAACATATAATTCTTTATTTTACACAAAGTGTCGTCTGAAGAAACTTTTTTTTGTTAATTTGCTATTTTGTATTTATCAGGTAATAAATCTGTAAATTCAGAGTTTCATGAAGTCCATGAACGTGTTGATTTTAATAAAAGGTTATTACTGCTTTTCCTCATAAAGAGGTGACAGTTACTGGTGCAGTAAAAGGAGAGGACAGGTCACCACAGTGTTACAGCAGCCATCAATCGACTTACGCTGCCCTGCCACTGGAGCTGGAAGGTGAAAAAGCAGATGTTGCTGTATGAATTAAATCAATAATCCTTTAAAATATGCCTACAGTGCATCCATAAACAGAAACCCAGCTACTGGTGCTGCAGGGAACATCCTGCCCCTTCACAGCTGCTCCAACAGAGAAAGCGGCGCCATTCGCAGTAATCTGCATCAGTACAGTCGACACGGTTAAGATTCAGAGGATCGAGCTGCTCCTCCACAGCATAACAAGCAGAGCCTGTCTCCTCCCAGAGGAGAGGACGATGAAACCTTGATCTGGAGGATGTGTTGCAGCGAGCTTGTTGTTATCCAGCACAGAGTTCAGGCTTTATGATAGTAGTGGAGATGTTTTCTGGCTGCGAGTCACAGAGAAAAATAGAAGGTGCTTTGGTTACAGAGCAGAGTGAAGTCTGTTTAAAACCCTCATCATTTAATTTTCAACCAACAGCATAAAAACTATTCCATTCAGTTCAGTTTTATTTATAAAGCCACAACAAATGTCCTCTCAGGGCACCTCAAAGTCCGATTCCTTCTAATCCAATCATGATCCAATCAAACCCAACTCATTACATCCATATTAGTCCAGTTTAGTTCCAGGGCTTTGGTTCAGGGGCGTTTCTACAGTCCAGACATCGAACTGTTAGTTGTGGCGAGTTCTGGCAGGTTGTGGTTTTCTGTTGTGACATCATCATCCCCGGATGGCCTCACTTCACTGGAGGAAGCACTTTGATTCAGTTTCAGTGGGTGAATAAGACACTGGACTTATTTCTGCCAGCATCACGGAGGCATGCGGCTGCACCGCCATCCCAGCTCTGGGCAGATCCGATCCCAGCCTGGTGGACCTGCTCCTGCTACCAGGGAACAGGCAGTCGGCCACTTCCAGGGCTGTCAGAGAGTGGTTGGAGGGGGTTAGCGCCGCCCTGCTGGGGATGAAGCACTGGGTCGTTACCCCATGACCTTTGCAGGAGGTGGAGATCTGGCTGGACTGGCTGCTCAGACTCCAGCTCCTGACCAGAAGCATCAAAGTAGAATATTTCCTCGGAGTCTGCGGCAGCATGCTGAGGAGGTTCTGTTGATGAGCCGCCAGCTTCTTTGCTTGAAGACATTTAATAAAGTGATGAGGAAAGCTGGCTCAGGGGTGGGAGAGGAGCTCAACCTTTAAAGCTTTAAAACTGCTTTAAAACTGCTTTAAAACTGCTTTAAAATTGCTTTAAAACTGCTTTATAACTGGTTGGTTTAAAACTGGTTTATAACTGGTTTAAAGACTTGAAGGTTTGAAGACATTTAATAAAGTGATGAGGAAAGCTGGCTCAGGGGTGGGAGAGGAGCTCAACCCTTTGGAGAACGAACATGATCCGTTTCCTGATGCTGTGGCAGGATGGAGAAGCGCAGAGTCCTTCTTTCTCAGGGCATCAGGCTTTATTTCTGCTCCACCTGTTGGACACTAACAGCTGACTCACATCGTTAGCTGCTGTGATGATTTCTGCTGATTCTGATCTTTCTGCAGTGTCTTACATCCTTAACTTGTTTTCTTCTTTGTGCATCATTAATATCATCGTCTTCATCATGTGAAATTACCACTACACCTTTTATTAGGTGCAGTGCAGCAGTACCAGAGTTATATACTCCATCCATCCATCCATCACCTGCCTCTTATCCGGGGGTCGGGGGGGCAGCAGCTTTAACAGAAACCCAGGCGTCCCACTTCCTCCAGCTCTTCAGGGGGACCCCGAGGCGTTTCCAGGCCATAGTCTCTCCAACGTGTCCTGGGTCTCCCCCGGGTCTCCTCCCAGTGGGACGGGCCCAGAACACCTCCCCAGGGAGGCGTCCAGGTGGCATCCTAACCAGATGCCACCTCATCTGACTCCTCTCTGGAGGAGCAGCGGTTCTACTCTGAGCCCCTCCCTGATGGCTGAGCTTCTCACCCTATCTCTAAGGGAGGCCCAGACACCCTGCGGAGGAAACCCATTTCAGCCGCTTGTATTCGTGATCGCCAAAAGTACTTTTACTCAGATTACTTTTGCAAAAGCATTTTTACTCAGATTACTTTTCTAAAAAGTATTTTTACTCAGATTACTTTTCTAAAAAGTATTTTTACTCAGATTACTTTCAAAAAGTACTTTTACTCAGATTACTTTAAAAAAGTACTTTTACTCAGATTACTTTAAAAAGTACTTTTACTCAGATTACTTTTAAAAAGTACTTTTACTCAGATTACTTTAAAAAGTACTTTTACTCAGATTACTTTAAAATAGTACTTTTACTCAGATTACTTTTGCAAAAGCATTTTTACTCAGATTACTTTTCTAAAAAGTATTTTTACTCAGATTACTTTTCTAAAAAGTATTTTTACTCAGATTACTTTCAAAAAGTACTTTTACTCAGATTACTTTAAAAAAGTACTTTTACTCAGATTACTATTTAAAAAGTACTTTTACTCAGATTACTTTCAAAAAAGTACTTTTACTCAGATTACTTTCAAAAAAGTACTTTTACTCATTACTTTCAAAAAAGTACTTTAACTCGGATTACTATTTAAAAAGTACTTTTACTCAGATTACTTTTAAAAAAGTACTTTTACTCAGATTATTATTTAAAAAGTACTTTTACTCAGATTACTATTTAAAAAGTACTTTTACTCAGATTACTTTAAAAAAAAAGTACTTTTACTCAGATTACTTTCTAAAAAGTACTTTTACTCAGATTACTTTTTAAAAAGTACTTTTATCCATTACTTTCGCCAAAAGTACTTTTACTCATTACTTTCAAAAAAGTACTTTTACTCATTATTTTCAAAAAAGTACTTTTACTCAGATTACTTTTGCCAAAAGTACTTTCACCCAGAAGCTTCTCACCCTATCTCTAAGGGAGGCCCAGAAACCCATTTCGGCCGCTTGTATCCGTGATCTCGTTCTTTCGGTCTCTCCCCACAGCTCGGGACCATCGGAGAGGATGGGAACGTAGACTGACCAGTAAATAGAGAGCTTCTCCTTCTGGCTCAGCTCCTTCTTCACAGACGGGTCGGTGCAGCAACACTGCAGACGCTGCACCGATCCGCCGTCAACCTCCCGCTCCATTCGTCCCTCACTGTGAACAAAACCCCGAGATACTTGGACTCCTCCACTTGGGGAAGGATCTCATTCCCGACCCGGAGAGAGCGTTCCAGCCTCTTCCGGCTGAGAACCATAGTCTCAGATTTGGAGGCACTGAATCTCAAATACTTCATTTGCTTTAGATATATTTTATCCTTTTTTATTGAATTTTATTTTCATTGAAATGATTGTATATAAAATCCTTTGGATGTAAATCTAGTTTTGCAGCTGCAGTTTCCACCCGGATCAGTGATGCTTTCTTCTTTATAAAGGAAAGGTGTGCACCTTCAGACCAGGTGTGCACGTGCTTTTGCAGTGTAGCCTTTATAGGAGGTGAAAATAGACAAAGTTTTTCCATAAAACAGTCCTCTGTGATGAGAAACCTCTTATTACAGTAACTGTGTTGGGCAGCTGTGCCTCATGTGATGTCTTCAACTTTCACAGCAAACCTCCCATGATGCATCTGTTTCCAGCGTGTCCTCTGGACCGCTGTGGACTGAGCAGCTGATGCAGATTGATGCTGATTTATCGTCCAACCATCTACTTTCACCTCTGCAGGCTCACAGAATGAAGCTGGTTTAAAACTGGTTTAAAACAGGTTTAAAACTGCTTTAAAAATGCCTTAAAAATGCTTTAAAACTGCTTTAAAAATGCTTTAAAAATGCTTTAAAAATGCTTTAAAACTGCTTTAAAAATGCTTTAAAACTGGTTGGTTTAAAACTGCTTTAAAACTGGTTCACTGGGTAAAACTTTCTGGTGGGAATCACACCTAAAGCACATTAAATAAAGAGCTTTATAAAGACGGTAAAAAGAACGTTTGTGCAGATTTCTGCTTCTGACTCCAGGGCTCTGATCACTGAGAGTTTTATATTTTCAGGGAGCTGCCCACATCTTGGTCTCAGAATGCTCTCTGAGATGCTTTCAGCCAAAGCTTCGCTGCTTCTGATCCATTTGGGCTCAGAGCTGATCGAGGAAGAGAAAGTAAATCTGCAGGGGTCAAAGGTGAAGATTTATTCCTCTGTTCTATGAAAGAAGCTGAGTGGGTGCAGAAAACAGAAGGAGGATCCACAGAGTGCTGAAATCCAATAGATGGATTTATTCCCCGGTATGTGTTGAGTGTTCAGAACAGCATCAGTGGCTCTGAGGGTGGATCACAGCGCAGGTGCCGCTCAGATTTATGCTGGAACTGATTATTAATACAGAAGCTTGAAATAGCGGCTGAGTTTCACTGTTACAGGTGGTTACTGTGACTCCAACATAAAGACCGTGAGGAAGCAGAGCTTCGGTCGGGTGTAGATCTGAAGGAGCAGCACCTTATGAGTGTTTCTCATGTTGTAAAGCAGCAGCTTTCAGGCCCAAAGCTCCCCCCCCAGCCTGAGCTGTTCAGCTCCACCCTGAAAGGTCGAGTCCTACAGTTTCTGCTTTTCTTCTGGCTTCAGATGAAGCTGCTGTGGCTGTAGCGGTTTCCATGTGAGATAAAGTCCGTGGTGAATTCTTCCATCGATGGAACAAAGGTCTCGGCCGCTCTGTAATTTATTCACGAGGTTTTTAAAGCTGTTTGTTTTGATAGGCTGTTAATGCATTATTCAGCCTAACTCATCTGAATATGCTGCCAAGGTTAGATCATTCATTAAGCATGCAGTGCATAAATCAATAGGCAAACGGCCCCCCCTGACACCCCCTCCTCCAGTGAATATGGGATGATGAATGGATTTCCAGCATGTTGTCTCATTATGACTTATAACTGTATACAGTTCAGACTCTGAATCACTACACATGGAGAGGTCGCCCACAGAGCAGATACTCACAATTATCTTTGGATTTCTGTCATGTAGAACATAAATAAGGATAAAATAAAATGCAGAAACTGTGCTGCTGGCTGCAAAAACCCAAATTAGAAAAAGGTGAGAATGTATGAAAAATCTTTCACTTCCTGTCAGTCTGAGCTCTGCATGTTTCCTGTTCAGCTTCATTTAATCTGGTAACAAACATCATTTCTACACCTCAGACCTGCAGCATCCCATAAAGTCAGTGAACCTTTTCCCACTTTGTGTCCTTCTGCCAACACTTAAAGCCGTTCTGACTCTGAGGAAACCAGGTGATGCAGAGTTCCAGCTGTTATTTTGTCCCATTCCTCCTTAAACAGGTCTTAAGGTGTGCAGCAGGGCGGGGGGGTGGTTGTTTCTCTGCTGGGGACAGGTCAGGACTGCAGGCAGCCAGTCCAGCACCCGTACCTCTTCTTCCTCAGCCAGGCCTTTGGACTGTGGCAGAATGTGGTTTTCCATGGTCTGCTTGAACAATGCTGGGACGTCCCAGGAAAAGATGTGGCCTTGAAGGCAGCATATGTTGCTGTAAAATCTCAGGGAACGTTTCTGGACAAACGCCAAAGTTAAAGTGACCGTGTTTTATTTGCAGTTTTCTTGCCGTCTCTGCTGTATGGAACATGGAATAAAGTATCTGAATAAACGCTCACAGAACATCTGACGGTCGTCTGAAACTCATCGTCTTCCTGTATTTTCACACATTTTTCAGGGTTAGTGAGCAGAATTAATAAATGTTCCCTTTAATGAGAAAATGGCCTCTGCTGCAGTGAATATTCCAGCTTTAAACTGAAATCAACCATAAAATGCATCATTTATTAGGTGGATTCAGAGTTAAACTGCAGGATAAATATTTAACTTTTCAGAAGCTGCATTGATTCCGGAGATAAAGCTGAGAAATGATCAGCTGTGTGTGTTTATAAATCTGTAAATATGAATATCTAAAGCACACTCAGGTGAGTACAGGTGTGTTGGTCTCAGCTTTGTGTTAGAAGGACGTCTGGCTTCTCCTTCAGGGTCTCAGGCTTTGAAACTGAGAAGAAAATCTCATCTTTTAATCTCATTTTTTACTTTTTTTCCTGGATTTATTTGGCTGAGAGACAATGAAAACTCAACCTTTGCAGATCTTGCTTTAAAAGAAGAAAAAATAAGAAATTTTGGTTTATCAGCGGTTCTCCTGATGAAAATGTGTTTCTCTCTCAGTTTGGGTGGTTTACAGATGAAGGTTTTTCACTGTGGAGGCGAACCGCCGCTTTAACGGGTTTAACCTGCGTGGCTGAACTGGGCCAGACTGGGTCAGACTGGGTCAGACTGGGCCAGACTGGGCCAGACAGGGTCAGACTGGGTCAGACTGGGCCAGACTGGGCCAGACAGGGTCAGACTGGGTCAGACTGGGTCAGACTGGGCCAGACTGGGCCAGACAGGGTCAGACTGGGTCAGACTGGGTCAGACTGGGTCAGATTTATAAAGAAATATATAAATACATTTATACATTTTATGTATTCATACATTATGTGAAACACAGGATGAAGGCAGAACTCAGTGGAACCAGCTGGAACCAGCTGGAATCAGATGGAACCAGCTGGAACCAGATGGAACCAGATGGAATCAGATGGAACCAGATGGAATCAGATGGAACCAGATGGAATCAGATGGAACCAGCTGGAACCAGATGGAACCAGATGGAATCAGATGGAACCAGATGGAATCAGATGGAACCAGCTGGAACCAGCTGGAACCAGATGGAATCAGATGGAACCAGCTGGAACCAGATGGAATCAGCTGGAACCAGATGGAACCAGATGGAATCAGATGGAACCAGATGGAATCAGATGGAACCAGATGGAACCAGCTGGAACCAGCTGGAATCAGCTGGAACCAGATGGAACCAGCTGGAATCAGCTGGAACCAGCTGGAACCAGATGGAATCAGCTGGAACCAGATGGAACCAGATGGAATCAGATGGAACCAGATGGAACCAGATGGAATCAGATGGAATCAGATGGAACCAGATGGAATCAGCTGGAACCAGATGGAACCAGATGGAATCAGATGGAACCAGATGGAACCAGATGGAATCAGATGGAATCAGATGGAACCAGATGGAATCAGCTGGAACCAGATGGAACCAGATGGAACCAGATGGAATCAGATGGAACCAGCTGAAACCAGCTGGAACCAGATTGAACCAGATGGAACCAGATGGAATCAGATGGAACCAGCTGGAACCAGATGGAATCAGATGGAATCAGATGGAACCAGATGGAATCAGCTGGAACCAGATGGAATCAGCTGGAACCAGATGGAACCAGATGGAACCAGATGGAATCAGATGGAACCAGCTGAAACCAGCTGGAACCAGATTGAACCAGATGGAACCAGATGGAATCAGATGGAACCAGCTGGAACCAGATGGAATCAGATGGAACCAGCTGGAACTCCCGGACGTCTCATTGCTCCACGCGTTGCTGAGTGATGGTGGAAGTGCTGCATTCGCTGACTTAACCTCTTCTGTGGTTTAAGAGGCTTTTTAAAGCTGACTGAGGACTATTTGGGGAAAGAAAAAAGCCTTTAAAAAGCTGCCAGAAGCTGTAAAACTGCACAGAATCCATCACAAAGCTCTGGTGCTGCTCGATTAGAGGCCGCTCACATCTCATTAGAGACGTGCTGCGCTCTGTAATCTGTATCTGAGGCAGAGTTAAAGTAATGTGATTCCTCTGCTTAGACTGTTCCTTCCAGTCTGAGCCTGCTTATGATGAACAGTGCAAACATTCATCTGCTCAGCTGTGAAAGCTGATTATTGAGCTCTGTCTCTGTTCTGCAGATAAACGCCGGACAGTCAGCGAGCTTCTGACTGAAGGGATGAAGTGAAGCTTCAGACCGGCTGAATGCAGAAGGAAGCAGGCTGGAGACGGATGGATGATTGAACTGAAGATTTTATTCAAAATACACCAAAACTGTGGCTGAGTCGGGAACCTTAAACTAAACTTGGAAAACAAAGCAGTAAATAACAGAAGGAACAAGAACGGAGGAAATAAATGATGAGGATCGGACAAAAAGACACAGAAATAAACCATGGAGCTTATTTACTGAAGCTACTGATGGGAAAACACACGATAAAACAGGAAAAATCCTAAAGAAAACAGTAAAACTACAAAATAAAACAGAAAAAACACAAAATAAAACACAAAAAAACAAGAAACAGAAAAACAGTGACATAAAACTGAAAAAACACAAAAAAGTACAAAATAAAACAAGAAAAAACAACAAAATAAAACAGAAAAACAAAATAAAATACAAAAAAATAATAAAAGAAATAACACAAAAAAACAAGAAATAAAAACACAAAAAAGTACAAAATAAAACAAGAAAAAACAACAAAATAAAACAGCAAAAACAACAAAATAAAATACAAAAAAAAATAAAAGAAATAACACAAAAAAAACAAGAAATAAAACAGAAAAACATTGACATAAAATTGAAAAAACACAAAAAGTACAAAATAAAAAACACAAAAAACACAAAAACACTACAAAGTGAAACAGAAAATACTAAATAAAGTAAAAAAACACTAAATGAATAACAAAAAAATTACAAAATAAAACAGAATTCGCCATCTTTAATAACAACTTTATTCTCTTAATTTATTCTCTATGTGGCCCAAATACTAAATAAAACTAAACAGGAAAACTACAAAATAAAAGAGGAAAAACTCAAAATTTTAAAAATGAATAAAAGAAAAACTAAATGAAACAGAAACGCTGCCATGTACTCATCATCAGGTTAAAAAACACACGAAACATCCACAGATACAGATGAAATAAACAGATTAAACCTTATTACAGCTGATGAATAATAAAAAGTTTCCTCTAATTCAATCGTTTTTTAAATTATAAGGAAAGTTTCCTCCTTTAGATGGAATGACGACAGTAAAACCAAAGCAGGAAGATGTATTTATGCACTTGATGCCATTTCTGTCTCATTGTCTGTAAAACCATGAAAAACTGAAAGATCTTCATCAATAGCTTATTTCTACGCTGCAGTGCTTCTGGGAAGCTGCTATTGGTAATCCTGGTATTGTGCTGACCTTTTCTGTAGGAGAGGCGGCTTATTCTGATGCAGCTGAACATCACGGCTTCCTGACTGCCTGAAGCGAGCTCTCCTCCTCCTGCAAACAGCGAGGAGGCTGCGATGCAGCCATAGCACGGCCATCAGACCCCAGGGGGTCATTACTTCTTTGTCCTTGCTGTCTCAGGAGGCTCCTGTGAGAGGAGAATCTATTCTGAACCACATGCTGATGAGCAGATCAGACAATCTGAGCTCTGACAGCCGCCGAATGAAAGGAAAAGTGTCCCATCTGCGCCGCTAACTGTCGTCTCTCTGGAGTCGTGCTATGAGAGATGAAAGGAGACATGATGGATGTAAACCAGCCCCAGACACGCGTTTACACACCAGGGTCACGACCTTACGGGCCTTCTCAGGGACAGCTTCCATCATGGCCGCCCTCTGACCTCAGGCTTTGTGTCGTCTCTGATCAGAACAAACAGGAGCTTTAAGGGAGGAAAGGACCGGAATCACTTAAAGGTGAGTTAACCTGAGTGAAAAGGGATTTAACTGAGCTGAACAGGAACTATCCACACCACAGCTGAAGTTCAGCTGCATCATGTTGGATCTTAGCCGTCTTTTTCACTCCACCAGCTGAGTCTCAGCCTTCAGAACATTTCTCACTGAGCTGCGGCCTCCAGATTTTATCAGAAACGTTCCAGTTTAACCTCCAACCTGCGGTCGGGACGCACCGTTTAAAGCTCAAGTCTGTTTGCATTAAGGAATGTGCACTGATGGAACTTCAGTGGAGGCAGGAGGACACTGATGCTCCAGATGTTCCCTTCCAGCCATGAGGCCAGGTCCAGGATCTCTGCAGGAGGAGGAAGAAACTGAGAGGACACTTCCAGGATGTGGAATGATCCAAATTGGTTGGCTTGTCCTCACTTCTTGTCCAGAGGGGATAAAAATTGTTTAAAACTGTTTAATGAGGTTAATATATCCAAAATGTTTAAACACAGTAATTAACGGTTCACATGCATTACTGCGAGTTACGCTGTGCACATCTCCGGCTTGGTCCATTACTGTGGATGAGAAAGCATTGTTTGCTAGCATCTGCTGCTAACTTACAGCTAACTACTAACTTACAGCTAACTGCTAACTTACAGCTAACTGCTAACTTATAGCTAACTGCTAACTTACAGCTAACTTACAGCTAACTGCTAAATTACAGCTAACTGCTAACTTATAGCTAACTGCTAACTTACAGCTAACTGCTAACTTCCAGCTAACTTCCAGCTAACTGCTAACTTACAGCTAACTGCTAACTTACAGCTAACTGCTAACTTACAGCTAACTTACAGCTAACTTACAGCTAACTGCTAACTTACAGCTAACTGCTAACTTACAGCTAACTTACAGCTAACTTACAGCTAACTGCTAACTTACAGCTAACTGCTAACTTACAGCTAACTGCTAACTTACAGCTAACTTACAGCTAACTTCCAGCTAACTGCTAACTTACAGCTAACTGCTAACTTACAGCTAACTTACAGCTAACTTACAGCTAACTGCTAACTTACAGCTAACTGCTAACTTACAGCTAACTGCTAACTTACAGCTAACTGCTAACTTTCAGCTAACTGCTAACTTACTGCTAACTGCTAACCTGTTTCCCTCTGGGATCAGTAACTATCTGTATCTACAGAGCTGGAGTGTTTCTGACTGCAGGAACAGCTTCATTCTGTCTGTGTTTCTGCATTAAATCAGCAGCTGTCCAGATGTTGATGAGGTAACGCAGGTAAACACACCTGAACTCTCCTCAGCAGCATGACAGAAATGGATCCATCTCATGCAGCTCAATAAGACCTCAGAAAAATGTGAGAAGTTGTTAAAGAAAAGGCCAGAATATGTTCCTTTAAAACAGTTTAAGCCTCCGTTTCCTTTAATGTTCACAGGAGAAAATAGTTTGGATCCTTGTTCAACTCGTTAGTCAGAAAGTGTGTCGTCAGCAGGGTTTGACAGACAGCTCACCCCCCCGCTGTCTGCCAGGCCTCTGCAGCCCTCCCAGGTATCTTTCTGAGTATTTATAACCTTGAAGCAGCAGAATGAAAATAATGGCGAGCGCCTCTCGTGACTCACTGGAAGCTCACCTGGCGGCCGGCAGCCCAACGGGGGGAGATGAAAAGGCTTCTGTAATGAGGCCTTTAATGATGTGTCTCTGTCCACAGCGTTCCTCTGAAAGGCGCTCGGCGCTCTGCGGTGGCGTTTGTGTGCGGGACAAACTGACATCACGTCAGAAAAGAACTTCTGTGGTTGAAGATCTACCTGAGAGAATGTGAGAGCAGTTCTGCTGCGGTTCTGGAAGGAAGGTGTTTCCTAACGTCTGCCTCAGTTATTCATGATGTCATCGCGCTCTTTCACTCGTCTCGTTCCTGATCTGGAGGACGGCGTATTGCTCCCTCGCCACAGTCCTGATGCCCATCAGCAGCTGACCTCCATCACTCCCAGGCTCCACCTCTCCTCCTCCAACCCTGAAGGAACCGCCCACTTTTACAGAACCAGCTGCCAGGTCCAAACTCTCCAGCTTAAGAGGACGAAAGCTTTGGAGCAGCTGCTGGATTCTCCTGAATCTCATCTTTGCACCTCATCACATCAGAGCGAGTCCTCGAGTGCTACAGGATAGAATAACAAGGTCACGCTAGGCTCAGAAAAACTTTGAGAAAGCCCAGAGCTACATCTCAGACTCCACAGGCCTCAGTTAGCATGTTAAAGGTTAAAGGTCACCCCAAGGTGAAAAAGCCCAGAGCTACATCTCAGACTCCACAGGCCTCAGTTAGCATGTTAAAGGTTAAAGGTCACCCCAAGGTGAAAAAGCCCAGAGCTACATCTCAGACTCCACAGGCCTCAGTTAGCATGTTAAAGGTTAAAGGTCACCCCAAGGTGAAAAAGCCCAGAGCTACATCTCAGACTCCACAGGCCTCAGTTAGCATGTTAAAGGTTAAAGGTCACCCCAAGGTGAAAAAGCCCAGAGCTACATCTCAGACTCTACAGGCCTCAGTTAGCATGCTAAAGGTTAAAGGTCACCCCAAGGTGAAAAAGCCCAGAGCTACATCTCAGACTCTACAGGCCTCAGTTAGCATGCTAAAGGTTAAAGGTCACCCCAAGGTGAAAAAGCCCAGAGCTACATCTCAGACTCTACAGGCCTCAGTTAGCATGGTAAAGGTTAAAGGTCACCCCAAGGTGAAAAAGCCCAGAGCTACATCTCAGACTCTACAGGCCTCAGTTAGCATGTTAAAGGTTAAAGGTCATACATCTCAGACTCTACAGGCCTCAGTTAGCATGCTAAAGGTTAAAGGTCACCCCAAGGTGAAAAAGCCCAGAGCTACATCTCAGACTCTACAGGCCTCAGTTAGCATGCTAAAGGTTAAAGGTCATACATCTCAGACTCTACAGGCCTCAGTTAGCATGCTAAAGGTTAAAGGTCACCCCAAGGTGAAAAAGCCCAGAGCTACATCTCAGACTCTACAGGCCTCAGTTAGCATGCTAAAGGTTAAAGGTCATGACAGCACAGTTAGAAAAAGGCTGAACAAGGATGGCTTGTTTGGAAGGGCTGCAGGAGAAAGCCTCTTCTCTCTAAAAAGAACATGGCAGCACAGCTTAGGTTTGCAAAGCTGCATCTGAACAAAGCTCAAGACTTCTGGAACAATGTCCTTTGGACAGACCAGAGCAAAGTGGAGATGTTGGACGACCGACCCTTCATGATCAGATCTTCCTTCGGTGACATTCAGCTTTTTAAGGCTCTGACTTCTCTGAGGGTGGAAGGAGGAAATGGTTCCCCTCGTGTCCCACACTCTGTGTGTCGCTGTACCAGCTGCCATCGGCGGAGGATTCTGAGGCGCCGCTGTCATTATAAATAATCTGGAAATTGGCCCGCACCTGTCAGATGCCACAGCGGATTCACAGCTGCCCCCGGGGGGTAATGATAGCCTTGGAACCTGATAAATGTGCAGAGTGTAATCAGGCCCGCCGGCTCGCACAGGATGGGCTATTCTGGGAGGTGCAAAGAGGGCCGGGCGGGGGTCCTGCCGGGCTCAGATGGATATATAACGATCCTCTGGAGCCTGGTTCTGCGGCCCACTCCCCTGAGAGTGGAGACGGGCCGAGAGGCAGTTTGAGTCCGAGGGAAGAAGATTCTTCAGAATCCTCTGAAACGGCCTCCAGTGCAGCCCGAGACACCGAAGGTCCAACATGAGGCCAGTGAGGTTCTGCCAGGTTTAACCGTGGGCTCATTTCCACAGCACCGGTCCGGCCTGAACAGGGCCGGTCTGGACTGAACAGGGCCGGTCCGGCCTGAACAGGGCCGGTCCGGACTGAACAGGACCGGTCCAGACTGAACAGGGCCGGTCCGGACTGAACAGGACCGGTCCGGACTGAACAGGAGCGGTCCGGACTGAACAGGGCCGGTCCGGACTGAACAGGACCGGTCTGGACTGAACAGCACCAGGATCACAGCAGGGTTGTGTGGGGCAGAAATGCAGCCTCCTGGTTTCCCCCAGATGGACCCAACATGATGTCAGCTCCGGTTCTGACGCTCACGTGTCTGCTGTGGGCCTTTCAGCGGCGGACACGGTTCTGACCCATCTGCAGCCTCCATCAGGCTCAGCTTTGGCTCTGGTGCTCGGTCCGAACCCGGTTCAGTGGAAGGAGAAACAGAAACTATAGAGATTTAAAGACAAACAGTCAGATTTAAGAGCTCACCAGAGCCAGAACAGAACCAGAACACCTACTGACACCTTTCACCCCCCTGAACTGCAGGAACTGACCTCACTGGGCTTCGTTTGATGGGTTCTGGTGATCAGAACTCTGCTGAACGGACGGGTCCATTTAATCATTCACCTTAGATTTGAACATGTCCACCAATCAGGAAGCAGAACAGAACCACCAAAAAACCCAAAACAGATCAAACTAATGATCAAAAAGGATGAAAGCAGGAAAGTACCAGTGAATAAGACGAGTCAGCACAAAACAAACATCTATAATCTCTAAGAGGATATTCTGTAAAATATGATTAAAATGTGATTAATAATTTCAATCCTCTGTCATTTCATCATATTTTATTAATTAAACTCAAACTAAAGGTATAAACTTGATTTTTATTTAAAAAACTTATTTTCTTTGCAGTTTAACCCTTTTTAATAAATGTGAAGGTCAGATCCTCTGACCCCCCCCCGGCTCATCAGCATGAGGTGGTCGGCGCCCTTATTTGGGCCCAAGGTCAGCTCTCTGACATTTCCGTCTGATTAGGAACCTGCGGGCCGCGACCTTTGCTGCGAGAGCTTCCTTTATCACGCAGTCACATCTGATCTCACTGCAGCTCCGGGCCGTGAGCGGCGCCGGCTGAATGCCTCCCAGAGCGTGCACGGCTCGTTTGAATACGGCTGAGGGTCAGGCGGGCTGAGGGCAAGGCGGGCTGAGGGTCAGGCGGGCTGAGGGTCAGGCGGGCTGAGGGTCAGGCGGGCTGAGGGCGAGGCGCTCAGGTGACTCCAAATCAAATCAATGTCATTACAGGAGGAGATTCATTATTTCTGGATGAATTACGGCCATTTTGCTCTGTTTAATAAGGGAAATGAGGCGTGGAGGAAAGAGGTGATGCTGGGAGAGTTTCCTCCAGCAGGGAGAAGCAGCTCAGCTTCCACAGCTGGACCACAGCTGGACCACAGCTGGACCACAGCTGTACCACAGCTGGACCACAGCTGGAACACAGCTGGAACACAGCTGGACCACAGCTGGACCACAGCTGGACCACAGCTGGAACACAGCTGGACCACAGCTGGACCAGAGCTGGACCACAGCTGGAACACAGCTGGACCACAGCTGGAACACAGCTGGACCACAGCTGGAACACAGCTGGACCACAGCTGGACCAGAGCTGGACCACAGCTGGAACACAGCTGGACCACAGCTGGACCACAGCTGGACCACAGCTGGACCACAGCTGGAACACAGCTGGACCACAGCTGGAACACAGCTGGAACACAGCTGGACCAGAGCTGGACCACAGCTGGAACACAGCTGGACCACAGCTGGACCACAGCTGGAACACAGCTGGAACACAGCTGGAACACAGCTGGACCACAGCTGGACCACAGCTGGACCAGAGCTGGACCACAGCTGGAACACAGCTGGACCACAGCTGGAACACAGCTGGACCACAGCTGGACCACAGCTGGACCACAGCTGGACCACAGCTGGAACACAGCTGGACCACAGCTGGACCACAGCTGGAACACAGCTGGACCACAGCTGGACCACAGCTGGAACACAGCTGGAACACAGCTGGAACACAGCTGGACCACAGCTGGACCACAGCTGGAACACAGCTGGACCACAGCTGGAACACAGCTGGAACACAGCTGGACCACAGCTGGACCACAGCTGGAGGACTCTGACCAGATGTAAACAGAACAGATCCAAGTCATGGAGAGCAGCACTCAGGGCTTTAATCTCAGGGATTCATTACGATGCAAAGGAAATGTCTGAACCTCTCAGCTCGCCCACAGATTCTGAGGAAATCATTTCTGCCTCCTGGATTATTTTAAGCCCTGTCTGTGGGTGTAGTCTGTCATCTTCCAACTGGATGGAGGAGAGGAAAGCAGCAGCAGTTCCTTCAAACAGGAAATACGGATTAAAGTCTGATGTTTGTCCTCCTAAATGTGCTAAAGGAGCATTCTGACGCTTCTTTATTTCAGGTGACTGTGGTGTAAAAGTGACACGTGCACAGTGTGGTTTCAGCCTTCCTGAGCTCAGATCTCTGCACAACACACCTCTTTAATCTTCTTTTATCATGTCAGAGACGTAACTTTTCTGTCTCATGTTACTCCATGTTGAGACCAAAGAGGAATAAACGGACAGCATGAAGCCATGAGACACTTTGGCAGTGAAACCAGCAGCTTCAGACCTGTTTTCAGACCTGTTTTCAGACCTGGGTTCAGACCTGTTTTCAGACCTGTGTTCAGACCTGTGTTCAGACCTGTGTTCAGACCTGTGTTCAGACCTGTGTTCAGACCTGTTTTCAGACCTGTGTTCAGACCTGTTTTCAGACCTGTGTTCAGACCTGTTTTCAGACCTGTGTTCAGACCTGTTTTCAGACCTGTGTTCAGACCTGTTTTCAGACCTGTGTTCAGACCTGTTTTCAGACCTGTTTTCAGACCTGTTTTCAGACCTGTTTTCAGACCTGTGTTCAGACCTGTGTTCAGACCTGTGTTCAGACCTGTGTTCAGACCTGTTTTCACCTGTTTTCAGACCTGTTTTCAGACCTGTTTTCAGACCTGTGTTCAGACCTGTGTTCAGACCTGTGTTCAGACCTGTGTTCAGACCTGTTTTCACCTGTTTTCAGACCTGTGTTCAGACCTGTGTTCAGACCTGTTTTCAGACCTGTGTTCAGACCTGTTTTCAGACCTGTTTTCAGACCTGTGTTCAGACCTGTGTTCAGACCTGTGTTCAGACCTGTTTTCAGACCTGTTTTCAGACCTGTTTTCACCTGTTTTCAGACCTGTGTTCAGACCTGTGTTCAGACCTGTTTTCAGACCTGTTTTCAGACCTGTGTTCAGACCTGTTTTCAGACCTGTGTTCAGACCTGTGTTCAGACCTGTTTTCAGACCTGTTTTCACCTGTGTTCAGACCTGTGTTCAGACCTGTGTTCAGACCTGTTTTCAGACCTGTTTTCACCTGTTTTCAGACCTGTGTTCAGACCTGTTTTCAGACCTGTGTTCAGACCTGTTTTCAGACCTGTTTTCAGACCTGTTTTCAGACCTGTGTTCAGACCTGTTTTCAGACCTGTTTTCAGACCTGTTTTCAGACCTGTTTTCACCTGTTTTCAGACCTGTGTTCAGACCTGTTTTCAGACCTGTTTTCAGACCTGTTTTCACCTGTTTTCAGACCTGTGTTCAGACCTGTTTTCAGACCTGTGTTCAGACCTGTTTTCAGACCTGTGTTCAGACCTGTGTTCAGACCTGTGTTCAGACCTGTTTTCAGACCTGTTTTCAGACCTGTTTTCAGACCTGTGTTCAGACCTGTGTTCAGACCTGTGTTCAGACCTGTTTTCAGACCTGTTTTCAGACCTGTTTTCAGACCTGTGTTCAGACCTGTGTTCAGACCTGTGTTCAGACCTGTGTTCAGACCTGTGTTCAGACCTGTTTTCAGACCTGTTTTCAGACCTGTGTTCAGACCTGTGTTCAGACCTGTTTTCAGACCTGTGTTCAGACCTGTGTTCAGACCTATTTTCAGACCTGTGTTCAGACCTGTTTTCAGACCTGTTTTCAGACCTGTTTTCAGACCTGTGTTCAGACCTGTGTTCAGACCTATTTTCAGACCTGTGTTCAGACCTGTTTTCAGACCTGTGTTCAGACCTGTTTTCAGACCTGTTTTCAGACCTGTTTTCAGACCTGTTTTCACCTGTTTTCAGACCTGTGTTCAGACCTGTGTTCAGACCTGTTTTCAGACCTGTTTTCAGACCTGTTTTCAGACCTGTTTTCACCTGTTTTCAGACCTGTTTTCAGACCTGTGTTCAGACCTGTTTTCAGACCTGTTTTCAGACCTGTTTTCAGACCTGTTTTCACCTGTTTTCAGACCTGTGTTCAGACCTGTGTTCAGACCTGTTTTCAGACCTGTTTTCAGACCTGTTTTCAGACCTGTTTTCACCTGTTTTCAGACCTGTTTTCAGACCTGTTTTCACCTGTTTTCAGACCTGTTTTCAGACCTGTGTTCAGACCTGTTTTCAGACCTGTTTTCAGACCTGTTTTCAGACCTGTTTTCACCTGTTTTCAGACCTGTGTTCAGACCTGTTTTCAGACCTGTGTTCAGACCTGTTTTCAGACCTGTTTTCAGACCTGTTTTCAGACCTGTGTTCAGACCTGTTTTCAGACCTGTTTTCAGACCTGTTTTCAGACCTGTTTTCACCTGTTTTCAGACCTGTGTTCAGACCTGTTTTCAGACCTGTTTTCAGACCTGTTTTCACCTGTTTTCAGACCTGTGTTCAGACCTGTTTTCAGACCTGTGTTCAGACCTGTTTTCAGACCTGTGTTCAGACCTGTTTTCAGACCTGTGTTCAGACCTGTGTTCAGACCTGTTTTCAGACCTGTGTTCAGACCTGTTTTCAGACCTGTTTTCAGACCTGTTTTCAGACCTGTGTTCAGACCTGTGTTCAGACCTATTTTCAGACCTGTGTTCAGACCTGTGTTCAGACCTGTGTTCAGACCTGTGTTCAGACCTGTTTTCAGACCTGTGTTCAGACCTATTTTCAGACCTGTGTTCAGACCTGTGTTCAGACCTGTTTTCAGACCTGTTTTCAGACCTGTTTTCAGACCTGTTTTCAGACCTGTTTTCAGACCTGTGTTCAGACCTGTGTTCAGACCTATTTTCAGACCTGTTTTCAGACCTGTTTTCAGACCTGTGTTCAGACCTGTTTTCAGACCTGTTTTCAGACCTGTTTTCACCTGTTTTCAGACCTGTGTTCAGACCTGTGTTCAGACCTGTGTTCAGACCTGTTTTCAGACCTGTTTTCAGACCTGTGTTCAGACCTGTTTTCAGACCTGTGTTCAGACCTGTTTTCAGACCTGTTTTCAGACCTGTGTTCAGACCTATTTTCAGACCTGTGTTCAGACCTGTTTTCAGACCTGTGTTCAGACCTGTTTTCAGACCTGTGTTCAGACCTGTGTTCAGACCTGTGTTCAGACCTGTTTTCAGACCTGTTTTCACCTGTTTTCAGACCTGTTTTCAGACCTGTTTTCAGACCTGTGTTCAGACCTGTGTTCAGACCTGTTTTCAGACCTGTTTTCAGACCTGTTTTCACCTGTTTTCAGACCTGTGTTCAGACCTGTTTTCAGACCTGTTTTCAGACCTGTTTTCACCTGTTTTCAGACCTGTGTTCAGACCTGTTTTCAGACCTGTGTTCAGACCTGTTTTCAGACCTGTTTTCAGACCTGTTTTCAGACCTGTGTTCAGACCTGTGTTCAGACCTGTTTTCAGACCTGTTTTCTGCTTTAAAGGGCAGCTGCTGTGAATAAACCAGATCAAACAGCTTGGTGCAAGTTTCACTGATTCACTTTACAGTTGTGTTTGTTGTAAATATTCAGGATTAAATTCACAATTTAAGCCATAAACTCTGTTCCTGAGATGATATTTGGGCAGTGAAATATTCACTTGATCCAAACTGGAATCAGATTTACTTGTAATGTAATTTTTTCCCTTTTAAAATGAAGCGAACGCAGTAAATATAACCAGAAGATATTTCATTAGTGTAAATCTCAGCTGATCTTTATCAGAACCAGGATCCAGTTCACAGCCTTCATCTAAAGTAGAGCTTCATCGTCTCCTCCTCAGTGTGGTTCAGTGGGCCGGAGGGTCTCCTCCTCAGTTAGGTTCAGTGGGCCGGAGGGTCTCCTCCTCACTGTGGTTCAGTGGGCCGGAGGGTCTCCTCCTCAGTTAGGTTCAGTGGGCCGGAGGGTCTCCTCCTCGGTGTGGTTCTGTGGGCCGGAGGGTCTCCTCCTCACTGTGGTTCAGTGGGCCGGAGGGTCTCCTCCTCGGTGTGGTTCAGTGGGCCGGAGGGTCTCCTCCTCACTGTGGTTCAGTGGGCCGGAGGGTCTCCTCCTCGGTGTGGTTCAGTGGGCCGGAGGGTCTCCTCGGTGTGGTTCAGTGGGCCGGAGGGTCTCCTCAGTGTGGTTCTGTGGGCCGGAGGGTCTCCTCCTCACTGTGGTTCTGTGGGCCGGAGGGTCTCCTCGGTGTGGTTCAGTGGGCCGGAGGGTCTCCTCAGTGTGGTTCAGTGGGCCGGAGGGTCTCCTCCTCAGTGTGGTTCAGTGGGCCGGAGGGTCTCCTCCTCACTGTGGTTCAGTGGGCCGGAGGGTCTCCTCGGTGTGGTTCAGTGGGCCGGAGGGTCTCCTCCTCAGTGTGGTTCAGTGGGCCGGAGGGTCTCCTCCTCAGTGTGGTTCTGTGGGCCGGAGGGTCTCCTCCTCGGTGTGGTTCTGTGGGCCGGAGGGTCTCCTCCTCGGTGTGGTTCAGTGGGCCGGAGGGTCTCCTCCTCGGTGTGGTTCAGTGGGCCGGAGGGTCTCCTCCTCGGTGTGGTTCAGTGGGCCGGAGGGTCTCCTCAGTGTGGTTCTGTGGGCCGGAGGGTCTCCTCCTCACTGTGGTTCTGTGGGCCGGAGGGTCTCCTCGGTGTGGTTCAGTGGGCCGGAGGGTCTCCTCAGTGGCCTTTGTCCTGTTTGGCTCTCACTGCATTTTGATCAACTTCAGGAGCAGATATTTTCCTTAAGAGGTTCAGAGAAGATTCTCAGATTTGTTTCTCATGTTTCCATCGTTCCAGTTTCTGCTAAAGAAGGAAAAACGATGAAAGTGAAGAAGAAGAGTTCTGCAGCAGGAGGATTTATCCCTCTGACTGAGCAGAGCCGGAGAAGTGAGGACGGCTGAGTGAGAGCTGCAGCTGAACTCTCAGAAGCATTAAACCTGGTGGGAGTCATTCTGCTGCATATCTTGACCAAAGCGTTACCTTTCAGGCTGTCTGTGGATCTTTTTATTCAAATCATTCGTGCCTCCTGCATCATGTAATCTCCGCAGGAGCTAATTAGACTGAGATGAAACAGGAGGAGATGATGTATGGCATCACTCTGCTGCACATTACGCTGATTTGCCCAGTGGGACGGTGCAGGTATAAGATGAGAGCAGTTATTTCACTGATTTGCCTTCAGCAGGAGAACATCACTGAACCATCGTTTCACTTGTTCAGACACAAACTCACAGGAATCTTCTCTGATAATTGTGTTGCTGTTCGAGTTGTTGCAGGAATCTCAATACATGACACATCAAGCCTGGATATACAACCAGTTATTCAAGTTACTAACCAAGGATTATCAGCCGGCAGGTTCATGTTGCTGTGATCAGAACATGTGTGACACAGAGTTAACCATCTACAGGACGATGGTGAAAGGTCAGTTTCTGTCATGCTGCTGAGGAGAGTTCAGGTGTGTTTACCTGCGTTACCTCATCAACATCTGGACAGCTGCTGATTTAATGCAGAAACACAGACAGAATGAAGCTGTTCCTGCAGTCAGAAACACTCCAGCTCTGTAGATACAGATAGTTACTGATCCCAGAGGGAAACAGGTTAGCAGTTAGCTATAAGGTAGCAGTAAGTTAGCAGCAGATGCTAGCAAACAATGCTTTGCCTGCTGCTGGATGGGAGATGCATGCTCCTCAGTACAGCTGACAGCAGAACATTTCCACCAGAAGCTGTAAGTAAGTTAGCTGTAAGTTGGCAGTAAGTTAGCTGTAAGTTAGCAGTAAGTTAGCTGTAAGTTAGCTGTAAGTTAGCAGTTAGCTGTAAGTTGGCAGTTAGCAGTAAGTTAGCTGTAAGTTAGCAGTAATTTAGCTGTAAGTTAGCAGTTAGCTGTAAGTTGGCAGTAAGTTAGCTGTAAGTTAGCAGTAAGTTAGCTGTAAGTTAGCTGTAAGTTAGCAGTTAGCTGTAAGTTAGCAGTTAGCTGTAAGTTGGCAGTTAGCAGTAAGTTAGCTGTAAGTTAGCAGTAATTTAGCTGTAAGTTAGCAGTTAGCTGTAAGTTGGCAGTAAGTTAGCTGTAAGTTAGCAGTAAGTTAGCTGTAAGTTAGCTGTAAGTTGGCAGTTAGCAGTAAGTTAGCAGCAGATGCTAGCAAACAATGCTTTCTCATCCACAGTAATGGACCAAGCCGGAGATGTGCACAGCGTCACTCTGAAGTTCAGGCTCTGAGAGTTGGAACTGATCCTCTTTGTGGCTCAGTTCCTTCAGTCCAGCGTTGAACTGGACCAAGTTGTTAAAACAGTGGGATGAAAAGTGTCTGCTGCACATTCACAGTCTTTAGCTAACTCTGCTGGAACATTAGCCTCAGATATAGTTTATCCACTGGGCTCTTATATCCTCTGAAACAGACGCTATGCACCAACATCTTTTTTCAGTTGTTCTCAGTGAACTCAGAGCTGGTCCCAGCTGCTCTGTTCATGCTCCAAAGTTCCATCTTTCTGCATCTTTTAGTGAAAACAGAAAAGTGTGAGTGAACATCAGTCCGTTAAAGCATTTCCAGACGGTCGCTCTGCTCTAATAAAATCCTTAAACCTAACAGAACATTATGATGTCACAGTGACTGTGACTGTGACTGTTTTTCATTCAGTCAGAAGGAGCTGAATCACAGAACCTTGGACTGATTTCTCACAGATCACCTGAGCAGGTGATACAACCAAAGAACTATTTCCTGCGTCAACTTTAAGTTTTTTAAGACGAAACTTCTGAGCGAATGTTGCAGAATGACATGAATTATTCCTCCTCTGGTAAACCAGCGGCTGGTGTGTTTCCTGCTGAGGTTTATAAGATAAAACTGAGTCTGACGGCATCTTTGAAGCACTTTCCCCACATGGGAACGTTATCAGACAAACAGAAGCAGCAGCTCCTGCAGCGAGTCGAAGAGGAAACAGAGATGCAGCGATGCTGCTCTGCTGCGATTTCCTCTCTGAATGCATGTCAGTGTTTACGAGTCATTGCATCATTTTGTTCGTTTTACACATGAGCAGCAACAGAGCGTTTTGGCATCTCTATCTGAGGCAGACACAACTCTGGGCCTGCTAATAAAGGGAGAATTATTCAGCTGGCACTGGCTGTGCTGATGGAGACTAAAGCTTTAATTAAAGATTTCATGCACCCCGGTCGTTGGCAGACATCACTGCCTCCTGCCTCCTGCCAGCATCATTTCAGTCAAACCCATCCCACGGCTGCACCTCTCCCACCGTCTCAGCCTGTAATATTAACCTGTTTGCGCCACACAGCTCTCTGCATTGTGATGAAGTGGAAGCAGCTGCTCTGGAACCTGAAACTGGAGTCAGTGTGGAGCTGAGAATATGAAATGAAATGAATAAACTGCATGACTCACTGTGTGGGAGAGACCAGCCACAGCTACAGAGCTGGTTTATCCTCTGATGTCCTCACTTTTTAAACTAAGTGGAACGAATAATATAATGAAGCTGAAAATGTACGGTACATGTAAATAAGAAGGTTACCTCTGAAGTTAGGTGTTGGTCAGCAGATAAAGTGATGATCAGCTTCATTTCTTTATATTTCATATAAAACAGGAAACAGCTGCAGTGAAACGTGTTCAAACACGAGCATTAATCCATATGATGGGAACACCTGACCTCACTTTCTCTACAGAGTCACACATTTCTCAGAAACCGTCTCAGTCTGCAGGACAAAGTGCGAGCATCCCCTCACGTTGCCATAGTTACCGGTTTGTAACCTGGGAGGAGGCGGCAGAAACTGTTTTACCCTGGGAGCTGTGCAGGGAAACATGCTGATGTCGGGGTTTTACCTCTAACCCTAACCCCAGCTGCAGATAAAACGCTCAGAATCACTCTGTCAGGCTCTATCATTTATCTTTACTTTAACTTTACCCCTGGGTCTCCAGGATTAAGACTTTTTCTTTTTATTATTATTATTTGACATAGTTGAACAGCTAATTTTTTCCTTTGTTTGAGGCACTTCCTTTCAAACTGTTTTTCATCCATGCTGACTGTCAGAGTTAATGTGAACAAGCTCGCTGATGATTAAATGCATCCACAAGCGTTAAACTGCCTTTGTTTCCTTCCTTCTGTGCATCTCTACAGTTTACATCTGATGAACACCAGCAGGTGGAAGTAAAATAAAAGTTTTCTCCACTTCTGCTGCTTTGCTCACTTCATTCTACAGGAAAAGCTGCAGCTTAGCCTCAATACGTCTCCCCTCATTTCTGTAAGAGAATACCCCGGGAACTGTCCCGGGCTGGTTTTCCTGCTCTGAGTTACATATTGTTGAATATTTCAGCTCTGCCCTGGGGCGACAACCCACTTTAAATGGCGTCCCCGGTCAGGATGAGCGGCCCGCCCAAAGCAGATCTTGTGCTCATTAGACGCTCCAGACTGTCAGAGATGGTGAGTCTCGACTTGTTTTGATGTATTCATGGAAGCAGAGCTGCTCCCACTTGTTGACTCCACAGGAACCGAAACACCTGAAGCTGAAAAGGTTTTTAACCCGACAGTTACTTTGGAGGATCCGACCACATGTGGGAGAAAGTGCTTCAAATATAACCTGAAGCCATAGATTATGAAGATACTGGATGATTGTTTGTAACTTCTTTCAACACCCCGATGAGATGAGTGTGACACACCTGAGGAACACCTGGAGCGGAAGGACAGTTTGAGGAAAATAGTGACTGGAAGTGATCCAGATGTTTCTTCCCACTCATTTAGGTGTCCATACAATAGTATTATTGATAGACATGGTTGTGTTTTGGGGACATAAAACCCATAAAAGTGGCTGTTTATGTCATATACAGTTCATATCCTTGGATTTGCATTTGAATATGTAGTAAGATGATTTGACATAAGCAGGCTAATTATGATCTGATATATGGTAGGTGGTAAGCACTCTTTAACTGGACCACAGGTTGGAAGACCTGTTATAAATCATCTGTCTTCTTCCAGCAGCTTCATTTTGTTCTGTTTGAACAACGGAGGCTGAGAAAAAGCAAAATGACTCCTGTTTAAAAAAGGCAGAGAGGAGCCTGCAGATCATGTTCAAATATTGACTCTTGTCCCTTCTTCTTCTTCTTCTCTTGTCCCTTCTTCTTCTTCTTCTCTTGTCCCTTCTTCTTCTTCTTCTCTTGTCCCTTCTTCTTCTTCTTCTCTTGTCCCTTCTTCTTCTTCTTCTGATATAAAACAGCCCCAAACAGGTGTGATAAGGGCAGGTGGGAAAGGCTCATGGTTTGACCCGAGCTCAGAGAAAGGCTGAGTACGACCCTCTCTTGGAAAGGTGAAAGAATATAAATGTTGAAATGAAATGACATTTAAACGTCTTTAAACTTATTCCAGACTGGACGTAAAACAAAGAGTCAAACAGCTCAGCTGGCTTTCTGCCGCCTGAGCTGAAGTGATTATTCTTAACTGGAGTCACATGGAAGTCCAGCTCTGGAGGTTCATTTGAATGTTTCTGTGCTCACCTGAGTGTTTGAGACAGATGTGACACAGTGTGGGCAGACAGAGGAAGACCTGGGTGTGAGATCATGCCGCCCAGCCCGTTACTTCACTGAAGGAGCAGCCAAAAATATCCTCCTCAGCTGCCAGAGTCTGACAGGGACTGTGGGGGGGGCTGTGCAGGAAAAAGATGTGACAGGTGGAGATTTAGTATCTAAAGCTTAAAAATGGGTAAAGAATAAGACTTTAAATTTTAAACTGGGTGGATTTGGTTCTGTTTATGAGCTCCATCGAGTCCAACTGAAGTCACAAAAAGTATTTCATTGCAGCAGAGAAAATCAGTAAATGTTCTTTGAGCCCCGCTGCCTCGGAGCGGCCCGTGGTTGCAGTAAAAGTGAAGTGAGGGAGCCTCCAGGAGCTCCTGTCTGCAGTTTATCCCTGAACCTTCAGACGACTGTCTGATTACTCTGGTTCTGAGGAAATGGGTTTCCAGGAGGCTGAAGGTAACGCTGTCCTCAGAAAGTCTGAAGCGTTCCAGACGCTGTGACAGGAAGCTGAGCAGAACCTCTGATGTTAGTGTTTGTGTCAGCCGGTCTCACCTGGTCCGGTCCGGGTACTCATCGGGGTCCGATAACAGCCCTGCTGCCTCCTTCTGATGGCGTCTTCATCACACCATCAAGACCCCCGGGCCGGTTCTGCTTCAACTGGAGAGGAAACGGTCTCTTAAGTGGATGTGTTGAGGTGGACCAGGAGCCGACTGTCACCTAAGATTAGCCACAAGCTCCCGTTTGTCTGCTGGATGCATGAAGAGCAGTTCTGTTTGGTGTTAGCTCATCTCTCTGCTTCTGTGTCCTTGCAGCGAATCTTTAAAGTGATGCAGGAAACTACAAGAAGAAATAAAACCAGAGGCCTGATGAGGATGAGAAACCGACTCCGTCCTCATGTTGTGTTTCGTTTGCTTCAGACTCACCATCATGTCTGCAGCTGAATTCAGTTTCATTTAAAAAGCTCTGAATCAAATGTCATCTAAAGGCACTTCAAAGGTACAGTTCAATTCAAGTAAATTAGAATCCAATTAATTCAATTCCGAATTAGTCCAGTTCACACAGAACCAATTAAAAACAGCTCAGGAGACCAACAGAACTGAAACTTCTCTCTGATCCTGAGCTGCAGGAGGCGACTGTGGAGGGAAAAAACTCCTTTTTAACAGGAAGAAACCTCCATCAGAACCAGAACCAGGAAGAAACCTCCATCAGAACCAGAACCAGGAAGGGTCCATCTGCCTGGACCAGCTGGGGCTGAGAGGACAGGAAAGAGGGGACAACAAGCAGCGTAACACCAGGCCAGAGACACCTGCTGAGAGGACAGGAAAGAGGGGAGGGAGGTTTTAGCTTCAGGTTTATTTCGGTTTATTTTAAAGTGTGAGCTAGCTTTAGCAAGTTAGAGTAGCATAATGTGTGAGGCTGTTTTTATGAGGCTGCCAATGGTAACGTACTGAGATGCTGCTGAAATATTACACAGCTCTGAGAAAACAGAATAAATGCTATCACTCCCATTTTATTAGAGTTCTGAATTTTCAGATCTTGGTGAAGGATCTCTTTAACCTGCCATAAAAACTCTAACAGAACCTTTCCAATCCAGCGCAGTTTTCACACAGTGAGTGTTTGACCCCAGCTCCCTGACAAAGGGAGGCCCTCTATGATCTCAGACTGTGTGCCATCTCTGATCTGAACTCATCATCCTGGCAGGAAATGACCAGAATCATTTCATATAACTATAATAAAAACTAAAGCTATGTCCCATAGTTAACTGCAGCTATACTTTGAAAGTCTTTCATTCTTCTTGGGGAGACCTGATCAGTGTAATTAAAAGGGTGGAATTAATCAAGATTAACCAATGAGAACAGTCCAGATCAGCTCCGTCTGATGGCAGAACGGAGCCAGCAGGGCCTGCTTTCCTCAGGCCTAATTAGCATTTAAATGAACACGGGTGTGTGCACCAACCTGCTGTCTGATGGAGGAGCATTAGTGGCAGCTCCTGGGCCGTGGAGGTGCCTCCTCCGCCGCCTCCTCGCTCAGCGGGAAGCTCGTCTGCCTGGGCACCGATCGGGCCGGCCTCCTTTGTTTCCTGTCCCCGGGGGAGCTCCATGCCTCCGACCAACACACATTCCTGCACTCCAGGCCTTGTCTGAGTCTGATGACACTGCAGCGATAAGCTCGCCACAGGCCGCCTGTGAAAGATGGCAGCAGGTGTTCTGGGTCTCCATGCAGGAGGAGGTCGCTTTGTGTTGGCCTCTGTGGCCTCTCAGAGCTTCCTGCCACACACAGGGATGTGTTCCTGTGCTGTGAGTGAGAACAAACCCCCTCTGCATCCTGTTAAAGGGACGGGAGACACTCCTACAGTAGACCCAAACATCTCAGCATCGTGTCTCACGGACCTTTAAAACCTGGAGAGATGCTGCTCCTCCAGGGTGAAAAATGAAGTCGAGTATCACAGAGAAACACAAAATGGTTTCCTCTCTCCTCCCTGGAGAACTTTGAAGAGGAAGAAAGAGGAGAAAAACTACTTTTATTGAAGCCAAAGTCACTAAAGCATGTCCAGCTGTGGTGTCGTGTCCCTCCTCCTGAACGATCCACTATGCAGTGGAATATTTATGCTCCGTATCGACTGGGCTCTTTATCTATAATGCATACAGTAAATAAATAACCCGGGTGGCTGCAGCCGACTTCCTGCTGATGGGGAAAGAGCAGCAGAAAATAACTGCAGGAAGCAGCAGAAAGCCTTCATGATGGTCCCTGAGTGGCCCCCACCTGATGCAGGTCACATGACCATGAATCCACAGACCCACCACCTCAACACTGGAGTCCTCACAGAGGAGCAGCTACCTGAGGAATAAAAAGGTTTTATACAACCCAAAGAAACCACTGGGCACAGCAGCAACTCAGAACAAAACCAGAAGGAAAAAGCTCTGCTGCAGCCCTGTGAGCAGCTCAGAGATCTCAGTCCAGATACAGAACAGTCTAATCGCTCCTCGTGTGGGAGTCTGTTTAACTGAACATGGTGCAGAAAAAGCTCGGTCTGACGTGTTCAAACGCCCACACAGTCAATAAAAGGCTCAGTCAGACGTCACTGAACCCTAAATATGGAACTTTAGCTCCTGATTTCAACCATGCGAGTGAAGCTTAAAGAGACAGAAACACTGAAACTCAGCTGGATGAGTTTTTATCAACTTTATTTATCTTCAAACAAATACAAAATATCTCAGGAACATAAGCTTTAAACATACAACATAATGTAAGACAAAAACTCTTTTTCTGTTCCTGGGAGCATTTTTCATAATATGTCACCTTTCAGAATGACTCATGTTGCAGTGAATTAGCCTAATGGGTTAGGGTTAGGATTACCCTTATGGGTTATGGTTACCCCAATGGGTTAGGATTACCCTAATGGGTTAGGGTTAGGATTACCCTAATGGGTTAGTGTTAGGTTTACCCTAATGGGTTAGGTTTACCCTAAAACTAACCCATTAGGGTTACCCCAATGGGTTAGGTTTACCCTAATGGGTTAGGGTTAGGTTTATGGGTTAGTGTTAGGTTTACCCTAATGGGTTAGTGTTAGGTTTAGCCTAATGGGTTAGGGTTAGGTTTACCCTAAACCTAACCCATTAGGGTTACCCTAATGGGTTAGGTTTACCCTAATGGGTTAGGGTTAGGTTTACCCTAAAACTAACCCATTAGGGTTACCCTAATGGGTTAGGTTTACCCTAATGGGTTAGGGTTGGGTTTATGGGTTAGTGTTAGGTTTACCCTAATGGGTTAGTGTTAGGTTTACCCTAAAACTAACCCATTAGGGTTACCCTAATGGGTTAGGTTTACCCTAATGGGTTAGGGTTAGGTTTACCCTAAAACTAACCCATTAGGGTTACCCTAATGGGTTAGGTTTACCCTAATGGGTTATGGTTACCCTAATGGGTTAAGGTTAGGTTTATGGGTTAGTGTTAGGTTTACGCTAATGGGTTAGGGTTAGGTTTAGCCTAATGGGTTAGGGTAACCCTAATGGGTTAGGGTTAGGTTTAGCCTAATGGGTTAGTGTTAGGTTTAGCCTAATGGGTTAGTGTTAGGTTTAGCCTAATGGGTTAGTGTTAGGATTACCCTAATGGGTTAGTGTTAGGTAATCCTAACCCTAACCCATTTTTCATAATGGTTGCATTCACATTCAAAACCAAACCAGTCAAATGAACCCTCATAAAGAACCTTCAGTCATAGATACACCAATAAATCCCAGATATAAACAAACTTTTCCGCTTTGCCTTTGATAATGTAAAGACTCCAAATCCAAAGACTAACTTTAGGAGGATCAACTTTTCCCCGAAGGAGTCCAAAGTCAGTCTTTGCAGTTCGTTTCATCGTTCTTTTAAAGTCATTCACAGCAAACAAATAGGATCCAACCACCTTTGTCCAAAATAAGAATCTGATGAAGTCTGACTGATACAAACTCTCAGTATCCACTCAGGGTGGAGCAGCTTTGATATTATGTTAATGGGACCTTTCTGAGCCTTTACCAGAAGAATCATAAACAGGAAACTTTAAGGTAAAACCTGCTTATTTCGTTGTTTGCTCATCTGTAAATCTGATATCTGGGAGCTGACGTACAACATGAAGACAAATGCTGGCACAAACATTTGAGTTAGGAAGCAGAGGGAGAGCTGCGTTATTACAGAGTGTTTGACTGTGGATGAACAGCTGAGGAGGCTGCAGAGTCAGAAGATCTGCAGCCTGAGCTGCGGGAGGAAGCCGAGGCTCTTATCTCAGACTCCTCCAGCTCTTAGGGGACTAATTAATTAGAGTTCTGCACATTTTCCTGCCGACCGACGGAGAGGCAGGCAGAGGAAAACAGAGGAAATCTGAGGAATCAAATTCAGTCTCTGGAGAATCTGCTCTGCATAAATAACATGTTTTTTCTGTTGTTTTCTACAGAGGTGTGTGGCACCAGATAAAGAGAATTATTGATAAAGAACTGGCCTGCAGTGAGACCTCCTGCTGCTTCCACGAGCCGTCATTAGCGCGCTGCTCCGATACAAACGAGGGGCACCACCAGCACGGTCGGGGGCAGATTTCCAGAAACATCACTTATCCGGGGATCAATTTTGCGTGTGATTAAACGCAGTTAGCTAATTATGGCGACAGCATGACTTATTGTTATGGGAAATGACATGAATCACAACACACTGGTGTGAAAAAAACCTGGTTGTGATTTATTTGGAGCAGATGCAAAACATATTAATGCATAGCTGATGAACATCCTGCTGACAGCAGCACTCACCGTCCTGTTAATGTTTCATGAGGAAATCCAGCAGCAAGATTTTATCCAACCATGTTTACAGGAGAGTGGAGGATGGATGGATGGATGGATGGATGATGGATGGATGATGGATGGATGATGGATGATGGATGATGGATGGATGGATGATGGATGGATGGATGGATGGATGATTCTTTAGGAAACACCGGTTCTCCTTTTACAAAAGAAAGGAGATAATTCTGTCCCATAATCCCTTTCTGGTTCGATTATTTTCATCCAGCCGCTCTGACTGTGACTGACTGTGAGTGACATCATCATCTTTGACTTTTACAGCTTTTTCTTTTCATTTCCAAAGTAATGTCACCTGATTACATGGATGTGTATTTGATAAACTGTGAAACAACATATTTTCTGTGCTGCAGATCCACATCACAGCTCCCTGTGAGGTTGGAGACATGCTTTCTGAATCATTATCGGCTTCTTTTGCCTTCTCCTGCTGTCACATGTTTGACACCTGCGGTGAGATGTTCTGTGAAATAATTCAAGTTTTCCGGTGAAGGTGTCGTTTTGGCGTCTGGCGTGGAGCTGTGGCAGCGGGAGAAACTGAAAGTGAGAGCTGTGCTGTCTGTCAGCGTCCTGCCGTCCGTCTCAGTGTTCGGCTGCTCAAAAGACACAAATTAATAATTCAAGCTCGTCTCGGTCTCATCGGGTCAGCGGGTCAGCTCCTCACCCAGGGGGTGGGGGTATGATTCATTATACCTCAGAGGAGATGAGGTGAAAGGGAGGGAAAGCCACACAAAGAGGCCTCTGCTGTGGTGAAGTCGGACTGACGATAACCGTATCAATATCAGGCAGAGGTGGCCGGCAACATGTCCGCTTAACGGCTTTGACATTGGCATCCAGTCTGAGAGGAGATGCTCAGGGCAGAACATTTAAAGATGACCTGTCTGACCACCCAATGGGATTCCACTCAGCCTGAAGGAACTTCCTCTTGTCCTTTCCAAAACACTTCTCTGGACCTCGTTGGAAAACTTCATGCTGTTAAGAAAGGATGGTCAGAAAGATTGATCAGGAGTTAGAATCTAGCGCCACCAAAGGGCAGTTCATGGGTCTCCATGCCCTCCGTAAACTGTTTGATATGCAGGTTAATGCTGCCTCAGTCCTGTGGATTATGGACTTTCTGTCTGTCACCGTCCTCTTCACCCTGTACACGTCAGATTTCAGGTATAACACATCAGCTGCAGCTCAACACCAACAAGACGAAAGAACTGGTGGTGGACCTGAGAACATGATCCCTTCTGACTCCTCTTTCCATCGGGGGGTCGACAGGTCAGAGAAAGCTGTACTTCCTTCACAAACTCCAATACTCTAATACAATCCGTTGTGGTGCCTCTCCAGGTACAACTGTTTAATGAGGTTAATATATCCAAAATGTTTAAACGCAGTAATTAACGGTTCACATGCATTCCTACGAGTTACGCTGTGCACATCTCCGGCTCGGTCCATCACTGTGGATGAGAAAGCATTGTTTGCTAGCATCTGCTGCTAACTTACAGCTAACTGCTAACTTACAGCTAACTGCTAACTTACAGCTAACTGCTAATTTACAGCTAACTGCTGACTTACAGCTAACTGCTGACTTACAGCTAACTGTTAACTTACAGCTAACTGCTAATTTACAGCTAACTGCTGACTTACAGCTAACTGCTAACTTACTGCTAACTGCTAACTTACAGCTAACTGCTAACTTACAGCTAACTGCTAACTTAAAGCTAACTGCTAACTTACAGCTAACTGCTAACTTAAAGCTAACTGCTAACTTACAGCTAACTTACAGCTAACTGCTAACTTACAGCTAACTGCTAACTTAAAGCTAACTGCTGACTTACAGCTAACTGCTAACTTACAGCTAACTGCTGACTTACAGCTAACTGCTAACTTACAGCTAACTGCTGACTTACAGCTAACTGCTAACTTACTGCTAACTTACAGCTAACTGCTAACCTGTTTCCTTCTGGCTTTCTTCAAGCTCCTTTATTCGTGAGTAGCTGCTGACCTCACCGAAAAGGCAGGGTTCAGCGCTAAGTCCCCATCCTTGTGCAATTAAAAAAAAATGTTAAAAAGGGCAGAAGATGTGACGTTAAGGTAATCAGTTTGCATGCTTTTTCCAAATAAAGTTAACTAAAGGGAGTGTTTTTTCCCATTCAAATGACGCATTACAGAACAAGAATTACCACCTTAACAATTCTTGAGTAAACAAAACTTTAAAACTGTTTCCACCTCTTCTCCAACAGACAGTTAGTTGCCAATCGATGTTTTTTTCAGTGGCAGATCCATTCAGTGTGAACATACGCATGAGTGTGCTGAGCAGATTGCACCAAACCCTCTGAAACAGGAGACTTCTGTAGTTACAGCAGAGGTTACTGTATTTCCCTGCTGGTTTCCTCTGAACTCCTCAAACTCTCGGTGAACTTGGACATGACTGACAGCAGCCGGCGGCCAGCATCCTCACAACCTGCAGCCAAAACATGCAACTTCAACCTCCAGCTGTAGGTTTAAAGTCACAGAAGTACTTTGAATGGAAGATTGTGTGAAGAAGTTTGAGTTTCAGCTCATACTCCCTGGCTGGGACTACGGGTCTGAGCTGATAAAGGTTTAGTTTAAAAGTACGGAGGATCCCATGTGAACAATGATCCGTACTTTGGGTGTTTCAAGAAGATTCACCTTGAACAATCGTTTCTCTTTTTAAAACAGGAAGTCTTTTTAAGGCCGTCATGCTGCTTCATAATTTGGTTTTGCTTCCTCTCTTCTTTGCACAACAAAAGATTGCAAAAGTCTGTTCAGTGTTTTTAGGTTTTTCTTGTTGTTTGATGATCATTTTCTGATTGTTTGACCGAACACACGAGTTTACCAGAAACTACAGCATTTTAAAACTGATCTGGCCCATGTCAGGTGTTAAAACTCCAACCTCAGATGAACGTATTACACTGTGTCATCATCTATGGAACAAAACACAGACGCAGTGTGTGAAAAACTAAGTGAACCCCAGGATTCAACAGCTTGTAGAAGCTCCTTTAGCATGATAGACATGGTTGTGTTTTGGGGACATAAAACCCATAAAAGTGGCTGTTTATGTCATATACAGTTCATATCCTTGGATTTGCATTTGAATATGTAGTAAGATGATTTGACATAAGCAGGCTAATTATGATCTGATATATGGTAGGTGGTAAGCACTCTTTAACTGGACCACAGGTTGGAAGACCTGTTATAAATCATCTGTCTTCTTCCAGCAGCTTCATTTTGTTCTGTTTGAACAACGGAGGCTGAGAAAAAGCAAAATGACTCCTGTTTAAAAAAGGCAGAGAGGAGCCTGCAGATCATGTTCAAATATTGACTCTTGTCCCTTCTTCTTCTTCTTCTCTTGTCCCTTCTTCTTCTTCTTCTCTTGTCCCTTCTTCTTCTTCTTCTCTTGTCCCTTCTTCTTCTTCTTCTCTTGTCCCTTCTTCTTCTTCTTCTGATATAAAACAGCCCCAAACAGGTGTGATAAGGGCAGGTGGGAAAGGCTCATGGTTTGACCCGAGCTCAGAGAAAGGCTGAGTACGACCCTCTCTTGGAAAGGTGAAAGAATATAAATGTTGAAATGAAATGACATTTAAACGTCTTTAAACTTATTCCAGACTGGACGTAAAACAAAGAGTCAAACAGCTCAGCTGGCTTTCTGCCGCCTGAGCTGAAGTGATTATTCTTAACTGGAGTCACATGGAAGTCCAGCTCTGGAGGTTCATTTGAATGTTTCTGTGCTCACCTGAGTGTTTGAGACAGATGTGACACAGTGTGGGCAGACAGAGGAAGACCTGGGTGTGAGATCATGCCGCCCAGCCCGTTACTTCACTGAAGGAGCAGCCAAAAATATCCTCCTCAGCTGCCAGAGTCTGACAGGGACTGTGGGGGGGGCTGTGCAGGAAAAAGATGTGACAGGTGGAGATTTAGTATCTAAAGCTTAAAAATGGGTAAAGAATAAGACTTTAAATTTTAAACTGGGTGGATTTGGTTCTGTTTATGAGCTCCATCGAGTCCAACTGAAGTCACAAAAAGTATTTCATTGCAGCAGAGAAAATCAGTAAATGTTCTTTGAGCCCCGCTGCCTCGGAGCGGCCCGTGGTTGCAGTAAAAGTGAAGTGAGGGAGCCTCCAGGAGCTCCTGTCTGCAGTTTATCCCTGAACCTTCAGACGACTGTCTGATTACTCTGGTTCTGAGGAAATGGGTTTCCAGGAGGCTGAAGGTAACGCTGTCCTCAGAAAGTCTGAAGCGTTCCAGACGCTGTGACAGGAAGCTGAGCAGAACCTCTGATGTTAGTGTTTGTGTCAGCCGGTCTCACCTGGTCCGGTCCGGGTACTCATCGGGGTCCGATAACAGCCCTGCTGCCTCCTTCTGATGGCGTCTTCATCACACCATCAAGACCCCCGGGCCGGTTCTGCTTCAACTGGAGAGGAAACGGTCTCTTAAGTGGATGTGTTGAGGTGGACCAGGAGCCGACTGTCACCTAAGATTAGCCACAAGCTCCCGTTTGTCTGCTGGATGCATGAAGAGCAGTTCTGTTTGGTGTTAGCTCATCTCTCTGCTTCTGTGTCCTTGCAGCGAATCTTTAAAGTGATGCAGGAAACTACAAGAAGAAATAAAACCAGAGGCCTGATGAGGATGAGAAACCGACTCCGTCCTCATGTTGTGTTTCGTTTGCTTCAGACTCACCATCATGTCTGCAGCTGAATTCAGTTTCATTTAAAAAGCTCTGAATCAAATGTCATCTAAAGGCACTTCAAAGGTACAGTTCAATTCAAGTAAATTAGAATCCAATTAATTCAATTCCGAATTAGTCCAGTTCACACAGAACCAATTAAAAACAGCTCAGGAGACCAACAGAACTGAAACTTCTCTCTGATCCTGAGCTGCAGGAGGCGACTGTGGAGGGAAAAAACTCCTTTTTAACAGGAAGAAACCTCCATCAGAACCAGAACCAGGAAGAAACCTCCATCAGAACCAGAACCAGGAAGGGTCCATCTGCCTGGACCAGCTGGGGCTGAGAGGACAGGAAAGAGGGGACAACAAGCAGCGTAACACCAGGCCAGAGACACCTGCTGAGAGGACAGGAAAGAGGGGAGGGAGGTTTTAGCTTCAGGTTTATTTCGGTTTATTTTAAAGTGTGAGCTAGCTTTAGCAAGTTAGAGTAGCATAATGTGTGAGGCTGTTTTTATGAGGCTGCCAATGGTAACGTACTGAGATGCTGCTGAAATATTACACAGCTCTGAGAAAACAGAATAAATGCTATCACTCCCATTTTATTAGAGTTCTGAATTTTCAGATCTTGGTGAAGGATCTCTTTAACCTGCCATAAAAACTCTAACAGAACCTTTCCAATCCAGCGCAGTTTTCACACAGTGAGTGTTTGACCCCAGCTCCCTGACAAAGGGAGGCCCTCTATGATCTCAGACTGTGTGCCATCTCTGATCTGAACTCATCATCCTGGCAGGAAATGACCAGAATCATTTCATATAACTATAATAAAAACTAAAGCTATGTCCCATAGTTAACTGCAGCTATACTTTGAAAGTCTTTCATTCTTCTTGGGGAGACCTGATCAGTGTAATTAAAAGGGTGGAATTAATCAAGATTAACCAATGAGAACAGTCCAGATCAGCTCCGTCTGATGGCAGAACGGAGCCAGCAGGGCCTGCTTTCCTCAGGCCTAATTAGCATTTAAATGAACACGGGTGTGTGCACCAACCTGCTGTCTGATGGAGGAGCATTAGTGGCAGCTCCTGGGCCGTGGAGGTGCCTCCTCCGCCGCCTCCTCGCTCAGCGGGAAGCTCGTCTGCCTGGGCACCGATCGGGCCGGCCTCCTTTGTTTCCTGTCCCCGGGGGAGCTCCATGCCTCCGACCAACACACATTCCTGCACTCCAGGCCTTGTCTGAGTCTGATGACACTGCAGCGATAAGCTCGCCACAGGCCGCCTGTGAAAGATGGCAGCAGGTGTTCTGGGTCTCCATGCAGGAGGAGGTCGCTTTGTGTTGGCCTCTGTGGCCTCTCAGAGCTTCCTGCCACACACAGGGATGTGTTCCTGTGCTGTGAGTGAGAACAAACCCCCTCTGCATCCTGTTAAAGGGACGGGAGACACTCCTACAGTAGACCCAAACATCTCAGCATCGTGTCTCACGGACCTTTAAAACCTGGAGAGATGCTGCTCCTCCAGGGTGAAAAATGAAGTCGAGTATCACAGAGAAACACAAAATGGTTTCCTCTCTCCTCCCTGGAGAACTTTGAAGAGGAAGAAAGAGGAGAAAAACTACTTTTATTGAAGCCAAAGTCACTAAAGCATGTCCAGCTGTGGTGTCGTGTCCCTCCTCCTGAACGATCCACTATGCAGTGGAATATTTATGCTCCGTATCGACTGGGCTCTTTATCTATAATGCATACAGTAAATAAATAACCCGGGTGGCTGCAGCCGACTTCCTGCTGATGGGGAAAGAGCAGCAGAAAATAACTGCAGGAAGCAGCAGAAAGCCTTCATGATGGTCCCTGAGTGGCCCCCACCTGATGCAGGTCACATGACCATGAATCCACAGACCCACCACCTCAACACTGGAGTCCTCACAGAGGAGCAGCTACCTGAGGAATAAAAAGGTTTTATACAACCCAAAGAAACCACTGGGCACAGCAGCAACTCAGAACAAAACCAGAAGGAAAAAGCTCTGCTGCAGCCCTGTGAGCAGCTCAGAGATCTCAGTCCAGATACAGAACAGTCTAATCGCTCCTCGTGTGGGAGTCTGTTTAACTGAACATGGTGCAGAAAAAGCTCGGTCTGACGTGTTCAAACGCCCACACAGTCAATAAAAGGCTCAGTCAGACGTCACTGAACCCTAAATATGGAACTTTAGCTCCTGATTTCAACCATGCGAGTGAAGCTTAAAGAGACAGAAACACTGAAACTCAGCTGGATGAGTTTTTATCAACTTTATTTATCTTCAAACAAATACAAAATATCTCAGGAACATAAGCTTTAAACATACAACATAATGTAAGACAAAAACTCTTTTTCTGTTCCTGGGAGCATTTTTCATAATATGTCACCTTTCAGAATGACTCATGTTGCAGTGAATTAGCCTAATGGGTTAGGGTTAGGATTACCCTTATGGGTTATGGTTACCCCAATGGGTTAGGATTACCCTAATGGGTTAGGGTTAGGATTACCCTAATGGGTTAGTGTTAGGTTTACCCTAATGGGTTAGGTTTACCCTAAAACTAACCCATTAGGGTTACCCCAATGGGTTAGGTTTACCCTAATGGGTTAGGGTTAGGTTTATGGGTTAGTGTTAGGTTTACCCTAATGGGTTAGTGTTAGGTTTAGCCTAATGGGTTAGGGTTAGGTTTACCCTAAACCTAACCCATTAGGGTTACCCTAATGGGTTAGGTTTACCCTAATGGGTTAGGGTTAGGTTTACCCTAAAACTAACCCATTAGGGTTACCCTAATGGGTTAGGTTTACCCTAATGGGTTAGGGTTGGGTTTATGGGTTAGTGTTAGGTTTACCCTAATGGGTTAGTGTTAGGTTTACCCTAAAACTAACCCATTAGGGTTACCCTAATGGGTTAGGTTTACCCTAATGGGTTAGGGTTAGGTTTACCCTAAAACTAACCCATTAGGGTTACCCTAATGGGTTAGGTTTACCCTAATGGGTTATGGTTACCCTAATGGGTTAAGGTTAGGTTTATGGGTTAGTGTTAGGTTTACGCTAATGGGTTAGGGTTAGGTTTAGCCTAATGGGTTAGGGTAACCCTAATGGGTTAGGGTTAGGTTTAGCCTAATGGGTTAGTGTTAGGTTTAGCCTAATGGGTTAGTGTTAGGTTTAGCCTAATGGGTTAGTGTTAGGATTACCCTAATGGGTTAGTGTTAGGTAATCCTAACCCTAACCCATTTTTCATAATGGTTGCATTCACATTCAAAACCAAACCAGTCAAATGAACCCTCATAAAGAACCTTCAGTCATAGATACACCAATAAATCCCAGATATAAACAAACTTTTCCGCTTTGCCTTTGATAATGTAAAGACTCCAAATCCAAAGACTAACTTTAGGAGGATCAACTTTTCCCCGAAGGAGTCCAAAGTCAGTCTTTGCAGTTCGTTTCATCGTTCTTTTAAAGTCATTCACAGCAAACAAATAGGATCCAACCACCTTTGTCCAAAATAAGAATCTGATGAAGTCTGACTGATACAAACTCTCAGTATCCACTCAGGGTGGAGCAGCTTTGATATTATGTTAATGGGACCTTTCTGAGCCTTTACCAGAAGAATCATAAACAGGAAACTTTAAGGTAAAACCTGCTTATTTCGTTGTTTGCTCATCTGTAAATCTGATATCTGGGAGCTGACGTACAACATGAAGACAAATGCTGGCACAAACATTTGAGTTAGGAAGCAGAGGGAGAGCTGCGTTATTACAGAGTGTTTGACTGTGGATGAACAGCTGAGGAGGCTGCAGAGTCAGAAGATCTGCAGCCTGAGCTGCGGGAGGAAGCCGAGGCTCTTATCTCAGACTCCTCCAGCTCTTAGGGGACTAATTAATTAGAGTTCTGCACATTTTCCTGCCGACCGACGGAGAGGCAGGCAGAGGAAAACAGAGGAAATCTGAGGAATCAAATTCAGTCTCTGGAGAATCTGCTCTGCATAAATAACATGTTTTTTCTGTTGTTTTCTACAGAGGTGTGTGGCACCAGATAAAGAGAATTATTGATAAAGAACTGGCCTGCAGTGAGACCTCCTGCTGCTTCCACGAGCCGTCATTAGCGCGCTGCTCCGATACAAACGAGGGGCACCACCAGCACGGTCGGGGGCAGATTTCCAGAAACATCACTTATCCGGGGATCAATTTTGCGTGTGATTAAACGCAGTTAGCTAATTATGGCGACAGCATGACTTATTGTTATGGGAAATGACATGAATCACAACACACTGGTGTGAAAAAAACCTGGTTGTGATTTATTTGGAGCAGATGCAAAACATATTAATGCATAGCTGATGAACATCCTGCTGACAGCAGCACTCACCGTCCTGTTAATGTTTCATGAGGAAATCCAGCAGCAAGATTTTATCCAACCATGTTTACAGGAGAGTGGAGGATGGATGGATGGATGGATGGATGATGGATGGATGATGGATGGATGATGGATGATGGATGATGGATGGATGGATGATGGATGGATGGATGGATGGATGATTCTTTAGGAAACACCGGTTCTCCTTTTACAAAAGAAAGGAGATAATTCTGTCCCATAATCCCTTTCTGGTTCGATTATTTTCATCCAGCCGCTCTGACTGTGACTGACTGTGAGTGACATCATCATCTTTGACTTTTACAGCTTTTTCTTTTCATTTCCAAAGTAATGTCACCTGATTACATGGATGTGTATTTGATAAACTGTGAAACAACATATTTTCTGTGCTGCAGATCCACATCACAGCTCCCTGTGAGGTTGGAGACATGCTTTCTGAATCATTATCGGCTTCTTTTGCCTTCTCCTGCTGTCACATGTTTGACACCTGCGGTGAGATGTTCTGTGAAATAATTCAAGTTTTCCGGTGAAGGTGTCGTTTTGGCGTCTGGCGTGGAGCTGTGGCAGCGGGAGAAACTGAAAGTGAGAGCTGTGCTGTCTGTCAGCGTCCTGCCGTCCGTCTCAGTGTTCGGCTGCTCAAAAGACACAAATTAATAATTCAAGCTCGTCTCGGTCTCATCGGGTCAGCGGGTCAGCTCCTCACCCAGGGGGTGGGGGTATGATTCATTATACCTCAGAGGAGATGAGGTGAAAGGGAGGGAAAGCCACACAAAGAGGCCTCTGCTGTGGTGAAGTCGGACTGACGATAACCGTATCAATATCAGGCAGAGGTGGCCGGCAACATGTCCGCTTAACGGCTTTGACATTGGCATCCAGTCTGAGAGGAGATGCTCAGGGCAGAACATTTAAAGATGACCTGTCTGACCACCCAATGGGATTCCACTCAGCCTGAAGGAACTTCCTCTTGTCCTTTCCAAAACACTTCTCTGGACCTCGTTGGAAAACTTCATGCTGTTAAGAAAGGATGGTCAGAAAGATTGATCAGGAGTTAGAATCTAGCGCCACCAAAGGGCAGTTCATGGGTCTCCATGCCCTCCGTAAACTGTTTGATATGCAGGTTAATGCTGCCTCAGTCCTGTGGATTATGGACTTTCTGTCTGTCACCGTCCTCTTCACCCTGTACACGTCAGATTTCAGGTATAACACATCAGCTGCAGCTCAACACCAACAAGACGAAAGAACTGGTGGTGGACCTGAGAACATGATCCCTTCTGACTCCTCTTTCCATCGGGGGGTCGACAGGTCAGAGAAAGCTGTACTTCCTTCACAAACTCCAATACTCTAATACAATCCGTTGTGGTGCCTCTCCAGGTACAACTGTTTAATGAGGTTAATATATCCAAAATGTTTAAACGCAGTAATTAACGGTTCACATGCATTCCTACGAGTTACGCTGTGCACATCTCCGGCTCGGTCCATCACTGTGGATGAGAAAGCATTGTTTGCTAGCATCTGCTGCTAACTTACAGCTAACTGCTAACTTACAGCTAACTGCTAACTTACAGCTAACTGCTAATTTACAGCTAACTGCTGACTTACAGCTAACTGCTGACTTACAGCTAACTGTTAACTTACAGCTAACTGCTAATTTACAGCTAACTGCTGACTTACAGCTAACTGCTAACTTACTGCTAACTGCTAACTTACAGCTAACTGCTAACTTACAGCTAACTGCTAACTTAAAGCTAACTGCTAACTTACAGCTAACTGCTAACTTAAAGCTAACTGCTAACTTACAGCTAACTTACAGCTAACTGCTAACTTACAGCTAACTGCTAACTTAAAGCTAACTGCTGACTTACAGCTAACTGCTAACTTACAGCTAACTGCTGACTTACAGCTAACTGCTAACTTACAGCTAACTGCTGACTTACAGCTAACTGCTAACTTACTGCTAACTTACAGCTAACTGCTAACCTGTTTCCTTCTGGCTTTCTTCAAGCTCCTTTATTCGTGAGTAGCTGCTGACCTCACCGAAAAGGCAGGGTTCAGCGCTAAGTCCCCATCCTTGTGCAATTAAAAAAAAATGTTAAAAAGGGCAGAAGATGTGACGTTAAGGTAATCAGTTTGCATGCTTTTTCCAAATAAAGTTAACTAAAGGGAGTGTTTTTTCCCATTCAAATGACGCATTACAGAACAAGAATTACCACCTTAACAATTCTTGAGTAAACAAAACTTTAAAACTGTTTCCACCTCTTCTCCAACAGACAGTTAGTTGCCAATCGATGTTTTTTTCAGTGGCAGATCCATTCAGTGTGAACATACGCATGAGTGTGCTGAGCAGATTGCACCAAACCCTCTGAAACAGGAGACTTCTGTAGTTACAGCAGAGGTTACTGTATTTCCCTGCTGGTTTCCTCTGAACTCCTCAAACTCTCGGTGAACTTGGACATGACTGACAGCAGCCGGCGGCCAGCATCCTCACAACCTGCAGCCAAAACATGCAACTTCAACCTCCAGCTGTAGGTTTAAAGTCACAGAAGTACTTTGAATGGAAGATTGTGTGAAGAAGTTTGAGTTTCAGCTCATACTCCCTGGCTGGGACTACGGGTCTGAGCTGATAAAGGTTTAGTTTAAAAGTACGGAGGATCCCATGTGAACAATGATCCGTACTTTGGGTGTTTCAAGAAGATTCACCTTGAACAATCGTTTCTCTTTTTAAAACAGGAAGTCTTTTTAAGGCCGTCATGCTGCTTCATAATTTGGTTTTGCTTCCTCTCTTCTTTGCACAACAAAAGATTGCAAAAGTCTGTTCAGTGTTTTTAGGTTTTTCTTGTTGTTTGATGATCATTTTCTGATTGTTTGACCGAACACACGAGTTTACCAGAAACTACAGCATTTTAAAACTGATCTGGCCCATGTCAGGTGTTAAAACTCCAACCTCAGATGAACGTATTACACTGTGTCATCATCTATGGAACAAAACACAGACGCAGTGTGTGAAAAACTAAGTGAACCCCAGGATTCAACAGCTTGTAGAAGCTCCTTTAGCAGCATAACTTCAGGTTTTCTGTGAGTTATCAGTCGATAACGCTGGTGTATTTATAGCATCATGATAATTTAGCTAAACCGAAGAGAAAGATCTGAGGCGTCCTTGTCCAAACTTTATCTGAGGAGAAGGTTTACTATGTCAGACCTTTAAAACTTTTGGTTTAAAGTATTTTCTGTAGTAGTTTGATGACTTTTTGGCCCCAGGTCTCACAAATGATGTAAAAAACACAGAAAATGAGCCTGAATTGTAATTAAGCTCAATGTTTTGAACAGTCACATCAGTCCTAATCGGATATTGTGATTCTTCCCACACAGAAATGCTGTAAATGTCTGATAGTTTTAGTGTTGTGGCATATTTTCTTAATATTCTGCTTGATGCAGTTTAAGATGGGCGTAAATCTGAGCAGGAGTCAAAACGTGCCGGTAAACCTTTGCTGCAGCTTTCTGGCAGAGTGGAGCACAGAATAAATCAGCCCATAAACTGAAGGCAGGCAGCTCTCACACGGTCCAGGATCTACAGCTACATGCTGAAGGGAACAAAGCACCAGCATATGATCACACACATGCAGAGTGTAGTGTTTCAGCAGATTGGCTGCCCTCTGCTCTCTGCTCTGATTTATTAAGGTAAATTGAGAGATTCCAAGAAATGAGTCAGTTTGTGTTGGCAGCCTCAGCTGGAGCCTCCAGGCCGACACTCACTTCCACATATTAACTAGAGAAGCCGGTACAAGACCTCCAAAGCAAATACAGCATGAAAACAATATCCATTAAAGCAAGTGATGGTGGCCATAAGTCAGGAAGCTGCCGGTCGCGCTAACAGAGCTGTCCTGACAGCAGCGCTGAGTGATGGGCTGTCATCACTCAAACACCCGATTCGTCCTGTTTGACGTGTCTCAGACAGCTTCTCCTCTGCAGGGAGTGTTCCCGTCTTCTCATATTTCACATTTTTTATCATTCAAACTAAGAAGTCAGCTTAAGAATGCAGATTAATGATCTTCTGTGGGACTGAGAAAGACGAACAAAATGAAATTTCTGCAGATGTTGGCTGTGGAAAGTCCATTTCCAGAACATGTCCACTTAACAGAGCTTCTTAGAGTCATGAGGTGGTGAGGAGATGGGGACCAAGATGCAGAACACGCCACGAAGCAGCCAGATCAGGAACAAAAGGCTTCAATAAACTAATGAATGATGGAAAACAAAAAGTGCTGTGAAGTATATTTTCCAGGAAAAACTCTGAATGTGACGAGAAAACTGTCAGAAACCAGGCTGGAGCAAAGTGGAAAACTCATCAGGTGTCAGGCCATGAACAAAGGAGTACCTGGGCTGCGTTGGAACTGTACCTGGGCTGCGTTGGAACCGTACCTGGGCTCGTTTGCATCAACATTTTTCATTGATTTATTTAAGTTTCTTACAGAATCGTTTCATTTTCACTCCTCTCAGACTGTAAGTTGGTTTATTAACTGTTTTCTGTTCCAGCCTGAGCTGGTTTCAGCGTTCAGGTAAGCCTGGAATAACTGCTGAAGATCAACTCGACCTGAGCTCAGCTTTGTTTTAGGTGTGTGAAATTTTCAGATAATTTAGTATTTCATTAAGAATAAGAAAGTAAAGTTTCTGAAGAAGTTGTTTAACTGATCGGGTTGTGACTCATTTCTTACCATCAGTGCACAGGAGCAGTTATTATCAGCTGTTAGGATAGACTACAGGAGTCTTCTGAATCTGTGAATATGTTTGTGAGGAAACAAGTTCAAGTTCAATCAAAGCTCAGGGGCCTGAGGAATGCAGCATGGAGCCCATGTACAAGGCAGCGCAGTGTTTGAACCATCCTAAGCAGAGTGCAGATACACAGGTGAAGGAATAAAATCTGTGGGGCTTTCTGAGATAAGTTCACTCTTAATGGGAAGGAGGAAGCTACACTGCGTACCAAGCCGAAGAGCCAGAGGGGATTAAAAAGCAGAGCCTCATCCCACTGTGTACAGAGCAGAGATCAAGACTCAACAGGAGGGTTTTATTCAGCAGAGATATCAAACTTTAAGGTCACAATATAAAGGATGGAAAAGAGAAAGTGTAGCAGGAAAATGCTGGGATAGGGTCAAAAACAGGTGACTGTGACCCTGATCTGGTCCTGAAGCAGCCTCCATGACAGTCTGAGCAGCAAAGATGTTCAGAGGAGCTCCAGTTTGTGTTTAAAACCATGTTCCTCAGAGAAAGACTGGAAGGGATCTGCATATTTCTGCCTCTACAGAGCAGAATATCATTAAAGCATTCAGGGAATCTGGAGGAGTTTCAGTGTAAAGGACGAGGGAGCAAGCCTAAGCTGGACCCCGTGACCTCTGACCCCTCAGACGCTGCATCAGGAACCGTCATTCATCAGCAGCTGATAGAAGCACATGGACAAGGGATTACTGTGGAAACCTTTGTCAAGCACCACAATACAGAGTTCCATTCACAAGCTTTACTGTGCAGGAAAGAAGCCTGATGTTAACCTCGTCCACTTCTCTGGGCTCGGAGGCGTCTGGGATGGACCGTCACACGGTGGAAACGTGTGCTGTGGTCAGACCCATCAGTATTCCACATCTTTGTTGGAAGAAATGGAGCAAAGAGCAAAAGCAGCATCCAGCCTGCTGTCAGCAACCAGTCCCTGCAGCCAGGCTCTGTGATGGTATGGGGTTGGATCAGGGGGCAAAGCTCATTTCCACTTCTGTGACGGCAGCATTAATGCAGAAAAGCTCACTGAGATTTTACAGCAACATATGCTGCCTTCAAGGCCACATCTTTTCCTGGGACGTCCCAGCATTGTTCAAGCAGACCATGGAAAACCACATTCTGCCACAGTCCAAAGGCCTGGCTGAGGAAGAAGAGGTACGGGTGCTGGACTGGCTGCCTGCAGTCCTGACCTGTCCCCAGCAGAGAAACAACCACCCCCCCGCACTGCTGCACACCTGAAGAAGAAGAGGTACGGGTGCTGGAAACATGACAAAGTGGTGAAAGCTTTATGACCCCAATGCTTTTTAAATGTGTTGCAGGTCTGAAATATAAAAATGATGTTTGTTAACAGATGAAATGAAGCTTATGAGACACAACAGGAAAAATGTTCAGTTCAGACGGACTGACAAAAGGAAACCGTCCAACTTGTTGAGTTTAAATGACAGCTGTCATTTTGAAGGTGGGAAATCTGTCCTCTGAGCTTCTCACACTTATCAAACATCTCATCTGTTAGAAGGAAAGTCCATAAATTTCTGAAATGTTGGACTCGTTCTCTGCAGATCTGACAAAGATGGGCTCAGATCTTAGAAATGAGAAGCATGTGTGAAGGTTGTTTAAACAGGACTTGTTCAATGAGACGGCAGCTGTTTATATCTGCTCTCTGTCACATGAAAACACTTCATTAGTGGTTTCTGCTGAAAGACGAACAGTCTATGAGAAGAGAGGGCAGCCAGCAGCCTGCGGTGGGAAATACCTCCCTGTTATTTTTACCTCTGACCTCCTCCCCAGCCGGCCTCCACCACTCCCTCCCCCAGCCGGCCTCCACCACTCCCTCCTCCACCGGCCTTTATTACAACACATCATCCATCCATCATCCATCCATCCATCATCCATCCATCCATCCATCCATCCATCCATCATCCATCCATCCATCCATCATCCATCCATCCATCCATCCATCCATCCATCCATCCATCATCCATCCATCCATCCATCCATCCATCATCCATCCATCCATCCACCATCCATCCATCCATCATCCATCCATCCATCCATCCATCCACCATCCATCATCCATCCATCCATCCATCCATCCATCCATCCATCCATCCATCCATCCATCCACCATCCATCCATCCATCCATCCACCATCCATCATCCATCCATCCATCCATCCATCCATCCATCCATCATCCATCATCCATCCATCCATCCATCCATCCATCCATCCATCCATCCATCCATCCATCCATCATCCATCATCCATCCATCCATCCATCCATCCATCCATCCATCCATCCATCATCCATCCATCCATCCATCATCCATCCATCCATCCATCCATCCATCATCCATCCATCCATCCACCATCCATCCATCCATCATCCATCCATCCATCCATCCATCCACCATCCATCATCCATCCATCCATCCATCCATCCATCCATCCATCCATCCATCCATCCACCATCCATCCATCCATCCATCCACCATCCATCATCCATCCATCCATCCATCCATCCATCCATCCATCATCCATCATCCATCCATCCACCATCCATCATCCATCCATCCATCCATCCATCCATCCATCATCCATCATCCATCCATCCATCCATCCATCCATCCATCCATCCATCCACCATCCATCATCCATCCATCCATCCATCCATCCATCCATCCATCCATCATCCATCCATCCATCCATCCATCCACCCATCCATCCATCCATCCATCATCCATCCATCCATCCATCCATCCATCCACCCATCCATCCATCATCCATCCATCCATCCATCCATCCATCCATCCATCCATCCATCCACCCATCCATCCATCATCCATCCATCCATCCATCCATCCATCCATCCATCATCCATCCATCCATCAACCATCCATCATCCATCCATCCATCCATCCATCCATCCATCATCCATCCATCCATCCACCCATCCATCCATCATCCATCCATCCATCCATCCATCCATCCATCCATCCATCCATCATCCATCCATCCATCCATCCATCCACCCATCATCCATCCATCATCCATCCATCCATCCATCCATCCATCCATCCATCATCCATCCATCCATCAACCATCCATCATCCATCCATCCATCCATCCATCCATCCATCATCCATCCATCCATCCACCCATCCATCCATCATCCATCCATCCATCCATCCATCCATCCATCCATCCATCCATCATCCATCCATCCATCCATCCATCCATCCATTTTCTATACCCACTTAACCCGTCGGTCGGGGGGTGGGGGGGTGGAGCCTATCCACAGAAAGGCTCTATGTTTTATAAGCATTGGTTTAGTAAGAGACTTATTTGAGGTGATAACCTTTGGTTTTGCTCGTGGTCGCCGCCATTTTGCCATCTCACAATGGCTGACATCACGGTGTGTTTTGTGTAAAGTCAGACCAATAGAACAACGTCTTCTTTCATGGAAATACTGCAGAATTAAACTGGCTTTGCATTCCTGTCAGAAGCAGAAAAGTTCAAGCTTTGTGCAGAGCAACAACCATCATTTCTTCACAGTCTGGAGCGGGTGGTGCTTGGGTGGTTTCTGCGTTGTAGGACCCACCACTGAAGCAAATGTGGATCACCTTCTTCACCCTCCCTGCATAACACTGGCCCACATTTACCAAATATTCTGTTGTGAGAGGGACATGTTGAAAAGTGTCAATACTTTTCAACATGAAGCATGGACAGAGACTCCTGAGCGGATGGTAAGATAGCGGAAGCTAATGATAGATATTTACCATTGTGTGAGTGTTTGTTAATACCAGCTGAATATTTGGCAAAGCAGGAGCAGACAGCTTAAGCCTGGTGTGTAACGGCTGAGAAGCTGCAGTTCTGTGTCACGGATTTATAATTCTAACTAAAATACTTCCTGCTTGGTGGCATATCTGGGTCCACAGTGTTCCTTCTGTGGATAAACCCGGCTTTTCCACGGTATAAATAAACAACATATCTTCAGCAACATGCATGGAGGCTGCATCTTAATCCCTTCCCACCGGGTCCCTTCTGTCATTCGGACACATTGAAAATGACCCCGCTAACGTTAGCTGTTCTGCAGAGCGCGGTGGCGATCTTTAGCATCTCTCCCCCTTTAACATACCCCCCCCCCGGGCTGGATGCCTCAGTCTGAGAGGCTGAAATAATGCAACGTCTCTGTGGGAAGGAAATGCAGAGGAGAGGTAGCGCCTGAACTACAGAGGCTCAGAGGGAGCCTGGAAATTAAAGAGAAAACTCATTTTCTTTAAAAAGAAATTGGCCTAAACCACAAAGTCGAATTAATTCATTAAATCGTTTTTTTCCCCAGCCGAAGCCTCTGCATCTACTTTTATTTCACAGAGCCTTGATTCAGTGTAACATGTTCCTACTTTTCATTACAAACTATTATATCCTGTATAATTATGTTCTTATTGAGTTGGTTTGACGGGAGAAAAAAGTGCACATGTTGCTGTTTGATGCAAAGTCATTTTTAGGTAAACTGCCTACATTTCCCACCTTCTACCATATGACAGTAGATGTAATATTAGAATTATTATTAGACTTATTCTGCATATTCCTGGGGTTCAGTCACCTCCATCAACTGAAAGATGAGAACTTCTTCAGATGTGTCAGAAATTTCAGTTTTTGTTTTCGCTTTGTTCAAAATGCTTCAAAGTGAAGTCATCATTTATTAAAGCTGTGATGAATCTGCTTCCCTCGCTGTAGTTTTCAGCTTTCAGAGCCACGCAAATATTTGAGCTTCCAGGAAGAATCCAGAAAAAATAAAGAAGAACAGATGCGTAAAAAAGTCTGGCAGCAGCTGCTCAGTGTTCCTCGTGGATGTTTGAACTTTATTTATTGAATGTTTAGTTAAACCTTGTTGTCATTTCTGTCTGCATCTGTTCTGGAGGAGGAATCCCTCCTCTGTCGACCCTCCTGAGCTTTCTTCCCTTTTCCACCGTCAATATTTAGCGTTAAAGGTGCTCGACTTCAGCCTCAAGCACAAATTCCTCCCCTGCTAGTGTGAAACAACGTCTTCTGATGTCGGAGCTCTTCCTCGGGCTCAGCAGGACCGACGGATGGAAACTGTATGATTCATCTGAGGGAGACGAGCCGCCATTAATCTCAGAGCCCCCTGACAACAGATTATCTCATCAGGTTCAACCCGCCGGTAAATAATTAGAGCAGAAAGTGATCCTACGCCATCAACACAGCTTGCATTAGCGTCAGTGACCTACTTAGTGTGGAAGCCATGCAGTCCACTGTGAGGAAGAGGAGGGGAAAGCTGTGGGACGTGTCAAGATGAGTGAAAACTTTTCTGAAGAGCTTCTTCATTACAAAGCTGTCTTCTTTTTGGTGCTAATTGATGTGCTAATTTTCCTGTTTATTGGTTAAACAACGAAGATGTTGGCAGTTGTCATCTCAAAGATACAAACCAATTCATACAGAGCCAATTAAAAAAGTTTCCAAGCTAAGGAAACCAACAGATCTAATTAGCATCTAAGCTAATGGTAAAACTGCTGTTGTTTGGCGTGTAAAAACAACACAGTTTTACAGCAGACCACCAACTCTAACATCTGTAAAACATCTGGATTTTAGCTGGATGCTAGCACAGCTCGATGCTAACACAGCTAGCACAACTCGGAGAGGTCAAAGGTCACGGCAGCTTCTGCCGTTTGATTTACTGATAAAGCATCTGGGCTCCACGGTGGTGTGGTGGCTAGCTCACAGCAGAGGGTTCCAGGTTCAACTCACAGCTGGTTCTTTCTGTGTGAGTCTGCATGTTCTCCCCGTGTGTGCGTGGGTTCTGTCCGGGTTCTCCGGGTTCTCTCCGGTTCTCCAGCTTCCTCCCACCATCCAAAAACATGCTGTTAGGTTAGCTGGTGTCTCTAAATGGTCCCTAGGAGTGAGTGTGAGTGGTTGTTTGTGATGGACTGGCGACCTGTCCAGGGTGACCCCGCCTCTCGCTGGGATAGGCTCCACCCCCCCGCGACCCGACCGACGGATTCTGGTCACATGACCCGTCCATCAGAGCTGTGGTCAAAGACAGCTGAGAGTCCGACTGCAGGTCAGAGCGAAGGATAACCAACCACACAGAGACACTGATGGGGAGATTTGTCCTAAAAGGGGGAGAAAGACCCCCCAGTGATCAAATCTCCACCAGTAATTATTTAACGTGTGTTAACCATCATAACATGAGCGCTTCACACTGGATTATTCACCTTACTTTGAGTGTCTTCTTGTATTTATAATTCTTCCACATGAAGTGTGCAACTCGTGCCCTGCTTTCATCGTTCTTCCTTTAATAAACGCGATTCAGCCTCACTTCCCTCAGCAATCTGTCCCCTTGTGTTTTCTGTTCCCACTCATTAAGGTTCACAGCTTTTATGAGCTGCACCCCATTAAATAAACAGGTGTTCCACCTGTGAGCCGAGTCTCCCTCATTCTTACTTTGCCCTTCAAAAAATCATTTGAATTTTCAGGAGAGTGGAGATCCAGCACAGACCGGTCGAATCAGCCCAAGCTTCATTCATAAATGAATAAGTATGAGACACAGGTGCATGCATTCCACAGTGAGAATAGACTGGATCTAGAATAAAACCTGACCATGTAATGTTTCTGTAACCCTGATTATATCTGTAGCACTCAGAAATATCGGGTTCCTTGAATGCATCGTAGGTTTCTCGTCTGATACTTTAATTTTCGGGCTTGTCCTGAACGCATCACCTGCGGCTCTCGGTGAGACCAAAGGTGTGGGACAGAAAAAAGCCCGGGAGAAAAAGGAGAAGGCAGGAGGAAGTCCATGCTGCCGTGAAGCACGCTGCTTTCTAATTAACAGGGAAAAGAGTTTTCTGTAGGCACCGGGACAGAGCTGCTGTTAGAGGTGAACCAGAACCCGGTACCTGCCTGAAGGAGTCGGAGTGTTTACTTTTCCAACTATTCTGGTGAGTTAGCTTAGCTCAATTAGCACTATAGTTACAGTTCAATGCGTTGGAAAATAAATAACCGGTCAGAATACTTGGTGAATGTTGTTCAAAGATGCCTGAGACGTGTTTTTATTGAGTAATGTGATGATGTGATGAATGTTTAGCACTTTTTCTTCCTTTCCGGCCTGCTAATTCAGGCTTTGCACAGTGCATAAACTGAGTTATGCAGAGTGATGCCATTCAATGTATAATGTGTTACAAAATGCTGTATTTTTCATGTTTGAAGCTTATAATTCATGTTTAAAGCTAGACATGCACATGATAATTCAATTCATTACATGTTTCATTCCATCTGTGAAGAAAAAGGAATTATTTAATTAATGTTTGGGTTAACTAGTAAAATGCTATTTTATTTCTTTATAATTTTTTTTGAGAAAAAGACATTGAAGAAGTGTGGAAGTCTAACGGTTCTGCAGACTGGGTTTTTTTTTAGGGACAGTTCTGTCTGTGCCAGTTGAGGAACCCCCCCCCCCCCCATGGTGGTCCAGGACGCCATCGCTGCTGTACCAGCAGGACGGTAGGAACAAAAACACAACAGGAAGTTCACCTGAGAGCCCTTTTAATTCTTTTGCTACTTTTCTCCACCTGAGACTCGGGTTGTTTTTTGTTCTTTGGCCCAAGATACACGAGATAAACTGACTAAAATAAAATAAGAAACTGAAGGTTGGCAACCAGTAAATAGTGAAGTGGTGTCTTTTCCTTTTCTTCATCTCTTTTTGGGGTATTGAAATATTTCAGTTTGTTTTACATCCATTTTGGTTTAAATGGTTTTTATGGTATATTTGAATTTTACTTTAAAGGTATTCCTACTGAACTGAACAGATGTTTATATGAAGCTAAATTTGCATTTCATAAATCTGTGGTCCTGTGTGGATTGGAGGGATCATTTATTCTTACAAAGCCTGCTGCTGCCAGTCTCCTTCCCAAAGCTAGTGGATCAGTGAGAGTGAATCAGAGCTGGAAGTTTGTAAGTCTAAGACTTTTACATTTTACATTTCCTTTCATTCATTTCAGGAAGTAAAACCCAACAGAGTAACCTCGGGAGAGACTTTACAAAATAAAACAGGAAGTAAAACCCAACAGAATAAACTCGGTAGAAGCTTTACAAAATAAAACAGGAAGTAAAACCCAACAGAATAACCTCGGGAGAGACTTTACAAAATAAAACGGGAAGTAAAACCCAACAGAATAACCTCGGGAGAGACTTTACAAAATAAAACAGGAAGTAAAACCCAACAGAATAACCTCGGGAGAGACTTTACAAAATAAAACAGGAAGTAAAACCCAACAGAATAACCTCGGGAGAGACTTTACAAAATAAAACAGGAAGTAAAACCCAACAGAATAACCTCGGGAGAGACTTTGCAAAATAAAACAGGAAGTAAAACCCAACAGAATAACCTCGGGAGAGACTTTACAAAATAAAACAGGAAGTAAAACCCAACAGAATAACCTCGGGAGAGACTTTACAAAATAAAACAGGAAGTAAAACCCAACAGAATAACCTCGGGAGAGACTTTACAAAATAAAACGGGAAGTAAAACCCAACAGAATAACCTCGGTAGAGACTTTACAAAATAAAACGGGAAGTAAAACCCAACAGAATAACCTCGGGAGAGACTTTACAAAATAAAACAGGAAGTAAAACCCAACAGAATAACCTCGGGAGAGACTTTACAAAATAAAACAGGAAGTAAAACCCAACAGAATAACCTCGGGAGAGACTTTACAAAATAAAACAAGAAGTAAAACCCAACAGAATAACCTCGGGAGAGACTTTACAAAATAAAACAGGAAGTAAAACCCAACAGAATAACCTCGGTAGAGACTTTACAAAATAAAACGGGAAGTAAAACCCAACAGAATAACCTCGGGAGAGACTTTACAAGATAAAACAGGAAATAAAACCCAACAGAATAACCTCGGGAGAGACTTTACAAAATAAAACAGGAAGTAAAACCCAACAGAATAACCTCGGGAGAGACTTTACAAAATAAAACAGGAAGTAAAACCCAACAGAATAACCTCGGTAGAGACTTTACAAAATAAAACGGGAAGTAAAACCCAACAGAATAACCTCGGGAGAGACTTTACAAAATAAAACAGGAAGTAAAACCCAACAGAATAACCTCGGGAGAGACTTTACAAAATAAAACAGGAAGTAAAACCCAACAGAATAAACTCGGTAGAAGCTTTACAAAATAAAACAGGAAGTAAAACCCAACAGAATAACCTCGGGAGAGACTTTACAAAATAAAACGGGAAGTAAAACCCAACAGAATAACCTCGGGAGAGACTTTACAAAATAAAACAGGAAGTAAAACCCAACAGAATAACCTCGGGAGAGACTTTACAAAATAAAACAGGAAGTAAAACCCAACAGAATAACCTCGGGAGAGACTTTACAAAATAAAACAGGAAGTAAAACCCAACAGAATAACCTCGGGAGAGACTTTGCAAAATAAAACAGGAAGTAAAACCCAACAGAATAACCTCGGGAGAGACTTTACAAAATAAAACAGGAAGTAAAACCCAACAGAATAACCTCGGGAGAGACTTTACAAAATAAAACAGGAAGTAAAACCCAACAGAATAACCTCGGGAGAGACTTTACAAAATAAAACAGGAAGTAAAACCCAACAGAATAACCTCGGTAGAGACTTTACAAAATAAAACGGGAAGTAAAACCCAACAGAATAACCTCGGGAGAGACTTTACAAAATAAAACGGGAAGTAAAACCCAACAGAATAACCTCGGGAGAGACTTTACAAAATAAAACAGGAAGTAAAACCCAACAGAATAACCTCGGGAGAGACTTTACAAAATAAAACAGGAAGTAAAACCCAACAGAATAACCTCGGGAGAGACTTTACAAAATAAAACAGGAAGTAAAACCCAACAGAATAACCTCGGTAGAGACTTTACAAAATAAAACGGGAAGTAAAACCCAACAGAATAACCTCGGGAGAGACTTTACAAGATAAAACAGGAAGTAAAACCCAACAGAATAAACTCGAGAAACTTTACGAATTAAAACAGGAAGTAAAACCCAACAGAATAACCTCGGGAGAGACTTTACAAAATAAAACGGGAAGTAAAACCCAACAGAGTAACCTTGGGAGAGACTTTACAAAATAAAACAGGAAGTAAAACCCAACAGAATAACCTCGGGAGAGACTTTACAAAATAAAACGGGAAGTAAAACCCAACAGAGTAACCTCGGGAGAAGCTTTACAAAATAAAACGGGAAGTAAAACCCAACAGAATAACCTCGGAAGAGACTTTACAAAATAAAACAGGAAGTAAAACCCAACAGAATAACCTCGGGAGAGACTTTGCAAAATAAAACAGGAAGTAACTAGACATGAAAAACTTTGGACCCTGAACTTTTTCTCCTGTTAAATGTGGTGCACAGACTGTTCCTCTGGGCAGGTATTTTTAAAGTTTTAAAGGATGAAAAGGCAGAAAGATCAGAGTTTAGAACTGCTTTGAGCGTTTGTGAGTAAAAATGCAGAATAAATCGACCGCAGACACTTTGAAAAGGAGACTAAGAACCTGAAGGCAGAACCTGAATGGACACCAGAATCCTGTGATGTAGTTTTGGTCTGAATGAAAAACCGTCTTTGGGAGGTGGAAGGACTTCACTTTACTGGCTGCAGGTCTCTCACACTAAATGTTTGGGTGTAAAAGCTAGTTTAATGTGGCCTGTGTGAACTGCTACAACAGGATATTTGGATGTTTTATCCTGCTGGTCACGATCACTCGTCTTCTGCTGGAAAGTTTGAACGGCCGGCGAAGTGAAATCCCTGCCTCTGTTTCCACATCATGCTGTAAAATCAGCCAACAGGACTGCGAGGGCACCGCAGAGAGGTGAGCCTCAAGATAAAGGCTGTAAAATCATCAAAAGGCTGTTTTCATCAAAAAGTAAAGCGGGAATAAGAAATAAAAAGATATTGGATGGTTGAAGGAAGCTTCGACCTTCAGTGAGAATCTAAGATCTCAGCATGAAGCCACTTTGATGCCTGCAGAGGAGGAAACATGATGCAAACAATCCTGCAAACTGCTGAGGAGGAAATCTTATGAGGAATTTAAGAGAGAGCGTTCAAAATGATGCAATTTAATTAAAAAAAGAAAGAAACATTCACAGAGGAGTATTCCAGGGAATAATTAAAAGCAACGAACAGAACAGGGAAGAAAAAAAGCTGTTTCACTGTTTTAGAGCAACGGTTCAGAGAGCATCTGGGTTATTTTAATGTTGTCAGTAGTTTGTAAATTTAACAAATGTGTGAACACAGCAGATGAGAAGAAGCCGACCTCAGACTGGGACCCTAAACTGAGAGCATATTAAGAATTTAGATATTCTAAATGTAAGGGCTCATAAATACTTGTAAAAAATAGATTTTTATATTAATGGAGATGTGGATGTTGCTTTGTCATTTCCACGGTTTAACACATCTGAACCCTGCACATGTTGTCAGGCTTTAGAATCTGACAAAGACACCATCAGAAGCTACCAAATATATCAAGAGACAAGTTAAGCTGATGTTAGTTTGTTTCTAATTAGTAAATGTGTTAAAAGGGGCCCATTATACATTATATTATATTCTGAAGACAGCAGAGAACATTCTGAAAGGCTGAAAAAGAGAAGAACTTATTTGCATGTTGGTGTGAAACAGAACTGAGGATCTATCTGAGGCTTCATCTGTGGGTCAGATAACAATAAGGTTGTAACTTCTGCTTCAGTCTCTGATAGATAACATAACAGGGATGAACACCCTGCTGCTGTAATGTTGTGTGTTTCCTGTTCCTCATGATTCAGAGCACTGAAGTAAATGTTTCATTGGTTTTATCACAGGAACCAACCACAGCTTCAGCCTCCTCCGATTTACAGCCGACTCAGAGCAGAGGGAGAAAAGATCAGATGCTTTTCTGTCATTTAAACCTGCAGGTCGACGACAGAACCGAGCAAAGCAAGCGGGTCAGAACCAGAGAGCTGATGGGTTTTTACTGACTGACAGCAGCCATGAAGCTACGCTGCATCTGTCTGTCGTCCTGTTGTTGCTCTGCAGCAGTGAAATCTGTATTCTAGTCCTTCCTCGTGCATTTTCTCTCTTCTTCTTCACTTCCTCTTGTTTTGGGTCTGCTTCTGTCCTCTTTTTTTTTGGAAGAGCAACAGTGTTGTTCCTTTTTCTAACTTTATTATGTAAAAAGTCATTTTTCTTGGAGCGTAAACTTGCAGGAAACCAAAGCTGCGGTGTCTCAACCTTTGGATGCTCCAGGGCAGGTTCAGCAGCAGTTTGTACTCTTCAGAGGGTTAACTCATAGTTTTATCTTGTGTTTTTAAAGTAATAGAATAAAATCTGTGCTTCAGAGCATATATTTGGGAATTTGAAGTAATTACCAACGGAAAGATTTCTCCGTCTCTTTTTCTGAGTACCCCTAATCTGAAAGAGGAGTGGCTGTTCTAAACAGAGCTGTAAAGACATGGCTCCCGTGCTGTGACACTCCTCCCTTAGGGATGTCTCCTCCTACCTTTACATCCTTTTCTTAGCGATGGTTCTCAGGTTTCGGTGGTGCTTCAGACTTAAAGCTGCAGGTCTCTGGGATCCCAGCCTTTGAACTTTATATAATTTGTTGAATACTTTCACACAGAAGCATCTTAAAGCATTTCAGGAATCCTCTGTGAGGTTGACTCACAGCTCAAGGACTTTGGGAAGGATGAACTGAACATCTTTTAATACGTTGATTTGTCGGTCGATGCCTCGAACAATCGATGCTAATTTAATCATTATAGATTAACCAGAGAAAAAGCATCATCTTCCCCTCCTTCTGTCTGTCTCCTCCCTGGAAAAATAAAACAGATGGAGGACTTTCCTGCTTGATAATCCACCCCTGAGTGAGTCATAGCCTCATTAAAGACACTGATTGAGCCTCTAACCTCCGGACAAAACCCTCTTTGTGGTCGGCTCGGCTGAGATCTGCTGCTCCAGAAAAAGCAAAGATGGAGGCATGGCGTGGGACTCTGCTCCAACAGGAGATTTCTGATTATGTGGCGACATGGAAGGACGCTGTGTTCCTATTAAAGTCCCATTTTGATTTGAACGCTCACAGGTTTTAGGGGCGGCCATTCAAACAGCCAGCAGACTCAGCTGAGAGGCTCTTTGTGTGCCGGTGAGGGTCAGAGTGTTCGTAGTTTAATGATTCCTCTCTTAAGAAGTCAAAGTCTCAGCCTCAGATGGTCAGTTTTTCACAGTGTTGGAACAAAGCTTACTGTGGCCGGGGGGGGGGGGGGGTTACCTTAAGACCTGTACCAGCAGGAGCCTCAGGTCCAAGTTGGACAGGTGTGGAGGCCTGACAGACGCTCTCCTCCCTCCATGTTCTGCTGCTGTAGGCCCAGCCTGCTGGGCAGCTCCCATGATGCACCTCTCCTCCCTCCATGTTCTGCTGCTACAGGCCCAGCCTGCTGGGGGAGCTCCCATGATGCACCTCTCCTCCCTCCATGTTCTGCTGCTGTAGGCCCAGCCTGCTGGGCAGCTCCCATGATGCACCTCTCCTCCCTCCATGTTCTGCTGCTATAGGCCCAGCCTGCTGGGGGAGCTCCCATGATGCACCTCTCCTCCCTCCATGTTCTGCTGCTACAGGCCCAGCCTGCTGGGGGAGCTCCCATGATGCACCTCTCCTCCCTCCATGTTCTGCTGCTATAGGCCCAGCCTGCTGGGGGAGCTCCCATGATGCACCTCTCCTCCCTCCATGTTCTGCTGCTACAGGCCCAGCCTGCTGGGGGAGCTCCCATGATGCACCTCTCCTCCCTCCATGTTCTGCTGCTATAGGCCCAGCCTGCTGGGGGAGCTCCCATGATGCACCTCTCCTCCCTCCATGTTCTGCTGCTATAGGCCCAGCCTGCTGGGGGAGCTCCCATGATGCACCTCTCCTCCCTCCATGTTCTGCTGCTGTAGGCCCAGCCTGCTGGGGGAGCTCCCATGATGCACCTCTCCTCCCTCCATGTTCTGCTGCTATAGGCCCAGCCTGCTGGGGGAGCTCCCATGATGCACCTCTCCTCCCTCCATGTTCTGCTGCTACAGGCCCAGCCTGCTGGGGGAGCTCCCATGATGCACCTCTCCTCCCTCCATGTCCAGATGACATCATTGCTGTCATTAACTTGTGTTTCTCTCTCTCAGCAGGTGTCTCTGGCCTGGTGTTACGCTGCTTGTTGTCCCCTCTTTCCTGTCCTCTCAGCCCCAGCTGGTCCAGGCAGATGGACCCTTCCTGGTTCTGGTTCTGATGGAGGTTTCTTCCTGGTTCTGGTTCTGATGGAGGTTTCTTCCTGGTTCTGGTTCTGATGGAGGTTTCTTCCTGTTAAAAGGACTTTTTTCTCTCCACAGTCGCCTCCTGCAGCTCAGGATCAGAGAGAAGTTTCAGTTCTGCTGGTTTCCTGAGCTGGAAACTTTAAAACTTTAAACTCTTCTTTAAACAGATCTGAGGCTGTTGTATAAAAATCTTTGGAAATAAGTCACACGGAAGGTTTTCTAGTCTGCTTTTGCCCCTCTGCTGTAAACTCTGAATCCCTGTATCTGGTCACATATCCAGGTAATCCATTACTCTCCATCCCTGTGCGGTTAATCCGACCGTCGGAGCAGCTGTTCGGGTCGCCTCCCGTTACAGAGACCAGCAGAAACAGGCCGGGCTGAACCAATATCACAGCGTTAGACACGACTGATGAGCTGCAGCAGATTTAGTCCAATTTTAATTTCACAGATTGGAGCGGTAAGAGGCGGCAGCAGATGTCCTGTTTGGCAGAGAGCTTAAAACCCAAAGAGTTGAACAGAATCAGCTGCAGCCTCAGTGTTTTAGCTCAAACTGGTGCTTCAGGTTGAGTTCAGTCTGCAGCAGAGCTCCAGAGCAAAGGCCGTTTCTGCCCAGATGTGTTTCTCAGGGTCTCATCTGGCATGTATTTTAAAATCATTTGAGCAGGTTGGAAACATCCAGCCAATGTCTGTTTACTGGGAAAATATCAAGCAGAATCTGTTCATTAACGAAACTTCACAGAATCAAAATGTCTCTGAAACCTCAGGAAAAACAAACCAGGAAGTGACTTCAGTTCTAAAACCGATCAGCTGCTGATACACAAACCAGTTTAACTGGCTACAGATACAACTAAACTAAACGTGCTGAGGTCCTGATCAGCTTCATTTCTTTATTTATTTCATATAAAACAGGAAGCAGCTGCAGAGATTCACTGAAACATGATCAAACCTGAACATAAACCCAGAATCTGAGGCAGAACCAGAGTTTTTTCTCAGTTCTCAGCAGCTTTAAAGTGAATCTCTGGTCTGAGCTCCTTTATTCTCCAACACAGCCTGAACCCTCTGAGACGAGCTTTCTGTCATTTCTTTAAGGAGTCTTCAGGAATAGTTCTCCAGGCTTCTTGAAGGACATCCCAAAGCTCTTCTTTGGATGTGGGCTGCCTTTTGTCCTCCTAAAGGCATCTAAAACTGATCAAATATATCGATAAGATGATTACTAATCAAGTCATTAACTAACAGAGAGTTGGACAGCAGTGATCTGCAGGGTGGTGTTAACCTGCTGAACTCTGGCTGCTTGGAAGGAAATGATCAGGACTGCATTTAAGTTACAAGAGCTTTAATTAGACATATTGGTGAGTTTCCCCACAGTGTGTTCCTTGTAAGTCACTTTGGATAAACAGAACTATTTAACCAGGATGTGGCAGAGGTGCTCAGGTGGGTGCATGCAGGTAAGTTAACTGGGAACAAGGAGCATCGGAAGCTGTAAAGAAAGCAGAGTAAACCTAAAACCTCAGGAAAAAGCCCAAAGTAAAGACTGGTGAGCCACTAACAACGGGTCAGCTGATATTTATAAAGCCGGATCACAAAAAACTCAACTATGAACGTGAAAACTGACAAAAACATGGCTTTAACTCTGATAAAAGTGACAAACTTAACATGAACCTGAACACGGGGGTGTTTTAAACCTAAAACATGGAAACCAGAACTATAAGAAACAAAAGCCAAAGACGTGACGGAGAGGCTTCATATGAAATGTTCTGATTCTGTTGGAATTATTCAGTGTTTTCATGGAGGCAGATCCAGGTTTATGATGTTGAGCACGACTCCAGGAGGTTGTTATGCAGCAGCTGCTTTGAAAAACTCTGATTAATTGCACATTTCTGCTGTAATGTGCCCCACAAAAACAGAGCAGTGAACTCCCTTCATTAGTCTTTAGTTTACATGTGACGCTGCGCTCCAACTCCGCCGTTAATGGGACTGAAGTTTAAGTTCTTTAAATATTTCCTCTTGTGGGCGAGACGGTTCTCCTTAATCTTTTTTAACAACAAGAGGAAAGAAAACATCCACAATAAACTTCATGCTGTCGCTTTAACTGCATTTTGTCTGTTGGACATTTATAAAAGTCACTGCAGATCCGCTTTGATAATATCTCATTTACATATAAAAAACAACTCTTCAGAGATTCTTTTATCTTTTAAAGCAGGAAAGTGTGGTTTCTAATAAGAATAATGAGCCAGAAATGTGTTTTAGCACCGAAAGTTTCCAGTTTTATTCCTGCTTATACTTAACAGAGAAGTTTCTTCATGTTTCATTCATAGCCTGATTTATAGAGCAGTTACTATGGGGGAATTTAGCTGAATTCTTTATGATTAGAGTGATAAAAAGAGACAAAACAGTGAAAGTCTGAAACAACAGAAATGTACAACAGATCATAAAACGTGTGTCAATGTAATGAATCACCTGGAGAAGTTTTACTGTGATACCTGCTAGCTGAGACCCGTTCGTTTTAAAGGATTAAAACATAAATGTTTCAGTACTGAGGACGGAGTGTTTTACAGATTTCTGGAACAACCTGCAGCTGTGTGGATAAAGTGTTTCCAACACGTTAGCGTTACATTATCGGCATGTTTCTGATAAAGATGGAGGTCTCCAGGTGCAACTGTTTAATGAGGTTAATATATCCAAAATGTTTAAACGCAGTAATTAATGGAACACATGCATTACTGCGAGTGACGCTGTGCACATCTCCGGCTTGGTCCATTACTGTGGATAAGAAACGCATTGTTTGCTAGCATCTGCTGCTAACTTACAGCTAACTGCTAACTTACAGCTGACTGCTAACTTACAGCTAACTGCTAACTTACAGCTGACTGCTAACTTACAGCTAACTGCTAACTTACAGCTGACTGCTAACTTACAGCTAACTGCTAACTTACAGCTGACTGCTAACTTATAACTGATTGCTAACTTACAGCTAACTGCTAACTTACAGCTGACTGCTAACTTACAGCTGACTGCTAACTGCTAACTTACAGCTGACTGCTAACTTATAACTGATTGCTAACTTACAGCTGACTGCTAACTTACAGCTGACTGCTAACTTACAGCTGACTGCTAACTGACAGCTAACTTACAGCTAACTGCTAACTTACAGCTGACTGCTAACTTACTGCTAACTTACAGCTGACTGCTAACTTATAACTGATTGCTAACTTACAGCTAACTGCTAACTTACAGCTGACTGCTAACTTACAGCTGACTGCTAACTGCTAACTTACAGCTGACTGCTAACTTACAGCTAACTGCTAACTTACAGCTGACTGCTAACTTACAGCTGACTGCTAACATACAGCTGACTGCTAACTTACAGCTGACTGCTAACTTACAGCTAACTGCTAACTTACAGCTGACTGCTAACTTACAGCTGACTGCTAACATACAGCTGACTGCTAACTTACAGCTGACTGCTAACTTACTGCTAACTTACAGCTAACTGCTAACTTACAGCTAACTGCTAACTTACAGCTAACTGCTAACTTACAGCTGACTGCTAACTTACTGCTAACTTACAGCTGACTGCTAACTTACAGCTAACTGCTAACTTACAGCTGACTGCTAACTGACAGCTAACTTACAGCTAACTGCTAACTTACAGCTGACTGCTAACTGACAGCTAACTTACAGCTAACTGCTAACTTACTGCTAACTTACAACTAACTGCTAACTTACAGCTGACTGCTAACTTACAGCTAACTGCTAACTTACTGCTAACTTACAGCTAACTGCTAACTTACTGCTAACTTACAGCTAACTGCTAACTTACTGCTAACTTACAGCTAACTGCTAACTTACTGCTAACTTACAGCTGACTGCTAACTTACAGCTAACTGCTAACTTACAGCTGACTGCTAACTTACTGCTAACTGCTAACTTACAACTAACTGCTAACTGACAGCTAACTTACAGCTGACTGCTAACTTACTGCTAACTTACAGCTAACTGCTAACTTACTGCTAACTGCTAACTTAATGCTAACTGCTAACTTACAGCTGACTGCTAACTTACTGCTAACTGCTAACTTACAGCTGACTGCTAACTTACAGCTAACTTACTGCTAACTTACAGCTAACTTACAGCTAACTGCTGACTTACAGCTAACTGTTAACTTACAGCTGACTGCTAACTGACAGCTAACTTACAGCTAACTGCTAACTTACAGCTGACTGCTAACTTACAGCTGACTTACAGCTGACTGCTAACTTACAGCTAACTGCTAACTAACTGCTAACTTACAGCTAACTGCTAACTTACAGCTGACTGCTAACTGACAGCTAACTTACAGCTAACTGCTAACTTACCGCTAACTGCTAACTTACAGCTAACTGCTAACTTACTGCTAACTTACAACTAACTGCTAACTTACAGCTGACTGCTAACTTACAGCTAACTGCTAACTTACTGCTAACTTACAGCTGACTGCTAACTTACAGCTGACTGCTAACTTACAGCTAACTGCTAACTTACAGCTGACTGCTAACTTACTGCTAACTGCTAACTTACAACTAACTGCTAACTGACAGCTAACTTACAGCTAACTTACAGCTGACTGCTAACTTACTGCTAACTTACAGCTAACTGCTAACTTACTGCTAACTGCTAACTTAATGCTAACTTACAGCTGATTGCTAACTAACAGCTAACTTACAGCTAACTTACAGCTGACTGCTAACTTACTGCTAACTGCTAACTTACTGCTAACTGCTAACTTACTGCTGACTTACAGCTAACTTACTGCTAACTGCTAACTTACTGCTGACTTACAGCTGACTGCTAACTAACTGCTAACTTACAGCTGACTGCTAACTTACTGCTAATTTACAGCTAACTGCTAACCTGTTCCCCTGTTGATGACAGGTAACGGACAGAAACACACCTGAACTCTCCACAGCAGCATCACAGCTGTCCTCAGCCAGTGTTTAATTTAATTTAATTGTTTAATGACATTAAGAAGAACATATTAACAGGAGGGCTGACCTCACCAGGTATTTTGTCTCATACATCCCAATAAAACCTCAGAAAATGGTGTGAACGTGTCATCTTTAGGGACTTCTGGGTTGGGGGCCTGTTGGGGCCCCTCAGAGGTTGAACTGGTTCTGCTGTTTGTAATCCTTTTTTATATCGCCTGTGAATAACTTTAGATTTGAGCACATAAAGTGGAAGATTTGATCAACAGGAACTGAGAATTAAATGTGGAGACAGTTGCTGGAGCTGATCATTGTTCTGGATTCTGTCCAAATGAACCAAATACTTCAGATTTTTAAGCTTAAAGACACACACACAAGCGCACACACACGGGGTGAGGAAGGCTGTGGGGGCGGGGAGGGGGGTGTTGGCTGCGATGAAACCAGAGAAAGAGACGCACAGAGAGGGAGAGAGCGCGTGAGCACGGACACGGTGAGTCTTACGGGTCCAGGAGGGACCAGGTAGCGTGAAGCAGTTTCCCAGAACATGGACCTCTTGTGCAGGGGAGCTGCCAGCGGAGCGGCGGTCTTAGTGGAAGCCCGGAACTCCGTCCCCCTCCCGGCCGCGCGCCCGCCGGTTCTCTGAAGGCAGCGGAGGAAGTTCACCAGCGGCTCCGGAGCGGGCGGTCGGCCGCAGGCCACCGCGGTGTGAGGGCGCGGAGGAGGCGGGTGGAGGATGCGGGGCAGATCGCAGGTGACCTGAGCTTCCTTCCCCTGCTGGCTTATTGGGTCGGAACCATGCAGATTGAGCTCGGTGCCACATTTCCTCAGCTGCGGAGCGCAGCGGACAGGATGCAGACTTTGTGCCCGGTGTGAGCGCAGCAGTCTGCGGGGAGACGAGCAGCGCGGCGGCCAGACTTTCTGCTCCCCTGAAGGTGAGAAACGGACATTAATCAACCTGTTACTGAAGCACCTCTTTTAAAGGATTTTTATTTTGACCTTTTCATTCAACAGTGAATTGAGAAAATGATTTGTGCTTCTCATGAACTGCGGTGTTTCTGTTTTAAATGTTTTTAAGTGAAACAAAAAGTCTTTAATGTGGCGCAAATCAAACCAGCCGTTTCCTCTCCAAACTGATGTCGGCTGCGCTCCGCAGGGCGCACGAGCCGCCGGCAGGTCATCACAATCAGACTCAGTCTGGTGCCCCCCCCACATTATATAAGTACTCAGCTGTCTTGGCCAGAAATCGATACAAGGTGTCAACAGGCTGCTGCTGTTTTATCAATCATCACAACCACCAGCTGACAGTCAGGAATAAAGCAGGAAGCTGCTGCACCGGAGGCTTTATTGATGCTTTTCTGGATTTTGGTCAAATGATGAGACCCCCCCCCCCTCTGCTGAATGCAGTGATGAAGGAAGTCTCCACTTTATTGAAATAGCGTGACCTTCCCCCACGGCAGAAGCCCACATCGATCTTAGTTTGGTCCCTTTGTGAGGGATTTGTCTCATCTTATCTGTGCTGACAGGCTGCCTTCATCACCTTCCTGCTCTCCTCTTCAGCTCAGCCAAAACTTAATGAAGCAGCCGCAGAGAAGAATGCAAAGTCTCATTTAAGCAGAATGCTGAGCAGGTATTTCACTTTGGATTATTTCGCACATTATCTGGCAGATTTGCCGGCGTCTCGTGAACGTCTTTCTCCTCAAACTCGTGAAGCGTAAAAACTCTGAAAGAGCTGAAACTTGTTTATCCGTCACACCTTTGGCCTCACTATCTATTCAAATGTCTCCTCCTCTGGCTGTGTGTGAGGAATATGTAACTAAGCTGTTCATCTGTATGCGCTCTGCTGTGCGCCTTCCATTTAAAAATCCTCCCTTTGCATTTGTGGGATACAGGGAGAAGAAATCATTGATGTTTAGTTGCATTTCAGAGGGACAGAGAGTGATTTTGTCATTTTTCTGTTTTGCAGTGGGTCCACATGCCAAACCAGAGAGGAACCGGTGTCAGATCACTGGAGGGTGAGCCGCCAGCTCAGAGCGTGGAGCTCGACCCGGGGGTGAACGGCAGTAGATGGAGGGATTATTATTAATGACATCATTCCTCTTGTGTTGGGAATCTTTTTAACCAGCAGCCAGAATCAAATGACTCCTCTGCTGGGGATCTTCTTTCTTCTCACAGCCTCCTGTTTTTTTCCGACTTGAGTTCTGATCCGTGTAAAATGGAGGTACAGGGGCGTCTGTGGAGTATGGACTGGACTTCCTTGGTGAGGCCGTGGATTCCTATCCTGCTCGGCCTTCACCTGCAGTTCTCGCGGGCCTCCAACTGTCCCGAGGAGTGCCGCTGCGACCGCACCTTCGTTTACTGCAACGAGCGCAGCCTGACCTCAGTGCCTCTGGGAGTCGGTGAGGGTTATAAGACCCTCTACCTCCACAACAACCAGATCAATAACGCTGGCTTTCCCCTGGAGCTCCACCATGTGGCTTCTGTGGAAACTGTGTTCCTTTATGGCAACCAGCTGGATGAGTTCCCAGTGAACCTGCCCAAGAATGTCAGAGTTCTCCATCTGCAGGAGAACAACATTCAGACCATCTCCAGAGCGGCTCTGGCGCAGCTGCTTTGGCTGGAGGAGCTGCATTTGGACGATAACTCCATCTCTACCGTCGGGGTGGAGGAAGGGGCTTTCAGGGAAGCCGTCAGTCTGAAGATGCTGTTCCTCACCAAAAACCACCTGAGCAGCGTGCCTATTGGGCTCCCAGACGACCTGAAGGAGTTGAGGTTGGACGAGAATCGGATCGCGGTCATCGCGGAGGAAGCGTTTCAGAACGTGACCCGGCTGGAGCGCCTCCTGCTGGATGGGAACCTGCTGACAGACGATGGGATCTCACCTGGGACCTTCCAGGACCTGGTCACCCTGAGGGAGCTGTCCCTGGCTCGCAACTCCCTAACTCACCCCCCCCTGTTCCTCCCTGGGGAGGTGCTTGTCAAATTAAACTTTCAGGAAAATCAGATCAAGCAGATTTCAGTGAAAGCGTTTGATGGGCTGCACAAGCTGGAGCGGCTGGATGTTTCCAACAACCAGCTGCAGTCGCTGACGCAGGGCGTCTTCGACGGGCTGCTGAGCCTCCGGCAGCTGACGGTGCGGAACAACCCGTGGCTGTGTGACTGCGGCATGAAATGGGTGGTGTCATGGCTGAAGTCTCTGCCCGCCTCGCTCAACGCTCGCGGCTTCATGTGCCACAAGCCGGAGAAGTTTCGGGGCATGGTAATCCGGGAGCTGAGCGCCGACCTGGTTCAGTGCCCGCGGCCCACCTCCCCGGCTGCTTCCACAGACCCTTCGGTTACACAGGTGCCCTCCTCCCCCAGGCGACCCCTCCCCACGCTTCCCACCCTGTACCCCATCTACACAACCAGGGAGCAGGGAATGAGGACTAAGCAGCCTCTGCAGGTGAAATTCACCATCCTGAACGGGTCGGCTATCCACGTGAGCTGGATGGCTGCGTTCCCAGTCACTGCCTACAAGGTGACCTGGGCCAGGATGGACCCCAGCCTGACGGGGGACACGGTCAGGGAGAGGATCGTGGGCGGGGATCATCGGGGGATTCGGCTGTCCAACCTGGAGCCAAAGTCTACCTATCGGATCTGTGTCATTCCCTTGGATGCGTTCAATAACTACCGGCCCAAGGACGACACCGTGTGCACGGAGGCCGTGACCACGGCGGCCTTTTTCAGCCCGGACAACAACAACCGAAGGCGGTCCGGTCCCGTGCAGGCCACGCAGCGAGAGCCCGGCTCGCCGCTGCTGCTGGCCGGGCTGATCGGAGGCGCTGTGACCGTGGTTCTGGTCGCGCTGCTCAGCGTGTTCTGCTGGCACATGCACAGGAAGACCAGCTCCGAGTCCAAGTGGAAATACAACCGCGGGCGGAGAAAAGACGACTACTGCCAAGCCGGCACCAAGAAAGACGGTTCCCTGCTGGAAATGACTGAAACAGGCTTCCAGATAGTCTCGCTCAACAATGAGCAGCTCCTCAAGGGAGATTTCCAGATCCAGCCTATTTACACCCCTAATGGGGGCGTCGGCTTCAGAGACCCCCCCCCGGGAAACAACAGCACAGCATACTGCAAGAACAGCGTTCAGGACGCAGACTTCTGTCACTCCTGATGCTTTACATCAGGAGCGTTTTTACTGAACTCTGTACAGTGTTAATGTGATTTAAAACCATCACATCTTTTATAGAACATGGATTTATTAGTTACTGCTTTAAACCATCACATGTTTTATAGAACATGGATTTATTAGTTACTGCTTTAAACCATCACATGTTTTATAGAACATGGATTTATTAGTTACTGCTTTAAACCATCACATCTTTTATAGAACATGGATTTATTAGTTACTGCTTTAAACCATCACATCTTTTATAGAACAACAGGATTTATTAGTTACTGCTTTAAACCATCACATCTTTTATAGAACAACAGGATTTATTAGTTACTGCTTTAAACCATCACATCTTTTATAGAACATGGATTTATTAGTTACTGCTTTAAACCATCACATCTTTTATAGAACATGGATTTATTAGTTACTGCTTTAAACCATCACATCTTTTATAGAACATGGATTTATTAGTTACTGCTTTAAACCATCACATCTTTTATAGAACATGGATTTATTAGTTACTGCTTTAAACCATCACATCTTTTATAGAACATGGATTTATTAGTTACTGCTTTAAACCATCACATCTTTTATAGAACAACAGGATTTATTAGTTACTGCTTTAAACCATCACATCTTTTATAGAACATGGATTTATTAGTTACTGCTTTAAACCATCACATGTTTTATAGAACATGGATTTATTAGTTACTGCTTTAAACCATCACATCTTTTATAGAACATGGATTTATTAGTTACTGCTTTAAACCATCACATCTTTTATAGAACAACAGGATTTATTAGTTACTGCTTTAAACCATCACATCTTTTATAGAACATGGATTTATTAGTTACTGCTTTAAACCATCACATCTTTTATAGAACATGGATTTATTAGTTACTGCTTTAAACCATCACATGTTTTATAGAACAACAGGATTTATTAGTTACTGCTTTAAACCATCACATCTTTTATAGAACAACAGGATTTATTAGTTACTGCTTTAAACCATCACATCTTTTATAGAACATGGATTTATTAGTTACTGTTTTAAACCATCACATCTTTTATAGAACAACAGGATTTATTAGTTACTGCTTTAAACCATCACATCTTTTATAGAACATGGATTTATTAGTTACTGCTTTAAACCATCACATCTTTTATAGAACAACAGGATTTATTAGTTACTGCTTTAAACCATCACATCTTTTATAGAACAACAGGATTTATTAGTTACTGCTTTAAACCATCACATCTTTTATAGAACATGGATTTATTAGTTACTGCTTTAAACCATCACATCTTTTATAGAACATGGATTTATTAGTTACTGCTTTAAACCATCACATCTTTTATAGAACATGGATTTATTAGTTACTGCTTTAAACCATCACATCTTTTATAGAACATGGATTTATTAGTTACTGCTTTAAACCATCACATCTTTTATAGAACAACAGGATTTATTAGTTACTGCTTTAAACCATCACATCTTTTATAGAACAACAGGATTTATTAGTTACTGCTTTAAACCATCACATCTTTTATAGAACAACAGGATTTATTAGTTACTGCTTTAAACCATCACATCTTTTATAGAACATGGATTTATTAGTTACTGCTTCAAACCATCACATCTTTTATAGAACATGGATTTATTAGTTACTGCTTTAAACCATCACATCTTTTATAGAACATGGATTTATTAGTTACTGCTTTAAACCATCACATCTTTTATAGAACATGGATTTATTAGTTACTGCTTTAAACCATCACATCTTTTATAGAACATGGATTTATTAGTTACTGCTTTAAACCATCACATCTTTTATAGAACAACAGGATTTATTAGTTACTGCTTTAAACCATCACATCTTTTATAGAACATGGATTTATTAGTTACTGCTTTAAACCATCACATCTTTTATAGAACATGGATTTATTAGTTACTGCTTTAAACCATCACATCTTTTATAGAACATGGATTTATTAGTTACTGCTTTAAACCATCACATGTTTTATAGAACAACAGGATTTATTAGTTACTGCTTTAAACCATCACATCTTTTATAGAACAACAGGATTTATTAGTTACTGCTTTAAACCATCACATCTTTTATAGAACATGGATTTATTAGTTACTGTTTTAAACCATCACATCTTTTATAGAACAACAGGATTTATTAGTTACTGCTTTAAACCATCACATCTTTTATAGAACATGGATTTATTAGTTACTGCTTTAAACCATCACATCTTTTATAGAACAACAGGATTTATTAGTTACTGCTTTAAACCATCACATCTTTTATAGAACAACAGGATTTATTAGTTACTGCTTTAAACCATCACATCTTTTATAGAACATGGATTTATTAGTTACTGCTTTAAACCATCACATCTTTTATAGAACAACAGGATTTATTAGTTACTGCTTTAAACCATCACATCTTTTATAGAACATGGATTTATTAGTTACTGCTTTAAACCATCACATCTTTTATAGAACATGGATTTATTAGTTACTGCTTTAAACCATCACATCTTTTATAGAACATGGATTTATTAGTTACTGCTTTAAACCATCACATCTTTTATAGAACATGGATTTATTAGTTACTGCTTTAAACCATCACATCTTTTATAGAACAACAGGATTTATTAGTTACTGCTTTAAACCATCACATCTTTTATAGAACAACAGGATTTATTAGTTACTGCTTTAAACCATCACATCTTTTATAGAACAACAGGATTTATTAGTTACTGCTTTAAACCATCACATCTTTTATAGAACATGGATTTATTAGTTACTGCTTCAAACCATCACATCTTTTATAGAACATGGATTTATTAGTTACTGCTTTAAACCATCACATCTTTTATAGAACATGGATTTATTAGTTACTGCTTTAAACCATCACATCTTTTATAGAACATGGATTTATTAGTTACTGCTTTAAACCATCACATCTTTTATAGAACATGGATTTATTAGTTACTGCTTTAAACCATCACATCTTTTATAGAACAACAGGATTTATTAGTTACTGCTTTAAACCATCACATCTTTTATAGAACATGGATTTATTAGTTACTGCTTTAAACCATCACATCTTTTATAGAACATGGATTTATTAGTTACTGCTTTAAACCATCACATCTTTTATAGAACATGGATTTATTAGTTACTGCTTTAAACCATCACATCTTTTATAGAACATGGATTTATTAGTTACTGCTTTAAACCATCACATCTTTTATAGAACATGGATTTATTAGTTACTGCTTTAAACCATCACATCTTTTATAGAACATGGATTTATTAGTTACTGCTTTAAACCATCACATCTTTTATAGAACATGGATTTATTAGTTACTGCTTTAAACCATCACATCTTTTATAGAACATGGATTTATTAGTTACTGCTTTAAACCATCACATCTTTTATAGAACATGGATTTATTAGTTACTGCTTTAAACCATCACATCTTTTATAGAACATGGATTTATTAGTTACTGCTTTAAACCATCACATCTTTTATAGAACATGGATTTATTAGTTACTGCATTTCTGCACAAACAGGATTAATTTCTGTTCCACATCCAGGACGGTTTGTTGTACAGAACCCAGACAGATCCAGAGTGAAGAGACAGGCACATGTCAAATGCTCACCAGCAGAGGGCGCAGTTTGCCTCCAGCTGCAGCCGTGCACGTGCATGCACGTTGTTATATTCCTGCTGAAGTGTTGGAACACATGCAAACCGTTTCCTCTCATTAAACCGGCAGCGCGTGTGGTCGCTGTCACAAAGAAGCACATCTGCTGGACCTGGAACCCGTTCAGAACCAACATTACTCATCAGTTTATTAATGTGCCTTGAACTCATCAGCTTATAATGTCCCTGAAGTCCATGTTTTTGCACATGTATCCTTGTATATATATTTTATTGTTGTTGAGGAACATTTTGCTCTTCGTTATTTATTTACCTCGTTACACATTTAATTAAAATATACCTGTGAATTAAATCTGTCTGTGCCAGAGTGACTCCAGCCTTCCTGTTGGGGAGTTTCCTGTTGGGGAACTTCCTGTTAGGGAACTTCCTGTAGAGGAACCTCGTGTTCGGGAGCTTCCTGTTAGAGAACTTCCTGTTGGGGAGTTTCCTGTTGGGGAGCTACCTGTTGGGGAACTTCCTGTTGGGGAACTTCCTGTTCTAGAACTTTCTGTTTGGGAACTTCCTGTTGGGGAGCTACCTGTTGGGGAACTTTCTGTTGGGGAACTTCCTGTTCTAGAACTTTCTGTTAGGGAACATCCAGTTTGGATAACTTTCTGTTAGGGAGCTACCTGTTGGGGAGCTACCTGTTGGGGAACTTCCTGTTGGGGAGCTACCTGTTGGGGAACTTCCTGTTGGGGAACGTCCTGTTGGGGAACTTACTGTTGGGGAACTTCCTGTTGGGGAACTTACTGTTGGGGAACTTCCTGTTGGGGAACTTACTGTTGGGGAACTTCCTGTTGGGGAACATCCAGTTCGGGAACTTCCTGTTGGGGAACTTAATAGATCAAAATGTGTTAGTTTGGAATTATTTTACAGGACGAAAACTGCTGTTTCAAGGTTTTAAAACTCAAAAATGTATGTTTGCACTTTAAGTTTTTTTTATAAGTGGAAAACAAACCATCATAAAGTGTTTAAATTCTTCTCTTTAATCAATACACTGAACGTCTTCAAGTTCAGTTTCTTCCCTCTAAGCTCCAACTCTACAGCAGAAGTGGCTGCCCTCCTCTTCTTTAATTAGAAGTGAAAATATATCTTTAAGATTGCAGGAAAAATGATGAGTCAGGAAGCTGAAGTTCTCTGGTTAAAGGGCCTCCGGGACAAAAGGATTCGATTACTGAATTAAGTTTGTGGGAGAGATTTGAATCTTTGTGAGATTCAGATCCATGTTTCTTCAGAGCTTTCTGACACATTTGGTCTGTTTCTTTGTTTGTGGGCTGCATGTTGGTCTGTTTTAAAGGGTGGAGGAGGAGGTGGGAGGAGTTTAAGTTCATCAGCTGCTGTTTATCAACAGTGCAGAGGACTACGCATAATACTATAATACTACACAATACTACACATAATACTATAAAACTACGCATAATACTATAATACTACACAATACTACACATAATACTATAAAACTACGCATAATACTATAATACTACACATAATACTATAATACTGCGCATAATACTATAATACTACACAAAACTACACATAATACTACACAATACTACGCATAATACTATAATACTACACATAATACTACACATAATACTGCGCATAATACTACGTATAATATTACGTATAATAGTACGTATAATACTCCGCATAATACTACACATAATACTACACATAATACTACGTATAATATTACGCATAATACTACGTATAATATTACGCATAATAGTACGTATAATACTCCGCATAATACTAGACATAATACTGCGCATAATACTACGTATAATACTACACATAATACTACGTATAATATTACGCATAATACTACGTATAGTATTACGCATAATAGTACGTATAATACTACGTATAATATTACGCATAATACTACGTATAATACTACGCATAATACTACGCATAATACTATAATACTACACATAATACTGCGCATAATACTACGTATAATACTACACATAATACTACGCATAATAGTACGCATAATACTACTCGTAATACTACTTGTAATACTACTCATAATAGTACGCATAATACTACTTATAATACTACGCATAATACTACGCATAATAATACGCATAATAATACGCATAATAATACGCATAATACTATAATACTACACATAATACTACGCATAATACTGCGCATAATACTACGTATAATATTACGCATAAAACTACGCATAATAGTCACATAATACTGCGCATAATACTACGTATAATACTACACATAATACTACGCATAATAGTACGCATAATACTACTCGTAATACTACTCATAATACTGCGCACAATAGTATGCATAATACTACTCGTAATACTACTCATAATACTACGCATAATACTGCGTTTTAATGTTACATAACGTTAGGCATGAAGGTTTAGATATGAGCTGTAACGACCAATGAGAAGCGTCTCCTGTCAGAGGAAAGCCTCCCAGACAACTTTAAATTGATTTTTTTAAGACTTAACACTCTCTCACAAACTTTCTGCTAAATAAATACAGATTAAGCAGATTTCTGTGGGTTCAGGACAGTCTGAAGCCATCTCAGACACTTAGATGAACACGATTAGTGTTTAATCCCAGCACAATAAATCAATTAATCTCTTTTAAAAACGTCCTTTTTACCTCCTTAAAAACAGCTGGAAGAACAGACACCAACTGAAAGGTTAACTGTTACAATAAATAAAGCCTCCCAGACATCAGCCAATTTACAGGAAACGTAATGAAAGATGTTTAACAGACCAGCTCCTCTCACACCTCCAGACTGCTTCGTGGTCATTTGACATTTCTGTGGTCTATTTGTGGTCCTTTTCAACATGTTTGACGTTTAACTGGACGGGGATTATTATCAGTTATCCCGTGTTCCTTTGAATTCAGCTGACTGAACTTCTTAGATTTGAGAAGCATCTTTGTTTGGAATAAAATCCATCATTTTACAACAATAACAGAAGGAAAAAAACTTTCCTATTTTAGATTTCCACAGTGAATTGGAGCTGGAATTCAATTGACTATCAAAGATAATCTGAAACGATCTTCTAAAAAACTGCAGAAAACCAACATGAATCAAAGGTTTCCTTTGACTGTTTAAAGTGAATAAACTCGGCTGTGCAGAGTCACCACAGGGGGCGCTATAGGCTGTGCTGTAATGGCTGTAACTCAGTAGAAGAAGTAGTTCCTGACAGGTACCCAGAAAAAACAACAGCTGTGGTGGACATCCACAGGAGGAGAATGCAGAGAGTTCTTCCTCAGGAATGACTTCAATCTTTGGGAATATTTCCAGGATGAAAAGTCCTGAACACATCCTGATCCTTCCTGGTACATTTTTGTAAACTGTTAATTTTAAACTGACCCAATATCTGAGCTCGGTGAGTCCTGAATCGATTCAATCTTAAATCACAAGGTTGGGATTCGATCTCAAATAATCAAATTTCAGGACAAATTTGGCTATGAAAGAACATAAATAGACTGAAAACTGAAGGTTTTATTTCAAACTGAAACAAAGGCTGAAGAAACAGGAGAAAACCTGGAAACAGACAATCATGAAGAAACAGGAGGACGACAAAGGTGAGAATCTGACTGAGAGAAAAAGGAGCTCAGAGGCACTGATGGCCGACCACAGGAAACCGAACTGGGACACGAAGAACTGAGGAAATAACTAAAACCTGAACAGGAAACATGAACAAACGCATGGAGCTAAACGAGGGAAAGAAACCAGAACAGAAGGGACCGAACACATGAAGAAGTCAAAAGCTCACAGAAGCACAAGCAGAGGTCACAGAACACGACAGAAAACTGGGCGAGATGCAGAAGAAGATGAAGATCAATAACTCCAAGAAGAAGAATCACATCAAACCCTGAAAAATTAAAGAAAATCCACTCAAACCAGACTTTAAAAGTCCAGAGTCTCTGAACTCTGAACTCACCTCACATCCAGTTTACCTCATATTCACGTCGTCTTCCACTGCAGGAACCAAGTTTGAAACCTGCTCCTGATAACAGATACTTCATATTATTCTTTAAATGATGCTTCATATTATTCTTTAAATTATGCTTCATATTATTCTTTAAATGATGCTTCATATTATTCTTTAAATGATACTTCATATTATTCTTTAAATGATACTTCATATTATTCTTTAAATGATGCTTCATATTATTCTTTAAATGATACTTCATATTATTCTTTAAATGATGCTTCATATTATTCTTTAAATGATGCTTCATATTATTCTTTAAATGATACTTCATATTATTCTTTAAATGATGCTTCATATTATTCTTTAAATGGACATAAATAGATTTTAGTCTTTTGAATGATTGTTTTTAAAAATCCAGTTTTTTTTTTTTTTTAAAGCCGTAAATACCTGCAGAAAGTGGAGTTCTGATCACATTCAGGCTTTTATCTGAAGCTGAACTGAAGGTTTCATGTTTAAAACTACAGATTATTCCAGGGATTAACAGTTAATTGTCTTGTCTCAGTAAAAAGCGGGATGAGGGCTGGTTGATTAATCCTGTACACGTTCTGTTTGTGGTTTTAAACCAGCAGAGCTGCTGGTGAATAAAACCAAGAGTTGGACGGATTAAAGCTCTCTGATTCCCAGGAATATTTGGTTTCCATTCCTCTTGGTCATTACTGTGGTCAGCTTGCATTAAATTGCATTAGAGAGCCACTAACGCTCTCCACTTTCTCTCCACACAAACACAAGCCGCCGCACACTCCTCTGAACACACAGGTATCGATCTGTGGAGCTCCAGTGGATTATGAAAAATGGGCTCCAAGCTTAATGACACTTCACCTGAGATAGACTGCCTCTCCATCGCTGTGCCAGAGCGGTGAAAATGCGTGCACAGGGAAATCAGCGGTAAAATGTTGTCCCAGCCCGTCCCTGTATCTTCCTGCATTGATTAACTGCTGGAGCAAAGATATAAAGGAATAATTTATGCTGGGAATGATTAATGGATTGAGTGGAGGGTCATTTGGTGGCGTTACAGTCCCACTCTGTGGCCCACAGGGCAGTCATTTCATCAAAGTTGGAGAAAATGTTTGCACTCCAGCAGCATTGTGGGTAATCCTTCATTTGCTCTGCAGTAACGTTCTCCTTTAATTATTCATTTCAGCAGAAAAGTGGGGATGAGTTCACCTGTAAGGACCCAGTCCAATAAAGACGTGTTTTACCAGAAGAAGTTGGTTCTGTTTGGTCAAATAATCCTATTTAAGAGTTTTATTTCACAGCAGACAGATTTAACTCAACATATTTCTTGTCATCAGCTTCATTCAGTTGGTTAATATACATCCATTTTACAATAAAGTCGGGGTTTCATGCTGGTGTTATTTTAAAGAGGCGACTGAGACCGTGGTCCTAAAGCAGCCTCCATGATGGGCTGGATGGAGGAGAAACAGCGTTCCTCAGAGGAAGACTGGAAGGGATCTGCATATCTCTGCCTCTACAGAGCAGAATATCATTAAAGCATTCAGGGAATCTGGAGGAGTTTCAGTGTAAAGGAGCAAGCCTAAGCTGGACCCCGTGACCTCTGACCCCTCATCTATGGAACGCAGAGAGGGACATAATTCACCTGCAACTCAACGTCAATTAAAGTAAAAGATAAAGTTGTGCTTTTAATGCCCCAAAATGTGTGAAACACACCGTTGTTTTCACGGCATTATGCTGTTCTTTACACCCTCATATTTATATTGACCCAATAGACGAAGTCGCTCCGATTGGACCGAGTCTGACGCTCAGCCTAAAACACGAACGTAGGAAAATAACACAAACTGCATGGATCTGGCTCTGGTTCCCTGAAGGTCACTGAAGCTTTGCTGGAAAAGGTGAAACAGCTTCTGAATAAAATAAAAACACGATTTATGCATAAACAACAGGAACCAATCAGGATCAGTCCAACAGTCTCAGTCATTACTAATCACAGTGAGTGCAAACAGAAACCTGAGTGTTTGACATGCTGATGAGTGCGTTCAGAGGTCTTTTATGGTGACGAAGTAAAGAATCTACAGCCTGAGTCCAGCTGTGAGGATCTGTTGCCTTTAGATAAACCCGATTAAAAGGCTGAGAAGCCGTCTGGTGGCAGGACCTGATTTCCACCCTCAGACTTGTTTTGCTGGTATTTAACCTCCAGTCATGAGCGTCTCGGCGGATGCTTCCCACTGAATCCACACACCTCAGAGATGAAGTGCTGTGTGAGCACACATCGATTCCCAATGCAGAGTCTCCTCCCCAGCGAACACATCCTCAAACACGGGCGGACGGAGGTGATGGATCTGTGGCAGAACTGCATATTTCCTCATTCATTAGACGACTATGTGGCATTAACCTCGCTGCCGGAGCAGCTTTAATGTTAATCTGTTCATCCCTCCCTCTCAGGCTAATGAGCAGACTGACACTCCTTTATTACCGACTGATGACACACGCTCAGGAGAAATCCCCACAATTTAGCCTATTGACAATGAGGAGCGATACCCATCGGCTCCTTACAGGCGTCCTCTGTCAAAAGGACCGCTGGTTGTTGCTAACTGGTTTGATGTAGCGGCTTGTTTACTGGCAGCGGGCCACATTTATCATTTGCTGTACTTTGTCTCAAGAGTTCTGCATAAGGGCTTAAACCTCTCAAACCTCCTATATTCTCCCAAACTAACAGACCAGCTCTTAGTCATTTTGTTTCATCCAGAAGAAAAACAACTTATTGTGTCAGTTTGACTAAACTGGACTTTTAAAATGCATCTGAACATGTAAGACTGACTGAAATCAAACCAAACTGAACCAAACCAGTGAAACGATTCCTCGAGTAACTCAATTAATCAATGTTCTGCTCAGCGGTCGCCCTGTTTCACATGTACAATTATTACTGTTGCACAACATGCGCACGCTCTTGCACGTTTGTAGCAGCTTGATTTGATGGAGGAAACCAGAGAAAACAATGAGGAGCTAAATGAGAGAAAAGGAGGAAAAATGTCTAAAGTTCAGGAGCATTTCAAAAGAGAAAATACTGAACAGTGTGTCCATCATAGTTAGCTTAGCACGACAGCATAAGGTCAATGCTACAGCATCTCAGCAGAAAGCAGCCGGTTCACATATCGAGTCCACTGAGTGGAACAAACACAAGGGAACATTTCACGTTAGCATTTTAATGGAAATCAGTCGGCTTGTTTGCTGAGAAGGAAGCTAGCAGAGAACAGAAGGAAGCTAGCAGAGAACAGCAGGAAGCTAGCAGAGAACAGATGGAAGCTAGCAGAGAACAGAAGGAAGCTAGCAGAGAACAGAGGGAAGCTAGCAGAGAACAGAAGGAAGCTAGCAGAGAACAGCAGGAAGCTAGCAGAGAACAGAAGGAAGCTAGCAGAGAACAGAAGGAAGCTAGCAGAGAACAGAAGGAAGCTAGCAGAGAACAGCAGGAAGCTAGCAGAGAACAGAAGGAAGCTAGCAGAGAACAGAGGGAAGCTAGCAGAGAACAGAAGGAAGCTAGCAGAGAACAGAGGGAAGCTAGCAGAGAACAGAGGGAAGCTAGCAGAGAACAGAAGGAATCTAGCAGAGAACAGAGGGAAGCTAGCATAGAACAGAGGGAAGCTAGCAGAGAACAGAGGGAAGCTAGCAGAGAACAGAAGGAAGCTAGCAGAGAACAGAAGGAAGCTAGCAGAGAACAGAAGGAAGCTAGCAGAGAACAGAGGGAAGCTAGCAGAGAACAGCGGGAAGCTAGCAGAGAACAGAGGGAAGCTAGCAGAGAACAGAGGGAAGCTAGCAGAGAACAGAAGGAAGCTAGCAGAGAACAGAAGGATGTTTGGAAAGCAGACCAGAACAGAGAATAACTCCTGATTCAGACCCAGAACTCCAAAATACTGAGAACAAGAAAACACAATCGAAGAAAACAGAAAAAATACCAAGACAAGGAAATCTGAGCCAAAGGCATAAAATAAAACAGAAAATAAACGGAACAAATGACAGCTCGTTTGTAAAATCGTAAAGCATGAAGCACCAATGAGGCGAACAGAGCTGTAAAGATAAAGATGTCGTTACTCTAAATACGCTGAATGTGCCCCAGAGGAGATGAAGATTCGTCCCTCAGGTGTGGAACATGATGAGGTTTCCTGCTCATAAAGAGAGCTTTTCTGCGGTTCTGCTCTCCTCTGAACTCTCAGAATTCATTTACATTTTCTCACCATTCAGAGGAAACCCTACAGATCGTTTAGAAGAAGCTGAAACATCACGGTCAGAGTCCCAGAGCTCACATTTTCCCTCATTCTGATGTTCGATGGGAGCATGATCTGCAGCTCCTGACCAGTATCTGCAGGAGTTAATGAGCTGTGCTGCTGCCATGTGATTGGCTGATGGGATCAGTGCTGGAATGACCAATAAAGGTCTTACAATAGGAGATGGTTCAGTGTTTTCTTGTTCTTAAGACATACAGAATATAAAGAGAGTTACAGTAAGTTTATGAGCTGGATGATTTTGTTTGTTTGGGTCTTTTATGCTTTTTCATTTTCAACTGTTGTTTAAGATAAGTTGTGTTTTCTAATTGTTAATTATCTCATTATTCATGTTACTGACTAAAGAACAAATCTAACTTCAAATTAAACATTTCAGTTTTACTGCTAAAGGAAGAAATAAATCAGTAAATAAACCATGAGGAGTTATTTCATTAGCTAAGCTGTTAGCGTTAGCTGCTGCTAAAGGAGGAAATAAATCAGTAAATAAACCATGAGGAGTTATTTCATTAGCTAAGCTGTTAGCATTAGCTGCTGTACAGGAAGAAATAAATCAGTAAATTAACCATGAGGAGTTATTTCATTAGCTAAGCTGTTAGCGTTAGCTGCTGCTAAAGGAAGAAATAAATCAGTAAATAAACCATGAGGAGTTATTTCATTAGCTAAGCTGTTAGCGTTAGCTGCTGCTAAAGGAAGAAATAAATCAGTAAATAAACCATGAGGAGTTATTTCTCAGATGCTTCCATTTCCCTGCTCTGAAGTTCAGGCTCTGAGAGCTGGAACTGATCCTCTTTGTGGCTCAGTTCCTTCAGTCCAGCGTTGAACTGGACCAAGTTGTTAAAACAGTGGGATGAAAAGTGTCTGCTGCACATTCACAGTCTTTAGCTAACTCTGCTGGAACATTAGCCTCAGATATAGTTTATCCACTGGGCTCTTATATCCTCTGAGGCTGCTGCTGGATGGAAGATGCATGCTCCTCAGTGCAGCTGACAGCAGAACATTTCCACCAGAAGCTGGCTTCATCCGTCCAGCAGGGTGGAGGTGGGGGGCGGGGCTTAGCGGAGGAGGCGGGGCCAACTTAAGGAGTGACGTCCTTTGGAAATGAAAATCAGAACGGCTCGTTAAATGAGGAACTTTCAAGCAAACAAACTTCAGATGCCCTGATATCTGCTCCCAGGAGCAGGAAGAAGGAGTTTTACACAATATGGAAGCTTTAAGGAAACTTTTCCATTGATTTAACAACAGCTGCAAATAAATCCTTTTTCAACCCTCCTACTATGGAAACATTTTCTTCATCAGGATTCTTCCCCAGCGTTGCTGTTCTTTCTGTACCACCAGTTGCAGAAATAAAACATGTGTCCCTAACCCCTGGCATTGATGAAGGAGGGCATAAGAAAGTCAGCAGTTTGAATAAGAAGGAAATACAGCCTCAGCAGCACAGAGTCTCATCACATCTCAGACTGCTCTCTATTTTTCCGCCTCTCTCATAGAGTGAGATTCGTCTTGGAACATTTGCAGAGATCTGATGTCCTTTCAAATCTGCTGCTCAGTAATGACCTGGCCTTCACCCCCCCCTCCTCTCCACCTCTTCAATCCGGTGTTTCCTGCATGTCATTCATCACTGCTGGGACGCCTAATGGGAAACCTTTTCGGGGCAGAATCATAAGGAAAGTCATTTAGATTCAATCAATACTCTGTGAAGACATTAGAGCGTGTGCTGCTTCTCCATTATGTAAGGAACGTGGTTACTGCTTCATGTACACAGTATTAGATTAGTAAAGATGGGCTGGAGAATGAAAAAGACCCATTTGGACTACGAATGAAACATTAGATCATATTAAGAAGATTTTATGCTACGTTGATCACAAAATGTGTTTCATAATGTTCAGAACAGACTTTTAAAAATGTATTTATGTTTATCTGTGAATATTTTACCTGATTTCACTGCAGACATTCTGAGACCAACACATTTCCTGTTCTGTCTCACGCCTTTGGACTGTGTGAGACACACATCTCAGGGAGCTTTTCTGCATTAATGCTGCCGTCACAGAAGTGGAAATGAGCTTTGCCCCCTGATCCAACCCCATACCATCACAGAGCCTGGCTGCAGGGACTGGCTGCTGACAGCAGGCTGGATGCTGCTTTTGCTCTTTGCTCCATTTCTTCCAGCAAAGATGTGGAATACTGATGGGTCTGACCACAGCACACGTTTCCACCGTGTGACGGTCCATCCCAGACGCCTCCGAGCCCAGAGAAGTGGACGAGGTTAACATCAGGCTTCTTTCCTGCACAGTAAAGCTTGTGAATGGAACTCTGTATTGTGGTGCCTGACAAAGGTTTCCACAGTAATCCCTTGTCCATGTGCTTCTATCAGCTGCTGATGAAGGACGGTTCTTGATGCAGCGTCTGAGGGGTCAGAGGTCACGGGTCCAGCTTAGGCTCGCTCCCTCGTCCTTTACACTGAAACTGAAACTTAATGATATTCATTTCAGTTTCAGCCTCCGTTCTGACGCAGAGTTTTTTCCAGGTGATTAGTTTGAAGTGGAATGAAAAATGTGTTGAAGAAGGCGTGTCGGAGGCTCACAGGATCTGCTTTTCTAAAGGTTCAGGAAATAATTGTGAAGCCAGGAAACAAACTGGAGACAAAATACAGGATGATGATGAAAGAAGCCTTTAACAGAGCAGTTTGCTCTGCAGAGGAGAAACAGATGAGATTCTGAGGCTCAGATACCACACTTATACAGTGCATGCAGTGCACGTGCATGTGCACCATTCCCTTACAAATATACACAGAGATGCAGAGATTCTGCAGGATAATCCTCCTCATTAGAAAACATCACCAGCATGGTGCAACGTTAGATTCCTGGATTCAATAAGTTCAAATGTTGTGTTTCACCTGCAGCATTTAACAGCTGATATATTAGGGTTAGGGTTATTAACAGCTGATATGTGGTTAGGGTTATTAACAGCTGATGTGTTAGGGTTATTAACAGCTGATATGTTAGGGTTATTAACAGCTGATGTGTCAGGGTTAGGGTTATTAACAGCTGATGTGTTAGGGTTAGGGTTATTAACAGCTGATGTGTTAGGGTTAGGGTTATTAACAGCTGATGTGTTAGGGTTATTAACAGCTGATGTGTCAGGGTTATTAACAGCTGATGTGTCAGGGTTAGGGTTATTAACAGCTGATGTGTTAGGGTTAGGGTTATTAACAGCTGATGTGTTAGGGTTAGGGTTATTAACAGCTGATGTGTTAGGGTTATTAACAGCTGATGTGTCAGGGTTATTAACAGCTGATGTGTCAGGGTTATTAACAGCTGATGTGTCAGGGTTAGGGTTATTAACAGCTGATGTGTGGTTAGGGTTAGGGTTATTAACAGCTGATGTGTTAGGGTTAGGGTTATTAACAGCTGATGTGTTAGGGTTAGGGTTATTAACAGCTGATATGTTAGGGTTATTAACAGCTGATGTGTTAGGGTTAGGGTTATTAACAGCTGATGTGTTAGGGTTAGGGTTATTAACAGCTGATGTGTCAGGGTTATTAACAGCTGATGTGTCAGGGTTAGGGTTATTAACAGCTGATGTGTTAGGGTTAGGGTTATTAACAGCTGATGTGTGGTTAGGGTTATTAACAGCTGATGTGTCAGGGTTAGGGTTATTAACAGCTGATGTAGGGTTAGGGTTAGGGTTATTAACAGCTGATGTGTGGTTAGGGTTATTAACAGCTGATGTAGGGTTAGGGTTATTAACAGCTGATATATTAGGGTTAGGGTTAATAACAGCTGATATATTAGGGTTAGGGTTATTAACAGCTGATGTGTTAGGGTTAGGGTTATTAACAGCTGATGTGTTAGGGTTAGGGTTATTAACAGCTGATGTAGGGTTAGGGTTATTAACAGCTGATGTGTTAGGGTTAGGGTTATTAACAGCTGATGTGTTAGGGTTAGGGTTATTAACAGCTGATTACAGCGTCTGCCTGGAACTTTACTTATTGTGAACATTTCGTTAGTGATGGATGATGCGGAGAAACAGCGACGCTGTGTTTCTAAATGACCTGATTTACATGCAGACGTCTTTAAGCGTCCCAAACAAACCTCTGGAGTGATCAGATTGCATCGTCTGTGTTGTTAGAGGAGATAAAGTCTTAAAAAGGCTCCAGTTTGTCCTTTTACTGATGTGAATTCTGCTCATTGCAACCAGCTGTGACCACTCAGACAAATGAACCATTTCCATCCATCTTCTTTACCGGTCGGTACAGTTCGCTGCCATGTTCTCTCTGCTGGGGCTTCGTCTCCGCCAGATAAACTGGGACAAAGACTGTTTTCTGACTCCGTGAAACCCATCTCCTGCTCGAATGAGCAGCAGCTGTAAAGGCAGCATCCACACTTATCTGAAAAGGAGATGAAGCCAACTGGCTCCCACATGCCAGCAACCAGAGCAGTGGGTGATTCAGTGGGTCTGAGTCACTGCCTGCTGATGTTCGGCTGGATCATGAGCGCTTTAATTCTCTGAGTAACAGGGAAGTTTGGTGAAGCTGTGAAGCTGCAGCCAGCTGCTGATCCAACACCTTCTACCCACGGCCAGCATCTGTATGCAGGGAGAGGAGCTGGTGCGGGACATCAACCCAACATGCATCTCACATCAAAGCCTCGCTGCTTCTCCCAGCAGCACACATCCCTCTGGCTGTTTTTCCTCATGATTTCGCTGCTCAGGCTGCTGTGACGCTGCCTCAGGCATCCATTCAAAGACTCACTTTACCTTACAAAGGTGGTATTGTGCCCCCTCCCTCCTCCTGTCCCTCTCATGGCTCCATAAACCCGTTTTGGGTTTCAGGTTCATTCCCACGTGTTTTAATTCCACTCGACAGTTTGAAGATCGCATGCCTCACCCAGTAGCCATCATTTAAATGAACCCCTGCCCTTTTTGACTCACCAAAGTTGGCAGGATTGGATAAATTATGAGTCCTCTCAGCTCCTCTGTTAAAGCAACACCAGAGAAGTTTGTGAACCTTTAAACTTTGTGCTTCTGACCTTGGTTTTGTGCATCTCTGGGCCTGAAACTGCCCCTGAACACCCGGTTTCCAGCTCTGCGCCTCACCGGTTAGTTTTAGTTGCTTGACATTTTTGGGCTTTCGGTGTTTATGGAGAGCAAAAGATTTCCTCCACAGATGGATCAGTTCCAGTTTACTCCTTCCAACCGATATGTGAAACCTGCTTTATTTGTACAAATGAATCGATGTGATAAAGTTTCACTTTAAATGCATTCTGTAATGAAAGTATTTACACCTGTGTTAAAAAGCCAGAGATTCATTCATTCTGTGGAGAGCAGAACATGTTCCAGGTAACATCAACCTGCTGAGTAAACCTGACCCTAACCAAGCAGCCGTGATGCCTAAACCTGAAACATCTACAGAAACCAAAGGGAAAGCTTCCCTCCAGCTTCCCTCCAGCTTCCCTCCAGCCGTTCGTTTTGTTCTGCAGGTAAACTGAAAAATATCATCATGAAACATGAGGTCCAGGTCAGGTGCTTTCAATGAGCCCTCAGGTCCAGGTCAGGTGCTTTCAATGAGCCCTCAGGTCCAGGTCAGGTGCTTTCAATGAGCCCTCAGGTCCAGGTCAGGTGCTTTCAATGAGCCCTCAGGTCCAGGTCAGGTGCTTTCAATGAGCCCTCAGGTCCAGGTCAGGTGCTTTCAATGAGCCCTCGGGTCCAGGTCAGGTGCTTTCAATGAGCCCTCAGGTCCAGGTCAGGTGCTTTCAATGAGCCCTCAGGTCCAGGTCAGGTGCTTTCAATGAGCCCTCAGGTCAAGGTCAGGTGCTTTCAATGAGCCCTCAGGTCAAGGTCAGGTGCTTTCAATGAGCCCTCGGGTCCAGGTCAGGTGCTTTCAATGAGCCCTCAGGTCCAGGTCAGGTGCTTTCAATGAGCCCTCAGGTCCAGGTCAGGTGCTTTCAATGAGCCCTCAGGTCAAGGTCAGGTGCTTTCAATGAGCCCTCAGGTCCAGGTCAGGTGCTTTCAATGAGCCCTCAGGTCCAGGTCAGGTGCTTTCAATGAGCCCTCAGGTCCAGGTCAGGTGCTTTCAATGAGCCCTCAGGTCCAGGTCAGGTGCTTTCAATGAGCCCTCAGGTCCAGGTCAGGTGCTTTCAATGAGCCCTCAGGTCCAGGTCAGGTGCTTTCAGTGAGCCCTCAGGTTCAGGTCAGGTGCTTTCAATGAACCCCTCAGGTCCAGGTCAGGTGCTTTCAATGAGCCCTCAGGTCCAGGTCAGGTGCTTTCAATGAGCCCTCAGGTCCAGGTCAAGTGCTTTCAATGAGCCCCTCAGGTCCAGGTCAGGTGCTTTCAGTGAGCCCTCAGGTTCAGGTCAGGTGCTTTCAATGAACCCCTCAGGTCCAGGTCAGGTGCTTTCAATGAGCCCTCAGGTCCAGGTCAAGTGCTTTCAATGAGCCCCTCAGGTCCAGGTCAGGTGCTTTCAGTGAGCCCTCAGGTTCAGGTCAGGTGCTTTCAATGAACCCCTCAGGTCCAGGTCAGGTGCTTTCAATGAGCCCTCAGGTCCAGGTCAGGTGCTTTCAATGAGCCCTCAGGTCCAGGTCAAGTGCTTTCAATGAGCCCCTCAGGTCCAGGTCAGGTGCTTTCAGTGAGCCCTCAGGTTCAGGTCAGGTGCTTTCAATGAACCCCTCAGGTCCAGGTCAGGTGCTTTCAATGAGCCCTCAGGTCCAGGTCAAGTGCTTTCAATGAGCCCCTCAGGTCCAGGTCAGGTGCTTTCAGTGAGCCCTCAGGTCCAGGTCAGGTGCTTTCAATGAGCCCTCAGGTCCAGGTCAGGTGCTTTCAATGAGCCCTCAGGTCCAGGTCAAGTGCTTTCAATGAGCCCCTCAGGTCCAGGTCAGGTGCTTTCAGTGAGCCCTCAGGTTCAGGTCAGGTGCTTTCAATGAACCCCTCAGGTCCAGGTCAAGTGCTTTCAATGAGCCCCTCAGGTCCAGGTCAGGTGCTTTCAGTGAGCCCTCAGGTTCAGGTCAGGTGCTTTCAATGAGCCCTCAGGTCCAGGTCAGGTGCTTTCAATGAACCCCTCAGGTCCAGGTCAGGTGCTTTCAATGAGCCCTCAGGTCCAGGTCAGGTGCTTTCAATGAGCCCTCAGGTCCAGGTCAGGTGCTTTCAATGAGCCCTCAGGTCCAGGTCAGGTGCTTTCAATGAGCCCTCAGGTCCAGGTCAGGTGCTTTCAATGAGCCCTCAGGTCCAGGTCAGGTGCTTTCAATGAGCCCTCAGGTCCAGGTCAGGTGCTTTCAATGAACCCCTCAGGTCCAGGTCAGGTGCTTTCAATGAGCCCTCAGGTCCAGGTCAGGTGCTTTCAATGAGCCCTCAGGTCCAGGTCAGGTGCTTTCAATGAGCCCTCAGGTCCAGGTCAGGTGCTTTCAATGAGCCCTCAGGTCCAGGTCAGGTGCTTTCAATGAGCCCTCAGGTCCAGGTCAGGTGCTTTCAATGAGCCCTCAGGTCCAGGTCAGGTGCTTTCAATGAGCCCTCAGGTCCAGGTCAGGTGCTTTCAATGAGCCCTCAGGTCCAGGTCAGGTGCTTTCAATGAGCCCTCAGGTCCAGGTCAGGTGCTTTCAATGAGCCCTCGGGTCCAGGTCAGGTGCTTTCAATGAGCCCTCAGGTCCAGGTCAGGTGCTTTCAATGAACCCCTCAGGTCCAGGTCAGGTGCTTTCAATGAGCCCTCAGGTCCAGGTCAGGTGCTTTCACAGAACACAGCAGTGTTACAGGCTTTTAATGTTCTTCAGGTTTTCTGGGTGAAGCTTTCTGGTTTCTTTTGGATTCATTCGTTTTTGTGCAGCTCAGATCTCTGAAGAACCGTGAGAGATAAATAAATTAATGAAATACTGTGAAAAATGATGTTCTTGAAGCCAGCTGATCACAAATTTGCATTTCGGTTCGAGTCTTTTTCTTTGCTTTGATTAGAGGAGAAAATCAACAAATTATAGCTTTGTTTAAATATTCAGAAGCGCCAACGAGGTCTGGCGGTAACAGAAAGCTCAGCATCAAAGTGGGAATAAAAATCCTGAGATTATCATGTTGTACAGGCTCCTGTGGCTCAGCTCAGCATCACTTCCTTAAACCCAGCACATGCACGACTTCCTCCGCTTCCATAAGAGCCGTTTCAGTGACCTTTGTGACCATACAAGTCATGTGACCTTTCCTGTTCCTCAGGCCGCTGTTCGTGTGTAAAATAAATGACGAGGAGGCGTGGAGTCCGTCCCATGAACTGTGTTCTGGAACAACGCAGCACTTCCTGCTATTCAGTCGGGCCGTACCATTCTCATGCAAACACTAGGGGAGGGAGCTACCACTGTATGCCAACGTCCTGGGCCCAGGTACAGGTGGGACTCACTCCTGGGCCCAGGTACAGGTGGGAATCACTCCTGGGCCCAGGTACAGGTGGGACTCACTCCTGGGCCCGCCACCCTGGGCCCAGGTACAGGTGGGACTCACTCCTGGGCCCAGGTACAGGTGGGAATCACTCCTGGGCCCGCCATCCTGGGCCCAGGTACAGGTGGGAATCACTCCTGGGCCCAGGTACAGGTGGGAATCACTCCTGGGCCCGCCGTCCTGGGCCCAGGTACAGGTGGGAATCACTCCTGGGCCCAGGTACAGGTGGGAATCACTCCTGGGCCCAGGTACAGGTGGGACTCACTCCTGGGCCCAGGTACAGGTGGGAATCCCTCCTGGGCCCGCCGTCCTGGGCCCAGGTACAGGTGGGAATCACTCCTGGGCCCAGGTACAGGTGGGACTCACTCCTGGGCCCAGGTACAGGTGGGAATCCCTCCTGGGCCCGCCGTCCTGGGCCCAGGTACAGGTGGGAATCACTCCTGGGCCCAGGTACAGGTGGGAATCACTCCTGGGCCCGCCGTCCTGGGCCCAGGTACAGGTGGGACTCACTCCTGGGCCCTGGTACAGGTGGGAATCACTCCATGGCCGGCCGCCCTGGGCCCAGGTACAGGTGGGAATCACTCCTGGGCCCAGGTACAGGTGGGAATCCCTCCTGGGCCCAGGTACAGGTGGGAATCACTCCTGGGCCCAGGTACAGGTGGGAATCACTCCTGGGCCCAGGTACAGGTGGGAATCACTCCTGGGCCCAGGTACAGGTGGGAATCACTCCTGGGCCCAGGTACAGGTGGGAATCACTCCTGGGCCCAGGTACGGGTGGGAATCACTCCTGGGCCCAGGTACAGGTGGGAATCCCTCCTGGGCCCAGGTACAGGTGGGAATCACTCCTGGGCCCAGGTACAGGTGGGAATCACTCCATGGCCGGCCGCCCTGGGCCCAGGTACAGGTGGGAATCACTCCTGGGCCCGCCATCCTGGGCCCAGGTACAGGTGGGAATCACTCCTGGGCCCAGGTACAGGTGGGAATCACTCCTGGGCCCGCCGTCCTGGGCCCAGGTACAGGTGGGAATCACTCCTGGGCCCAGGTACAGGTGGGAATCACTCCTGGGCCCAGGTACAGGTGGGACTCACTCCTGGGCCCAGGTACAGGTGGGAATCCCTCCTGGGCCCGCCGTCCTGGGCCCAGGTACAGGTGGGAATCACTCCTGGGCCCGCCGCTTCATTACAGTTCAGTGCAGTTAGTTGTTTTCTTTCCTTTCTGGTTAACAGATGAGCTTCAGACTTGTGTCAGAGGAAGGTATCCTGTAAAGATCCTTCAGAATATCAGACTCTGAGCTGTTGGACGCACTCAGGCAGCTGAACCACAGATCAAACAGGTCGTCTGAAGGTAGAGGCGCTCGTCTCTCGCCGTTTCTGTTTAATTTCTGATGATCGCTCAGATATGTGGAGTGTGTCTGCTGCTCCGTCCTGTTTGCTCTGGGCTTCTCTCCAGCGAGGCAGTAACTCATGAATATTTAAAGCTCTCTGAAGCACATCGGCGGGTTCATTTCGGCTGTCAGCAGGACCAAATCCAGCCTGTTGATCCGAGGCCTGGATGAAACCGGTGCACCAGCGAGGCATGACCCTCTGAAGTTCAGGAGTTATTCATCCTCCAGCACCATCTTCAGCTGTTAGCTTTGTTAAAGATAAAGACTCTAAGCTCATAATGTCCATCCCTTTAGTTTCAGTAAAAAGCAGATTGAAGAGCTGCTGAGCAGCAGCCCTGAAACAGTCAGCTGGTCAAACAGGAAGTGTCCCAATCAGGTTCTGCTGAACTTTCCACACAAAAAGATTGAATTTGAGTGCTAGTTAACATAAAATGCTTTTACATTTAAAAACATAGATGCAGTAAGAACTGAGACCAGAGAAAGTTTAACCGAAATGGTTAAAGTCTTTAATCCCCTGACCGTGTTGGACGAGCCTCCGAAGCAGGAGAATCATCTCAGAACCACAAGCTGAACGCTGTCCAGGTCCATTCAGTTTGAGAGAAGGCTCATCTCTAAAGTTTATTTCAGTAAGGAGAGAACAAGTGAATCAGATCAGATCTGCTTTATTTCTCAGAGCTCGCAGTGAAACGGACCTGCAGTTATAAATTAGTGGAATATTCCTGTAAATGCTTCTGATCCTAAATACAGAGACTTCCTCCTGAGCTGCAGAAGCTGTGCAGCAGGCGAGGAGATGAGCAGCTGTCAGGTCTTTATCGCTGCTTTTAAACCTTGCTGAGCGTGGCGGCGCTGCCCACTCTGTACTTTGTTTTCCTCAGGAAGCGTGTCAGGTGGCATTAGAGCTCAGCTGTCAGGCTTCTGATGCTGCTGCTCGCCATCTTCCTGTCAGGCTTCTGATGCTGCTGCTCGCCATCTTCCTGTCAGGCTTCGTCCTTGGAGATTTGTCGAGGCTGCAGGACGAGCTTTGTGTCCGTCTCTTCCTCTCAGAGCTCTGACGGGTGACACATCTTCAGCCACTCATCACGTCAGCAGGCGGCGTGATGGAGAAGCTGCTGCTTTCAGTGACAGCTGGTTGTCTGTGCTACAGAGACAGTTTGTCTCTGAGTCCTTTAAAACCTCAGAGATGAGAGACAAAGAGTCTCTGAGCTGAATTCCTGTGATGCTGAAATGATGTTGAACAGAAATACCCAAAGATAGATGCTTCTTTCCATCAAAACCACTTCCTGTTTGTACATAAAACACAATGAATCATCCATCCATCCATCTTCTATACCAGCTTAGTCCGTCGGTCGGGGGGTGGAGCCTATCCCAGCGGTCATCAGGCGAGAGGCGGAGTCACCTGGACAGGGCGCCAGTCCATCACAGAGACTAACAACCACACTCAGTCAGGAGTTCACCGGTTAACCTAGCAGCATGTTTTTGGATGGTGGGAAGCCGGAGAACCTGGAGAGAACCCGGAGAGAACCTGGAGAAAACCCGGAGAAAACCCGGAGAGAACCCGGAGAGAACCTGGAGAGAACCCGGAGAGAACCCGGGGAGAACCCGGAGAAAACCCGGAGAAAACCCGGAGAGAACCCGGAGAGAACCCGGAGAAAACCCGGAGAGAACCCGGAGAGAACCCGGGGAGAACCTGGAGAGAACCCGGAGAGAACCCGGGGAGAACCCGGAGAGAACCCGGGGAGAACCCGGAGAGAACCCGGAGAGAACCCGGAGAGAACCCGGGGAGAACCCGGGGAGAACCCGGAGAAAACCCGGAGAGAACCCGGAGAGAACCCGGGGAGAACCTGGAGAGAACCCGGAGAGAACCCGGGGAGAACCCGGAGAGAACCCGGGGAGAACCCGGGGAGAACCCGGAGAGAACCCGGGGAGAACCCGGAGAGAACCCGGGGAGAACCCGGAGAGAACCCACGCATACACAGGAGAACATGCAGCCTCCACACAGGCCTGGGAGGGATGGAACCTGGAACCCTCTCGCTCTGAGGCGATGGTTCTGACCACCAGGTTAATATATTTAGTTGGTTCTCCTCTGATCTCCAACAGCAGGATGAGGAGCAGCTGCTGCCTGAAGCAGAGATGCTTAAAGTCATCAATGCTCAACAGAAACTAAGAATGACTCATTCAGGCCTTAACAGGATGTTGCACATCTGTCACGGCAGCAGATGTTAACAAAGGAACATCAAAGCTCACAATTAATTATAACATCATCAAAATGAATAATAGCTGCTCTCGACTTTGTTTTACAAATATACAAGAACTCAAGCAGATGATCCAAAATATATTCAGGAGAAAGGAGTCGGAGGAAGAGAAATCTCGTCATTAACGAAGGTTTTTCACTAAAATACATTTATTTGGTCTTAGATTTGTTGTTTTTCCATAAAGATCCATCCATCCACAGCACAGATCATATTTAACATGTAAAAACATTTTGGACTATTCAGGTCGGGGGTGCTGGTAATTAGCCAACACTTCTGAATCAAGAGTAGTTTTTTAAGTAAAGGTTTAATTACAGCAACCTTAAAAGTCTGAGGTACATAATACAGATTAATAATAATGATGAAGTCATATTTATCACATAAAAACATTTTAGGGATACAGAATTCCAAAAAGTCCATCTGTTTTATTCTAATTTTAACATAATTTATAATCAAATCTTTTTTTAATCTCAGATGCATTCTGTCTGTTTTTCCCTTCCATATATATATAAAATAATAAGTTTGGGGCCCAACACCAAACCTTGTGGGACTCCACATTTGATCTCTTTAAGCTTTTTAATTCTTTTTGTGCTGATCAGTTTAATACATCAGTGCAGTGATGATGATCCAGTGTAAAGCAGCTCAGCAGAACGAGGTTTGAGGCAGTAACTTTATCAACACTCGCTGTAAAGCTGGAACATTTCTGTTCACTGAGCTGCTGAAGTTCACCAGCCAGTGGCACGTCATTTCATCTGATGCTGATTACAGTGTTTTCTGGGCTTTGACGGCTTATTCTCTGCTTGGAAAGCAGAGGCGGCTCCTGGAGGCTGGCAGCTGTTGTCCTGAGACAGAGGACAAGTGAAGGATCCCTCAGGAGCCCCCAAGACATTAAATATGAATTGACCACATCTATTAACTGCCAGCTCGCTTTAACGGAGGAACAAATCACGGTGGTGAGGCACCTGTTAATGGCGTCCTCCTGCAGGGCGTGACAGAGACGCTTGGCTGGGTTCAGGTCTGGGCGAGCGGATGGATGAAGCTAACAGAGTGTGAAGAGATCAAGCATCGATCTGTTTGCCTTTCGCTCTCTGTGTCCTCCGCCTTTCACGGGTGGTCAGACAGAGCCTCGGTGCAAAGAAGCCCTGACAGCTCCGACCTTGATCACATGACCGGCAGGACGGGTCGTTGTTTATCACTTTTACTCCAGAAGTGTTCAGAGCTGAAGTAAAAGATGTATTCAGTCAAATCAGACATAAGGATATGAATTATGATGATTAAGTAAATCAGAAGCTTCTGCCGTGACCATCAGATGGTTTTAATGTGTTTAAAGACGGTCACGAGTAAAAGCAGCCAGCAGAGAATATGAGTGGAATCATCACTAAGCAGAGACAGAGAAGGTGGTGTCAGCAGGTGGAGGTGTGGGAGGGGCTTGTTTAGCACGATTATATGAATGAAGAAGAAGAGGGAGTCATATCCACCACATATAAAAATGTCCAGATGAGGATTTAAAACAGCTGCTTTCATGGATCTTTCAGGAATATCAGCTCCAAAGGTTTTATTTATAACTGGAACCAAAAGTAAAGCTGGAAAACCAAACCCCTGAGACAAAAACCAGGAAACACAACCAGGAACAAAAAGAGTGACATGAGGACAAAGATGGAGACAAACAGAGGAGTGGATGGACTGTAGAGGACTGATGAGGAAGGAACTGCAGCTGAGACCGACTGATAATGAACAGCTGAGGACAGGATGTGAATAAATGATTAACTGACCTGAGATCAGGACCAGACTGAGACTATTTGAGAACAATATAAAACTAACGCAAGAACTGAGGCAAATAATTAAAGAGAGACCAGAAAATAAAAGGCTCATCAAGAACAGACTGATTCAGGGTTAACCCTAACCCAAAATACTGAGAACAAGAAAACAGAAAAAAAGAGAAGGAAATCTGACCCAAATCCACAAAATAAAACAGTAAAAACACAAAATAAAACAGTAAATCCACAAAATAAAAGACAAAAACAAAAATAAAACAGAGAGAAACAAAAATAAAACAGTAAAAACACAAAATAAAACAGTAAATCCACAAAATAAAAGAGAAAAATCAAAAATAAAACAGAGAAAAAAACAAATAAAACAGTAAAAACACAAAATAAAAGAGAAAAACCAAAAATAAAACAGAGAAAAACTAAAATAAAACAGTAAAAACACAAAATAAAAGACAAAAACAAATAATAAAAGACGATGAGAGACAGGTGAGACACGATCAGCGAACCTGTTGGACGACAGGAAAACCTCAGCTGGGGTCGAAGCCCATCTGAGCTGAGAGCTGACCACAGAATAAATAAAGGATCTCCAGCGAGCGGCCGTCAGGATGCTAACGAGACCCTGAGAGGCTGGAATCTGCAGAGTTCTGATGCCAAAAGGCCGACCCGACTGGATCCGGACAGCAAGAAACACTTCAGAAACCTGAAAAACCTACAAAACCTCCTGGTTCTAGTGTCAAATCCTTCAGTGTGACACGTAAATCAAAATGTTCACATTCAGTTCTCATGAGGAAAAAAGCCTAATAAAATGATGTAAAGAGTCCAGAGAGAGAAAAGTGTTCACGGCCTGTAATCACACTCCTCTTTCTGCAGAGAAATGGCCTGAATTCCTCTCAGAATTGTTGATCTTGTGAGTTGTCGCCACACAGTTAATTTCCCCGGGGAGCGCCGTGCACCGAGCTGAGGTAATAGCTGTGCTCCTGGAATTATGTTTGGCAGCAACTTCCAGCAGAGGCGCCGCATCCGAGGAGCAGCACTTCCTGCTCATTACTTTCCATTTGGGAACAAGTGTTCCGGCTGCATCTTTGTATATTGCTTTGTGGTCTCTCAGCAATTTGTTGTGATTATGTTCATATTTTTAGGAGGTGCGGTAATCAAAGCCGATGAAGCTGTTCTGTGTGCTGTCTGCAGAGCTGTGACCTGTGCTGCTGCCACACCGACTAACACCTTCACAGACCTACGGCAGACACCCCGTCATCCTCTCTGGGCTGCAAAGTAAACTTAACTAACCTCATATTCTATTGATTAAAGCTTCCATGGAAAGCAGGAGGGGTCTAACTTTAATGATAGTGCCTTTAAAAGAAGAGACATGGAGGGAGGAAGGAAACCAGGAAATCCAACAATGCCCCAAAAATCTAAACCCAAACCAGGTGAATAAAAGATTATCTGAGAGCTGCAGAGAGGAGGAAACATAAGAGGAAAGCTCAGGATAAAACAGGGAGAAATAACTCAAACATATCTGTGATTCAACTCCTGATAAATCATTTAAAAGATGATTTTAAACTCTGACATGCAGTTTATCTTATTGTCAAACTCAAACGGTTAGAACCTGATTCCATAGAAACGCACAAATGCACACGTGTAAACTCACATGAACCCAAAGAAACACAGCTGGATTAGTGGCTGAAAAACAGGATATCAGAGATGAATCTGAGAGTAAATCCAACTCAAACCTCATGTTGTTTATTCTAGACGTAAAAACGTCCTTTGAGCTGTTAAAGAGCTCGTTTCTGCCACCAGCATCATATTAAACTGTCTTTGTGAAGCAGAGAGAAGACAGAGATACTGTAGAAAAAGCTTTAAACCTGCCACAGACCCACTGATTCTGGGTGGATAAGAAGCATCTCTGAGCTCACTCTGAAGGGTGGAAATAATCAAACTTACACTTCAGGATATAATGTTGTCATAAGATCAGATTCTTGACATCTGTGGAAGGCTCTGAGCCTTAAAATGAACATATTAATATTTACAGGGTGTAAAGATTCATGATGAGGAACCAAAGAGGGAAACGGACCAAAATGTACCAGAAAGGCAGGTGAAGGTTGTTTAAACTTAACTAAAGGTGCTGGTGAGGCAGGAAAAAAAAAGGACTGATGGACAGACTGAGGGTAAACTAACAGGGAGGAGAAGAAGTGGCCGAGACCAGGAGACAGAAACATGAAGCTGAGACTCAGAAACATGGAGCTGAGACTCAGAAACACGGAGCTGAGACTCAGAAACATGGAGCTGAGACTCAGGAACACGGAGCTGAGACTCAGAAACAAGGAGCTGAGACTCAGAAACACGGAGCTGAGACTCAGAAACATGGAGCTGAGACTCAGAAACAAGGAGCTGAGACTCAGAAACACGGAGCTGAGACTCAGAAACACGGAGCTGAGACTCAGAAACACGGAGCTGAGACTCAGAAACACGGAGCTGAGACTCAGAAACACGGAGCTGAGACTCAGGTGTTTCTGCTCCTGAAAATCCTTCAAAAGTTAAATCTTCCTGCATTTCGTCTGATGATGGATGTTAATTATAGCAGCCGATAAAGGTTCAGCGAGGGAGCAGCCGGTGGGCGGAGATGAATGATTACATACACTCATATGAAAGAGAAAGCCCCCCCCCCCTCTTTCATTCAATTATCAGGTTTTCTGATATTAAAAACTCATCTGTTCCTCAGCAGGTGATAAATTTATGGAACAAAAACTGAGACAAAACACAGCAGCGTGTGAAAAACTAAGTGAACCCTTCACTGCTTCCACAGTAAGAAGCAGCCAGGAGCTGCTGATCAATGCTCTGATTCACTGATCAATGCTCTGATTAACTGATCGATGCTCTGATTCACTGATCAATGCTCTGATTCACTGATCAATGCTCTGATTAACTGATCAATGCTCTGATTAACTGATCAATGCTCTGATTAACTGATCAATGCTCTGATTAACTGATCAATGCTCTGATTCACTGATCAATGCTCTGATTCACTGATCCTCAGTCAGTGTGAGCAGCTCTATAAAAGCAGAAGTTCTGTCAGTTTAACACGATGCCAAGGAGGAAAGACACCAGCAATGATCTCAGAGAAGCAGCTGCTGCTGCCCATCAGTCTGGGAAGGGTTATAAGGCCATTTCCAGACTATCTGGAGTCCATCATTCTACAGAGAGAAAGATTATTCACAAGTGGAAAACATTCAGGACAGCTGTCAATCTTCCCAGGAGTGGACGTCCCAGCAAGGTCACCCCAAGGTGAAGAAGCCCAGAGCTACATCTCAGACTCTACAGGCCTCAGTTAGCATGTTAAAGGTTAAAGGTCACCCCAAGGTGAAGAAGCCCAGAGCTACATCTCAGACTCTACAGGCCTCAGTTAGCATGTTAAAGGTTAAAGGTCACCCCAAGGTGAAAAAGCCCAGAGCTACATCTCAGACTCTACAGGCTTCAGTTAGCATGTTAAAGGTTAAAGGTCACCCCAAGGTGAAAAAGCCCAGAGCTACATCTCAGACTCTACAGGCCTCAGTTAGCATGCTAAAGGTCAAAGGTCACCCCAAGGTGAAAAAGCCCAGGGCTACATCTCAGACTCTACAGGCCTCAGTTAGCATGTTAAAGGTTAAAGGTCACCCCAAGGTGAAGAAGCCCAGAGCTACATCTCAGACTCTACAGGCCTCAGTTAGCATGCTAAAGGTTAAAGGTCACCCCAAGGTGAAAAAGCCCAGAGCTACATCTCAGACTCTACAGGCCTCAGTTAGCATGTTAAAGGTTAAAGGTCACCCCAAGGTGAAGAAGCCCAGAGCTACATCTCAGACTCTACAGGCCTCAGTTAGCATGTTAAAGGTTAAAGGTCACCCCAAGGTGAAGAAGCCCAGAGCTACATCTCAGACTCTACAGGCCTCAGTTAGCATGTTAAAGGTTAAAGGTCACCCCAAGGTGAAAAAGCCCAGAGCTACATCTCAGACTCTACAGGCCTCAGTTAGCATGTTAAAGGTTAAAGGTCACCCCAAGGTGAAGAAGCCCAGAGCTACATCTCAGACTCTACAGGCCTCAGTTAGCATGCTAAAGGTTAAAGGTCACCCCAAGGTGAAAAAGCCCAGAGCTACATCTCAGACTCTACAGGCCTCAGTTAGCATGTTAAAGGTTAAAGGTCACCCCAAGGTGAAAAAGCCCAGAGCTACATCTCAGACTCTACAGGCCTCAGTTAGCATGCTAAAGGTTAAAGGTCACCCCAAGGTGAAAAAGAGCTACATCTCAGACTCTACAGGCCTCAGTTAGCATGTTAAAGGTTAAAGGTCACCCCAAGGTGGAAAAAGCCCAGAGCTACATCTCAGACTCTCCAGGCCTCAGTTAGCATGTTAAAGGTTAAAGGTCACCCCAAGGTGAAGAAGCCCAGAGCTACATCTCAGACTCTACAGGCCTCAGTTAGCATGTTAAAGGTTAAAGGTCGCCCCAAGGTGAAAAAGCCCAGAGCTACATCTCAGACTCTACAGGCCTCAGTTAGCTTGCTAAAGGTTAAAGGTCATACATCTCAGACTCTACAGGCCTCAGTTAGGATGTTAAAGGTTAAAGGTCACCCCAAGGTGAAGAGGCCCAGAGCTACATCTCAGACTCTACAGGCCTCAGTTAGCATGTTAAAGGTTAAAGGTCATGACAGCACAGTTAGAAAAAGACTGAACAAGGATGGCTTGTTTGGAAGGGCTGCAGGAGAAAGCCTCTTCTCTCTAAAAAGAACATGGCAGCACAGCTTAGGTTTGCAAAGCTGCATCTGAACAAAGCTCAAGACTTCTGGAACAATGTCCTTTGGACAGACCAGAGCAAAGTGGAGATGTTTGGTCCTAATGCACAGCAGCACGTTTGGAGGAAACCAAACACAGCATATCAGCACAAACACCTCATACCAGCTGTCAAGCACGGTGGTGGAGGGCTGATGATCTGGGCTGGTTCTGCAGCCACAGGACCTGGGCACCTTGCAGTCTTCATAAACACTGATTCATAAAGCTTTTCTCAAACAAAACTCATTTACAGATTTATATCTGCTCGGGATAAAAGAATCCTGAATGTTCTGAATTAGGACATAAAGTATTTAAATATGCTGCTGGAATCAGCTGCAAAACAGCTGAATGTTAAGAAGCTGGTTTAATTCAATTAAACGTTCAATTTAAACAGGTTAGAGGCAGAAATGTACAGGCTCTGATTGATAAATATTCTGAAGTTTGATGTCTGAACTTGTGATTTTTTATCTTACTGAAGCACAGCCGGATGTGAGAATCCCAGTCAGGCGTAGTACCGCTGGACGTAAAAAGGGACGTTTATGGCCACCAGCAGGTGGCGCTATAAGCATGTGTAAGTTTGGACATATGTGTGCGTTCTGGGTGGAGCCCAAGTGCAGCATATGGAGTTTGGGGTAGATTGGTTAATGTGGGAGTTAAAAGTTTCCTTGTTCTTCATGGCGAGCGATGGCCAGTCATCAAACTTTGAGGTTTCGCCACGGCTGCACCCTTTAAGGTTTGAGAAAGGTTTCCATAACCTTTCGTCCCCCATGGATTCAGAGTAACACGACCAAACCCTTTAAGGTTTGAGAAAGGTTTCCATAACCTTTAGTCCCCCATGGATTCAGAGTAACACGGCCAAACCCTTTAAGGTTTGAGAAAGGTTTCCATAACCTTTCGTCCCCCATGGATTCAGAGTAACACGACCAAACCCTTTAAGGTTTGAGAAAGGTTTCCATAACCTTTAGTCCCCCATGGATTCAGAGTAACACGGCCAAACCCTTTAAGGTTTGAGAAAGGTTTCCACAACCTTTAGTCCCCCATGGATTCAGAGGAACACGGCCAAACCCTTTAAGGTTTGAGAAGGGTTTCCACAACCTTTAGTCCCCCATAGATTCAGAGTAACACGGCCAAACCCTTTAAGGTTTGAGAAAGGTTTCCATAACCTTTAGTCCCCCATGGATTCAGAGTAACACGGCCAAACCCTTTAAGGTTTGAGAAAGGTTTCCACAACCTTTAGTCCCCCATGGATTCAGAGTAACACGGCCAAACCCTTTAAGGTTTGAGAAGGGTTTCCACAACCTTTAGTCCCCCATAGATTCAGAGTAACACGGCCAAACCCTTTAAGGTTTGAGAAAGGTTTCCATAACCTTTAGTCCCCCATGGATTCAGAGTAACACGGCCAAACCCTTTAAGGTTTGAGAAAGGTTTCCACAACCTTTAGTCCCCCATAGATTCAGAGTAACACAGCCAAACCCTTTAAGGTTTGAGAAAGGTTTCCACAACCTTTAGTCCCCCATGGATTCAGAGTAACACAGCCAAACCCTTTAAGGTTTGAGAAAGGTTTCCACAACCTTTAGTCCCCCATAGATTCAGAGTAACACGGCCAAACCCTTTAAGGTTTGAGAAAGGTTTCCCTAACCTTTAGTCCCCCATGGATTCAGAGTAACACGGCCAAACCCTTTAAGGTTTGAGAAGGGTTTCCACAACCTTTAGTCCCCCATGGGTAAAGAGGAACACGGCCAAACCCTTTAAGGTTTGAGAAAGGTTTCCACAACCTTTAGTCCCCCGTGGATTCAGAGTAACACGGCCGCACCCTTTAAGGTTTGAGAAAGGTTTCCACAACCTTTAGTCCCCCATGGATTCAGAGTAACACGGCCGCACCCTTTAAGGTTTGAGAAAGGTTTCCACAACCTTTAGTCCCCCATGGATTCAGAGTAACACGGCCAAACCCTTTAAGGTTTGAGAAAGGTTTCCATAACCTTTAGTCCCCCGTGGATTCAGAGTAACACAGCCAAACCCTTTAAGGTTTGAGAAAGGTTTCCACAACCTTTAGTCCCCCATGGATTCAGAGTAACACGGCCAAACCCTTTAAGGTTTGAGAAAGGTTTCCATAACCTTTAGTCCCCCGTGGATTCAGAGTAACACGGCCGCACCCTTTAAGGTTTGAGAAAGGTTTCCACAACCTTTAGTCCCCCATAGATTCAGAGTAACACAGCCAAACCCTTTAAGGTTTGAGAAAGGTTTCCATAACCTTTCGTCCCCCATGGATTCAGAGTAACACGGCCAAACCCTTTAAGGTTTGAGAAAGGTTTCCATAACCTTTAGTCCCCCATAGATTCAGAGTAACACAGCCAAACCCTTTAAGGTTTGAGAAAGGTTTCCATAACCTTTCGTCCCCCATGGATTCAGAGTAACCTGGCCAAACCCTTTAAGGTTTGAGAAAGGTTTCCATAACCTTTAGTCCCCCATGGATTCAGAGTAACACGGCCAAACCCTTTAAGGTTTGAGAAAGGTTTCCATAACCTTTAGTCCCCCGTGGATTCAGGGTGACACGGCCAAACCCTTTAAGGTTTGAGAACGGTTTCCATAACCTTTCGTCCCCCATGGATTCAGAGTAACACGGCCAAACCCTTTAAGGTTTGAGAAAGGTTTCCATAACCTTTAGTCCCCCATGGATTCAGAGTAACACGGCCAAACCCTTTAAGGTTTGAGAAAGGTTTCCACAACCTTTAGTCCCCCATGGGTAAAGAGGAACACGGCCAAGTCGGGCCCTAAAAATCAGAGTTTGGTTTGGTTGGATTTCGCTTCACTGTTGGCAGTAAAGCAGGTTAAACATCTTCTTGGGAACATCTCAACAACTACTGATCAGCAGAGGGTGACATGTTTGCTGTGATGCTCCCAAACAGACTCAGAATGAACCATAAACCCTAAATATTGATTTAAAAGCCTTCAGCAGGGTTAAAAACTGCGCTGCGGGACCATTTCAGGTGCTGAATTAAGCTTCTTGATTGCACAGCGTTGGCTCAGTGTTCTTTAATAATGTAGAACAGCAAATTGGATTTTTCTTGACTTTCACATAATTAGAAGGTTGAGAATGGAAAGGAGAGCCATATGGCACCATTAATAATTCATGTGCTTTTGATAGAGGTGGCCCTCATCTGATGTGAGAAATGAGTCGGTCACACTCGGGTTTATCCCCCTCGGTGCAGTGTTTTTGGAAAGGTCTTCTTTACGAGCGAACATGCAGAAGCTCTGTTTGCTCTGACTGTTGTACCTCAGGCTGACTGACGGCCTCCTCTGAGAACAGCGACTCTCGGCTGTATGAACGACGCCGGATTCCCCTGAATGTGACTTTTACAGAAAGGTATCAGCAGTTCTGCCTCCTTTCCTCTCACTCGGAGTTTTTCTCTTTCACACAGAAACACACAAAGCAACACCTCTGCACCCCCATTCAGCTCGGAGGGGAAATCAAGCTCATCACTGAGCATTTATCGCCTGTCTTGATCTAACGAGAGCTTCAGAAATGTTCCCAAGTAAACTTAAAGTGTGGTAATGATTAGTTAACTTGGAGTTTCCTATTTTGGAACTAGCTTTGTATTGTAGTTATAATACTTCAGTGCAGGGTTAGGTTTAGGGTTTAAATGTATGAAGTCGGCCACATGTTCCATCAGGAAAAGAAAGTTCACCTTCACTCACAAAACTGCCTCTAATAAAAGCTTGAAGTGCTTCATGTCATTTGAATCTTGGCCAGCGGGGGCACTGTTTGCTAAACTTAGCGCTTGCCTAAGAAACACAGAAAGTGCAACAGAGTTAGTTTCCTGCTGATTTCTCTTCTGTTTCAGCTGCTTCTGAAATGAAATGAAGGTCTGATGATGAAGACACACAAACCCCTCATGGACCTTCAGGGACACAAAGCAAAGTTGTGGACGCCTGCTGAAGACTTCCAGCTCCCCCCGGATGTGGTCAGAGCGTCTCACGCCACCCACCTGAGTCTGAGCAGGACCATCCATCACCCCCCCACGCTGCCAGCATCCAGCAGCAGCTGCAGATCCGCGGGTCGAAGCAGCAGCGCCGCTCTCAGACTCAGCTGACATTCAATTGTACACAGGAGCTAAATCTAATTGTACAATTTACTTCCCCTGTCCGTGTGAGGGCCCACGCATCCTCAGGCGCCCAGAGGAGGCGTCCTGATTGGACGGCGCGGCCCTGCAGGGCTGCAGAGGCACGCCGTCCGGCCTCTGATTGGTGGGTTCACTAATCAGAAGTGGCAGTCTGATTACACGGGTGGTCTGGGGGCAAGAAGCCACGAAGGAACCTTGGAGTCACCTTCCACCACAGGAGCCCAGGTGTCACTTTGGATGTTTCCACGTCCACCTGCACGTGCACAGCTGCACGTGCACCTGATAATCGCAGCGAGTTCAGCCCGTTTATTACTGATCCACACAACGATTCAACAAGCCGGCTTTAATGAGTTTGGCTCTCACTGCAAAGTGATATGAGTATAATTGCAGCTGACAGTTTCTTCATGTGGAGATTAGATTTGCTCACAGTGATGTAATCTATGGCGAGCGTAACCATGGCAGCGGGCTGAGCAGAGAAGAAGAACTCAGAGACAATGGCTTCCTTCGACACCCACAGAGGTCACAGGGAGGCAGAATCATTTCCTCTGATCAAATATTTCTCTTTCTATCGCAGCTCCAATCGGCCCTCCACCTTTTAGCGAATATTTAGACATTTTAAGGCAAACGATGACTGAAAAGAGGTGGAACAGAGCTGCTGACCCCCGGACAACAGTGTCCCAGTTATAAAACTGCAGCTGTTTGAGGGGAGTTTCCTGTTTGATGTTGAAGCAGCTCGACCCACAGCAGCTCATTCAGGCTGCGATTCGCTCTCTTCATCTTAAAATAAGCCCTCAGTCTGTTTCTAAAAGCACCAAATCAGTGAATATTCACATATTCCACCACGTGTTGAACTGTAGAGGCGAACGGTTTGACCGTACAGATGAACATCAGCCGCCTCCTCAGACCAGCCTCGGTTGGGCTGGGGTTGACCTCTTCCATCCCCGGGGGGCGGCGCCTTCCTTCAGGACCCTCGACTTTGGCTCCCCACAGAAATACAGGATCAGTGATAATTAATCAATGTTGTACTTTTGTTCGCTCCTTGTTTTTGATCCGTAACTTTTAATTGTTTAACTCACAGTTTCTTCCTCCTGATCTTTGTTAAGCTGCTTTATAAATAAAGTTTTTATTGCTGTCAGTCACCTGCTGGTTTTCACTTCTGTGTCACTCTCCATCAGCGTCTCTGTGGGCTTAATTTTGTCCCTTTTCCTGCTCCATACCTGCCCAGCAGAGGATTATCGTCTCTGAGGTGATCCTGACAGGAAGAGTTCAGACGTTTCATGCAGCGAATCTTTTGGGAACATCTTGATGTTTTAATCCTGGAAATGAAGGCCTTTGCAGAACAAATTCATATATTTCATTCAGTACTTTGAAAAGATCCAATGTCACATTAAATCAACCATATTTACTCACTGACCCCAGAGTTTTCCTCAGTCATTAAGGAATGAAATGATTTAGATTTTTTCCACATCGTTCAAACGTCTTTATCTGAACTCAAATCAGACAAACTGCTTCCCTTTGTTTTCCAGCTCTAAGGCTGAGGCGTGTCATCAGTGTAATCCTCCATCTTCCACTGATTCATCCACTCTCTCCCTCTTCATCGCTCTTTGAACATGGCTCCTTTTAAGATTAATTTTCTTATTTCCATGGCACTGACTTCTGAAACACCAGCGTCTCAGATCCTTTTCCAAAAGGAATTTTCCACCTTTAAAGGACTTAAAAACCAGATGCATACGTGTCTTTCATGGTGTCAGCAGGACCGTTCTCCTGCCTTCTCAACTTCTCATCTGTAATTCTTTCTATGTGGGTTTAGATCATCCATCTGACACCTGCAGCAAGTTCAGAGGCTGCTGTTCATCCGCTGAAAGGGAAGAAGAGAATGGACCAGATGCTGCTGTTCATCTGCTGAAAGAGAAGAAGAGAATGGACCAGAGGCTGCTGTTCATCTGCTGAAAGAGAAGAAGAGAATGGACCAGAGGCTGCTGTTCATCTGCTGAAAGAGAAGAAGAGAATGGACCAGAGGCTGCTGTTCATCTGCTGAAAGAGAAGAAGAGAATGGACCAGAGGCTGCTGTTCATCTGCTGAAAGAGAAGAAGAGAATGGACCAGATGCTGCTGTTCATCCGCTGAAAGAGAAGAAGAGAATGGACCAGAGGCTGCTGAAAGGGAAGAAGAGAATGGACCAGAGGCTGCTGTTCATCCGCTGAAAGAGAAGAAGAGAATGGACCAGAGGCTGCTGAAAGGGAAGAAGAGAATGGACCAGAGGCTGCTGTTCATCTGCTGAAAGGGAAGAAGAGAATGGACCAGAGGCTGCTGTTCATCCGCTGAAAGAGAAGAAGAGAATGGACCAGAGGCTGCTGAAAGGGAAGAAGAGAATGGACCAGAGGCTGCTGTTCATCTGCTGAAAGGGAAGAAGAGAATGGACCAGATGCTGCTGTTCATCTGCTGAAAGAGAAGAAGAGAATGGACCAGATGCTGCTGTTCATCTGCTGAAAGAGAAGAAGAGAATGGACCAGAGGCTGCTGTTCATCTGCTGAAAGAGAAGAAGAGAATGGACCAGATGCTGCTGTTCATCTGCTGAAAGAGAAGAAGAGATTGGACCAGAGGCTGCTGTTCATCTGCTGAAAGAGAAGAAGAGAATGGACCAGAGGCTGCTGTTCATCTGCTGAAAGGAAAGAAGAGAATGGACCATTTTCCACCTGATTATCACCTCCATCCACTGCTCCCGTTCAGAAGGTCCAACCCAAACCCTGTTTTCATGGACAGGCTCCATCTTATGTTGCTGAATTCCTAAATACAGATTCTTCAGCTGCAGATGCTCCCTAATGTATCCAGAACCAGACAGAAGCAGAACCCGGCTGAAAACAGAAGGTGATTGAGCTAAATTATGGATTAAATCTGCTCACATAATTGCTTCTTTTTCTCTTTTTCTCAGCTTCCTTTTTCCGTTGAGTCACTTCATCTTCCAGCAGATCTGTCATTTTTATGATTTATTCATTAATGTTGTATATTTTTATGTGAAGCACATCAGTCGACCTCGTTTGTTTTTAAATGTTCTGCTGAAATAAAAATCCGACCTTTTCCAAAACAAACCAACAAGAAGCTGAACAGAAGAAATGAATGAAAAGAATTTAATTAAAAGACATAAAACATCAGTAAAAAAGCTGCTACACAATAAAATATCATTAAAAAATGACAGGGTAATGAAAGCCAGGAGATGATGGGGAAACGGATCCACCTGGAGACCCGGAGGACCTGCGAACCAATAAGAGTCTGCAGCCCAGAGTCACTGACTCAGTGAACCTCAGACAGAGTTAATAATGCAGTTTTATGGGTAACAAGCTCCAGGTGTGAGACGCCACATCAGGAAGCTTTCCACCTCTGTAATGAAACTTTGTGTTTGATAAAGTTTTAACCAAATGACAGATAAGACTTGTTTAACTGTGCATGTCAGGACGTTTCCTCTGTGTGGGACCCCTCAGGTAAGCTGCCGCTGCCGCTGCCGCCGCTGCCGCTGCCGCTGCCGCCGCTGCCGCTGCCGCTGCCGCCGCCGCTGCCGCTGCCGCCGCTGCCGCTGCCGCTGCCGCTGCCGCTGCCGCCGCCGCTGCTGCCGCCGCCGCTGCTGCCGCCGCCGCTGCTGCCGCTGCCACTGCCGCTGCCGCCGCTGCCGCTGCCGCCGCCGCCGCTGCCGCTGCCGCTGCTGCCGCTGCCGCCGCTGCCGCTGCTGCCGCTGCCGCTGCCGCCGCCGCCGCTGCCGCTGCCGCTGCCGCTGCTGCCGCTGCCGCCGCTGCCGCTGCTGCCGCTGCCGCCGCTGCCGCTGCCGCCGCTGCCGCTGCCGCTGCTGCCGCTGCTGCCGTTGCCACTGCTGCCGCTGCCGCTGCCGCTGCCGCCGCCGCTGCTGCCGCTGCCGCCGCTGCCGCCGCCGCTGCTGCTGCCGCTGCCGCTGCCGCCGCTGCTGTCGCTGCCGCTGCCGCCGCTGCTGTCGCTGCCGCCGCTGCCGCCGTGTCTCTGCTGCCATAAATCCAGACCCACAGCAGAAATAATCTTCAGCTCTCAGGGGATCTCACAGCTGCCCACATTTTATCACCAGAGTGATAAAGTCTGTCGTCACTTTGGCTCAACAAAGAGCCAAAATAAGCTGCTAAAGACACTGCCTCCATCATCCTTTCAGCTGACTTCCCTCCTTCATCATCTCTTCCTCTCTGAGGCCATTTTTACTTTCGCCCCCGTTGTGTCGGAGGAGGACAAAATGAATCGTTCCTGCAGTGAAGCGGCGCTGTGCGGTTCTCCTCCAGGCCGGCGGATTGGCTGAGGAGGCCCTGCCAAGGCTCCCAGGAAGCAGGGAGGAGATTTAAAGGTAACTTTCCACCGGACACCGCCGGCCGAGGGGACCGGCTGTTTAGGTAAGAGTGATTGCAGCCATTTAGAGTCCAGCAGAGGAGGTGAAGGTTCACAGAGCAGTTAAACACGAACCTCACCTCGTGCTCCTTCAGACGTGTTAAAGAAGTGAATCGGGTCAGAATAATTCAGCAGATTAAACACACAAAGCTCAAGGTTTCCAGAGATCGAGAGCTCAGATGCACTGAGGCGTGTGGTGACGAATTATAAAGATAGATCAGAGAAATAAACACACAGTAGCACTCAAACTGCCATCATCTCTTTAACCAGGGACCATGTGATGGTGGGAGCCGGTTCCTCCACCGAAGAAGGAAATGCAAAGGACTGAAAGCCTGAAAGGGACTGAATATTTGGAAGGGGTTTGGTGTAATTTCCTGGCCACACATCTGAGACGCCGTCGAAGGCTGAGGACCAAAAGGAGACGATCGATTGGCAGAAAAACACGAAGCAGCAGGTGCACAGGGACATCCTGGAGAGCTGGGCTCTGTGACAGGGCAGATAGTGGAAAGTTTGAGCGATGCAGACGGTGTATTCAATTCAGTTCAGTTTTATTTATAAAGCGTCAAATTACAACAGCCCAATAATAAAGAATTACAGCCGAGGCTGGTTTACAGTCTTAAACCAGCCTAAAACCAGCCTTAAACCAGCCTTAAACCAGCCTTAAACCAGCCTAAAACCAGCCTAAAACCAGCCTAAAACCAGCCTAAAACCAGCCTAAAACCAGCCTTAAACCAGCCTAAAACCAGCCTGAAACCAGCCTGAAACCAGCCTGAAACCAGCCTAAAACCAGCCTTAAACCAGCCTAATGCAGTTCCTTTAATCCCAATAACATGTTCAAGTCTCTGTAACAGAACGCTGTGATCGATCGTATCAAATGCAGCTCTGAGATCCAACAGGACAAGAAACAAGTCCGCTATCAGAGGCTAAGAGGAGATCATTGGTAACTTTCACCAGTGCTGTTTCTGTGCTATGATGCACTCTGAATCCTGACTGAAACTCTTCAGATTATTTCTGTGGAAATGATCACAAAGTTGAACTTTGGACAAAAAAGGGAGATTGGATATAGGTCGATGATTAGCCAACACTTCTGAATCAAGAGTAGGTTTTTTAAGTAAAGGTTTAATTACAGCAACCTTAAAAGTCTGAGGTACATATCCTGTCAACAAAGACCGATTGATCAAATCCAATATGGAAGTATTGATTAAGGGGAAAACCTCCTTGAACAGTCTGGTTGGGATTGGGTCTAAAATACAAGTTGATGGTTTAGAAGAGACTATTGCTGTTGTTAGCTCAGAAAGATCAACTGGACAGAAGCCGTCTAAATACAAATCAGGTTCTAAAGATACTTCTAAAGCTGCTCTACTTGATGATACATCAGTGATAAAAGTGGGAAGGATTCCATTAATTTTCTCTCTGATAGAAACAGTTTTATTGATGAAGAATCTCATGAAATCATCACTGCTGAGAGTTAAAGGAATACATGGCTCAACAGAGCTCGGACTCTTTGTCAGCCTGGCTACAGTGCTGAAGAGAAACCTGGGATTATTCTTATTCTCTTCTATCAATGATGAATAATACGCAGTTCTAGCTTTACGAAGTGCTTTCTTAGACGTTATTAAACTATCTTTCCAGACTAATTGAGACTCTTCTAAATTAGAGGAACGCCACTGTCTCTCCAGCTTTCTTCAGTCTGCTTTAAAGCAGCTGTGAATTATACCAAGGAGCCAACCTCTTCTGACTGATTACCTTCCTTTTCAGAGGGGCAACAGTGAAGCTATAGTGCTGTCAACAGGAGAGTTTTTCTGGAGTAAAAACAGTCTGGGCTCTAAACTGAAGTGTCTGACACAGAGAGACGACCTGTGACCTTTTCATCTGAGATGCTTAGCTCTAATTCTTCTTCCCACGAACTTTAAACATGACTGAGACCCAGTCAGGCCAACAGGACCGGGGAGAAGCAGTGAGGATGGGAGCTGTTAAAAAAGGCTGATCTTTGAATGTCATGTTCTTTGAGCAGGAAATCAAAAGATGGAAATATTGATCTGCTGTAAAGGTCAGTGATGCTTTTCAGGTCCTTACAGAGTCCAGGAGGGCAGGTTTAAAACAGGGGTTTGTGGATTATAGGTGGAATTAGATTATCTGTTTAAAGGCCAAATCAGCTCTAACTGTGTCCATATGTGAAAGGAGCTGGTTGCTGTTCCTCCTTCACCTGATCAAGGCCTGGTTTGAGACTCCTTTTAAATAAACCTTCATATGTCCGTGACCACTTTGAAAGGCAGGTGTGTGAATTGTTTTAATTAGATTAATGTAATGGCCATCTGATTATATCTGACCCTAACCCTCTGCCTCAGTGACCATCACAGCCACATGAAATGAAAAGTTTATTCATTCAGCCTGAATCAACGTGAGCTCGAACAGCAAAACATCAGAACCTCCCACAGAACCAACCAGAACACGAACTCTGAGGGTTTGAAGGGGATTTAGCGACATCCTCCTGGAAGCTCTGAGCTGAGGTCAGCGTCTCAGAAATCTCAGTTGTGAGGTTAGAGCATCGGACCCGATGAGAAGCGAGCCGAGCTGCATGCTGCAGAGGCTTCTGCTGCGTTCCCTGGGCCCAGCAAAGCATCTGTCTGGATCAATGAGGCCAGAAACCACAGGCTCCAGACAGCTTGTCTGTCTGCCGCTGGGTCGTCTCTGACATTCACTCGCCTCGCCGTCTGAGGTTACAGCCGCTGAAAGCACCACTCAGCAGCAGAAATCATTATTCAAAGCGCCTCCACACGCAGTGTTTGTGTAGTAAACACACACCTCCGTCCGAAAGAAGGTCACCGACAAGTGTGTGTGGAGCAGGAGGCAGACTTTACACCATCCTGTCACACTTACAAGAGCAATAAAGGAAAGGCCTCAGCAAGCGTCTAGATTTAGACGTCTAGTGAGAAGATCATTTAGCTGAAGACTTCTGTTGAGTCTTTATTCACATCCAGTCAAAATATAAATATAAATAAGTTCAAAACAAACTGGAACTCAGCTGCAATGAAATATTTACCACCATCTATCCCTAAAGTTTGTTCCCTAAAGAATCAACAAACTGGTTTGACTTAAATTTCAAGCCAGAAGATAAATGTAGACATAAAGAGTTGGAACTTAATCCCAATGTTTAGTTTTCAGTTGCAAACTGAATCAATAAAAATGAATTTCTTCTACAAGACATGATATTTACATGATATTTACATGATATTTACATGATAAACAATTTAACGGATGGGATAAATTATTATCAATGTACATTTAGCAAAGAGAAAAACTAAAGTTTCAGTCTTTTTTAAACCTGCTGGTGTAAATCTACCCCTAAAGCAAAGTGGAAGGACGGGAAACTTATCCAAAGTTAGCCGATTAAAGCTTAATGGAACCTAGCAGGAAGTGGATCAACCTTCCTCTGAAAATATGGTTAAACATCATTCAAAAGTTGACATAAAGACACTGAGATGATGCTCATATAACCGAGACTTTACCCCACAAAAGATGGATAGAACTGGACCAGCTAACCAATCATTTAATTTATTTAGGCTCCGTCCAAAAGCACCAACTTCAAGAAACAAGTAATGAACAATAACTCATATTTGGGATTGAATGTATACAGCTCCCCTCCGTACTGTTTGGGGTAGAGCTCCATCTGAAAAGAAAAAGACACATTTAAGAAACTTTGGGATATTTTATTTATAAATTCTGTTCCCGGTCTGTTCCCAGTCTATTCCCGCTCTGTACCTGGTCTGTTCCCAGTCTATTCCCGCTCTGTTCCCAGTCTATTCCCGGTCTGTACCTGGTCTGTTCCCAGTCTATTCCCGGTCTGTTCCCAGTCTATTCCCGGTCTGTACCTGGTCTGTTCCCAGTCTATTCCCGCTCTGTACCTGGTCTGTTCCCAGTCTATTCCCGGTCTGTTCCCAGTCTATTCCCGGTCTGTACCTGGTCTGTTCCCAGTCTATTCCCGGTCTGTTCCCAGTCTATTCCCGGTCTGTACCTGGTCTGTTCCCAGTCTATTCCCGGTCTGTTCCCAGTCTACTCCCGGTCTGTACCTGGTCTGTTCCCAGTCTATTCCCGGTCTGTTCCCAGTCTATTCCCGGTCTGTACCCGCTCTGTTCCCAGTCTATTCCCGCTCTGTACCTGGTCTGTTCCCAGTCTATTCCCGCTCTGTACCTGGTCTGTTCCCAGTCTATTCCCGGTCTGTACCTGGTCTGTTCCCAGTCTATTCCCGGTCTGTTCCCAGTCTATTCCCGGTCTGTACCTGGTCTGTTCCCAGTCTATTCCCGGTCTGTTCCCAGTCTATTCCCGGTCTGTACCTGGTCTGTTCCCAGTCTATTCCCGGTCTGTTCCCAGTCTATTCCCGGTCTGTACCTGGTCTGTTCCCAGTCTATTCCCGGTCTGTTCCCAGTCTATTCCCGGTCTGTACCTGGTCTGTTCCCAGTCTATTCCCAGTCTATTCCCGGTCTGTACCCGCTCTGTTCCCAGTCTCTAACTGAACTGAGGCAGAGCTACACACACATCACAAATAAATCCTATATCTGCAGGTCTCATTGTTGTGGTTGCATAGCAACAGATACAGAAAAATCATAATGTACAGGAAGAACCAAACGTGGATATAAAGAGCTGCTGCTGCCTGTGTGACACGAACATTTATCAATAATATCACTGATGGATTTATGATTATTAATAAGATTATCGGTGGAAATATCATCATTAATAAGATTATCGATGGAAATATCATTATTAATAAGATTATCGGTGGAAATATCATCATTAATAAGATTATGATGGAAATATCATTAATAAGATTATGATGGAAATATCATTAATAAGATTATCGATGGAAATATCATTATTAATAAGATTATCGGTGGAAATATCATTATTAATAAGGTTATCGATGGAAATATCATTATTAATAAGATTATCGAGGGATCGGTTTGGCCGCCACAGCCTCACAGACGGAGCACAGCAGCAGTTTGCAAAGATTTCAGCCGTCTTAAACATCTGATTTAGTTAAATTTGATTATTAATGTCATTATTATCATTAAAAAGACTCTGTAACCATAACTTATCTTCAGCCGTGTCCTGGCCGGCAGACTCAGACCCGAGTCAATTATCTGCAGAGGAATAAATCTGTGAGCAGCCATTACTGCTTCCTGTGGTGATAATAAGTGAAACCTCCGTGCAACAGCCTCCTTTAGAATGAGGCTGTCACACATGTGTGTTTCAGGCTGAGGACACGCTGCGCTGCGCTCATCAATCATGCTTTTAAAAGCCATTACTACATGTCACAGTAACCTGAGAGCATGTGGGCTGGAGGAGCCACACACTCAAGGCTGAACCTCACCACGCTGACTCTGTTTGTTCACAGGATGCAGAGACGTCTCCGTTTCCTGGGAGACGGCGATGAGGACGCTGGTCATGGACCATAAAGTGTCACTTCTGCTCTGAGGCTGGTGTTCATCACAGCCTCCGATCTTCATCTGTTCATGATAAAGATAATTTAAAGGTAATAATGGCATCAAATCCATCTTTAAACGTTTTCTTTATAACGTTCTAACGTGCACGGAGGAGAACTAAAACGTGCACGTGAACATGTACAGTGGCTTCAGGAAGTGTTCAGACCCTCTTCCCTTCTTCCAGTTCTCTGATTTCAATAGTTTAATCATTCGTTTTTCTCATTAATCCACACTTTAAACCTCAGAGAACAGAATTTTTTACATAAGTATGCAGAGAGTTTAAGAGTTTACTTTGGGTTCGATGCAGCTTTGCACATCTGGATTTGGGGGATTTTCTGACTCTCTTTAGGAATCCTCTCCGGGTCGGTCCGGGTCGGTCCGGTCCGGTCCGAGTCGGTCCGGCTCGGTCCGGGTCGGTCCGGTCCGGCTCGGTCCGGGTCGGTCCGGTCCGGGTCGGTGGACAGACGTTTTCAGGCCTCCCCAGAGATGATCTGTGGGGTTAAAGTCAAAGCGTTGTCCCTGAGGTGTGGGCGGAGTCTCTGTCATGCTGGAAGGAGAAGCTCGGCCTGATGTCCTGTTTCATCTAATGTTCTCTGCAGAGAGGCCGCCGCTCACCTCTTTCCCCCAAAGATCAGGTGGGCTGTCCCCCTGCAGCTCAGTCAAAGCCACCATCAGGCTCTTGGTCACCTCCTCCCTCCACTGCTCAGCTTTCCCAGGAAAGCAGCTCTTGGAAGAGTCTCGGTTTTGCCAAAATTCTTTCATTCGAGTATTATGAAGGCCACACTTTTTGTAGCTTTTTTGTAACCAGATGACTTGAAATAAACGCATCTCTGAGCTCTGCAGACAGTTCCTCTGACCTCACAGCTTGGTTCTGGGTCCGATATGTCAGCTGTGCAGCCACCCACAGAGAGGAGGATGTCTTTAATGGTCTTAATTTACCACCAGTGGACTCCAATCAAGAAGCATCTCTGCAACAATCAGGAGAAACAGGAGGCTCCTGAGATAAAGGCCGAATACTTTCTGTTTTTAGTGAATTCACTAAAATTAGTGAAGATTAATGAGAGCAAAAGAAGATGAATTTAAACGAGCATCAGGCTGCTCCCAACAACAGGAGGTCTGAACACTTCCTGAGGCTCCAGTTCCAGCTAAGAGGCTTTTTATTCTGTGGCCCTTTTACAGCAAAGTTCACTCAGCCTCAGAACCAGCCCTCAGCTGTGGCTCAGCCTCAGAACCAGCCCTCAGCTGTGGCTCAGCCTCAGAACCAGCCCTCAGCTGTGGCTCAGCCTCAGAACCAGCCCTCAGCTGTGGCTCAGAACCAGCCCTCAGCTGTGACTCAGAACCAGCCCTCAGCTGAGGCTCAGCCTCAGAACCAGCCCTCAGCTCAGCCTCAGAACCAGCCCTCAGCTGTGGCTCAGCCTCAGAACCAGCCCTCAGCTGAGGCTCAGCCTCAGAACCAGCCCTCAGCTGTGGCTCAGCCTCAGAACCAGCCCTCAGCTGTGACTCAGAACCAGCCCTCAGCTGTGGCTCAGCCTCAGAACCAGCCCTCAGCTGTGGCTCAGAACCAGCCCTCAGCTGTGGCTCAGCCTCAGAACCAGCCCTCAGCTGAGGCTCAGCCTCAGAACCAGCCCTCAGCTGTGGCTCAGAACCAGCCCTCAGCTGAGGCTCAGCCTCAGAACCAGCCCTCAGCTGAGGCTCAGCCTCAGAACCAGCCCTCAGCTGAGGCTCAGCCCAGAACCAGCCCTCAGCTGTGGCTCAGCCACAGAACCAGCCCTCAGCTGTGGCTCAGCCACAGAACCAGCCCTCAGCTGTGGCTCAGCCTCAGAACCAGCCCTCAGCTGTGACTCAGAACCAGCCCTCAGCTGTGGCTCAGCCTCAGAACCAGCCCTCAGCTGTGGCTCAGAACCAGCCCTCAGCTGTGGCTCAGCCTCAGAACCAGCCCTCAGCTGTGGCTACAGACCTAAAGAAGGTGCACGGAGGGGAGAGATTCATGGTTTTTACACAGAAACCCAGACGAGGGTTTCTCGGTTGCAGCAAAAAACATAGAATTTCTTTATTGAAACCAAAGCCTGTCCATAAGGGATGAATTTCAGCACTTTAGGGTAAAACAGCACCAGTATTACCTCATTATTATCAGGTTATTACCATAATTATGTCATCATGGTGAGTTTTTACCAGCCTGTTACCATCTTATTACTGTGGTGCAGGTCAGGACTGGAGGATCATGGATCAGACATGTGGACAGCAGAGGTGAATTACAGCTGTGAGTCTTCAGGAAAGCTCTGCTAAAACACAGCCAAACATCTGGATCAGGGGATGTTTCTGTGCTCAGCTACAGCTCAGATGGTGAAATAATACAGTGAAGTATGTTTATTTATCATAAGAAAGTGCTGGATAAAAACAGATGATGGATATCAGAGATGGCTGCTGTGACTTCGGTCTGAACCGTTTCCTCTGCAGTTCTGCAGCTGTGATAAAGACATTATGATGTTTTGGTTGTGATGAGCACTTTTTATGAGCTGCCTGAAGCTTCCAGCAATTTATGTGATGGTTTTTAGAGTCGAATAAAAGCCGCTGTTAAATCTCTGCTGTGGCATTCCTCGTATCTCTGTTGTTTGCTCCTTTAAACATAATGAGATAAAACAAATATCCCTGAAAATGGGGTAGAAAGTTGCATTTTAGATAACAAATGAAGATGCAAGCGCTGCTTCTCAGATGGTATGTTCACAGAAGAAGCTCCAACATCCACAGTGGGAGCCTGCGGCTGTGACCTAGAACTGAAACCAAGAGAAAACCGTATCTGCAACAATCAATATTGTTTCTTTGTGACAGTGTCTTGGCAGCTTCTAACAGTCAGCTTTACATAAATGTGGTTTGAGAACAAAAACAGCGCGAGCTGGGATAAAGACGGTGTGGATATGTGGGAGTGACCCTGAAGGAAAAAGCAGCTCAGCTGGATCTGAGATCGAAGAGCTGCGAAAAACACTCAAATCTCCATGAAAGCTGGAATCAGATATGCTGCCGTTTTGAGCTCCATCCAAGAAACTGAAGACATGTTGCAGGATGAAAGAACCTGAACTCTAACGCTCAGTTAAACTGGGACAATTTGACTTTTAATCAGGCTTTAAATCAGTTTAAAAAGTTTCACTGGAGGTCATCCATTATATTAACGCTGTTTAGAGAAAGCAGCAGCAGCTGCATAATGGTCCAAACTGCATCTGCACCCAACAGATCCAATAACTGAACTGGGTTTATTCACCTCCAGGGACAGAAACTTGGTTAAATGCAGCTGAGCAGCAGCTTCATTTGCATCTGTTCAACAAAATGATTCACTGCTGGGTCAAAAAATCTGTTAAAACACTTTTATTCAATGCTTAGAAGGACAGAAGATGATACAAGGAATGAATAGAAAGAATAGACCAGAGCAGATGAACATGAATCAGAGACATCTGTCCACAGCCGCTCTTTAATCCGACTGACTCAGAGAAAAGGCCCGGCTTCATAAAGGTTGCATCATGCTTGTATCAAACCTGAGGCCTGTTCCAGTTTCCAGAGAACTGAGGCTGGGATAGAAGTTTACCTTCCAGCAGGACAATGAACCTCAGCAAACCTCTGAAGAAACACTCGGGTGGTTTGAGGGGAAATGTTTCCTAGAACAGCGCCGCCCTGCTGGCAGCAGCTCAGGACAGCGTCTGTCTTTGTATCGTCTTCTGCTTTTTTTCTGTGAAAACATAGATCTCAGAAACATTGTTTCAGAGCTGGTTTGGATGCTGGGAACATTTTATCACCTGTTATGATGCGTAACCATGGCAACTAGAAAGGTGTCAGAGCAGCTAACAGAGCTTTCCAAAGCCCAAGTAATGTCTGGAATAAGACCCCAAATCAAGATGAGTTCAAGAGGAGACGTCTAGGATGCAGAGCAGGAACAAGATGGAGGAAAAGGAGGAAGTTTAAAGCATTTCTTCCTTTAATCATCAGGGGAAATGTGAGATCTCTGGTGGATAAAACGGACGAGCTTGGAGCCCTGATGAGGATCACAGCAGGAATATCAGGCAGAAACCTGGCTGCAGGAACAACTCTAACAGCTCTCTGCTCAGCTTTAAGACTATCCGGGCAGACAGAGACTGCAGACAGAGCGCTAACAGTAAAGGAGGAGGATCACAGAGCTGGTTAACAACAGATGGTGGAATCCTGGACCTGGCTGCAGGAACAACTCTAACAGCTCTCTGCTCAGCTTTAAGACTATCCGGGCAGACAGAGACTGCAGACAGAACGCTAACAGTAAAGGAGGAGGATCACAGAGCTGGTTAACAACAGATGGTGGAATCCTGGACCTGGCTGCAGGAACAGCTCTAACAGCTCTCTGCTCAGCTTTAAGACTATCCGGGCAGACAGAGACTGCAGACAGAGCGCTAACAGTAAAGGAGGAGGATCACAGAGCTGGTTAACAACAGATAGTGGAATCCTGGACCTGGCTGCAGGAACAACTCTAACAGCTCTCTGCTCAGCTTTAAGACTATCCGGGCAGACAGAGACTGCAGACAGAGCGCTAACAGTAAAGGAGGAGGATCACAGAGCTGGTTAACAACAGATAGTGGAATCCTGGACCTGGCTGCAGGAACAACTCTAACAGCTCTCTGCTCAGCTTTAAGACTATCCGGGCAGACAGAGACTGCAGACAGAGCGCTAACAGTAAAGGAGGAGGATCACAGAGCTGGTTAACAACAGATGGTGGAATCCTGGACCTGGCTGCAGGAACAACTCTAACAGCTCTCTGCTCAGCTTTAAGACTATCCGGGCAGACAGAGACTGCAGACAGAGCGCTAACAGTAAAGGAGGAGGATCACAGAGCTGGTTAACAACAGATGGTGGAATCCTGGACCTGGCTGCAGGAACAACTCTAACAGCTCTCTGCTCAGCTTTAAGACTATCCGGGCAGACAGAGACTGCAGACAGAGCGCTAACAGTAAAGGAGGAGGATCACAGAGCTGGTTAACAACAGATGGTGGAATCCTGGACCTGGCTGCAGGAACAACTCTAACAGCTCTCTGCTCAGCTTTAAGACTATCCGGGCAGACAGAGACTGCAGACAGAGCGCTAACAGTAAAGGAGGAGGATCACAGAGCTGGTTAACAACAGATGGTGGAATCCTGGACCTGGCAGCAGGAACAACTCTAACAGCTCTCTGCTCAGCTTTAAGACTATCCGGGCAGACAGAGACTGCAGACAGAGCGCTAACAGTAAAGGAGGAGGATCACAGAGCTGGTTAACAACAGATGGTGGAATCCTGGACCTGGCTGTACGAACAACTCTAACAGCTCTCTGCTCAGCTTTAAGACTATCCGGGCGGACAGAGACTGCAGACAGAGCGCTAACAGTAAAGGAGGAGGATCACAGAGCTGGTTAACAACAGATGGTGGAATCCTGGACCTGGCTGCAGGAACAACTCTAACAGCTCTCTGCTCAGCTTTAAGACTATCCGGGCAGACAGAGACTGCAGACAGAGCGCTAACAGTAAAGGAGGAGGATCACAGAGCTGGTTAACAACAGATGGTGGAATCCTGGACCTGGCTGCAGGAACAGCTCTAACAGCTCTCTGCTCAGCTTTAAGACTATCCGGGCAGACAGAGACTGCAGACAGAGCGCTAACAGTAAAGGAGGAGGATCACAGAGCTGGTTAACAACAGATGGTGGAATCCTGGACCTGGCTGCAGGAACAGCTCTAACAGCTCTCTGCTCAGCTTTAAGACTATCCGGGCAGACAGAGACTGCAGACAGAGCGCTAACAGTAAAGGAGGAGGATCACAGAGCTGCTTAACAACAGATGGTGGAATCCTGGAGCGTCTCTGCAGCCCAGATGTTGAACTGCTGGCTGTGAGTTTCTGTCCATGTTGTCTGCTGAGAGTTCACCTGAGTTACCTGCTGACGCTGTGTGTGACATCATCAGCTGAGTTGTTGCTAAGCTACAGAAACAGCAGCCCAACCCACTGATGGAGACCTCTGAAGGTTCCTACCACACCTTCCTCTCTGCTGCACTTCAGCTGGTTTATATCTTATTCTGTTATCTGTAACAACAGCTGATTAATAATAACTGATACTGCAGGAATATAATTTACCTTCAGGGATTAATAAAGTTTTATTGAATTGAACTGAATGTTCCAGCCAAAGCCTGATATCCGTGGGATGAGTTAGAGATTGGACACCATCAGAACCCATCCAGCTACAAGGAGCTGCAGCAGTTCTGAGTAATGAACCAACAACCAGAGGACAGATGTTAGAGACTATTACAGAAACTACCAAAAGATGACCTGAGGTGGATAAATACTGAGGGTTTTCTGTTCTTTGTCTTGTTTTGTGTTGGCCGTACAGCTCCAAACATTTATTCTGCTCAGAGTGGGAGAACCGTTGTGTTTATCAATGATTCAACCCCCCAAAAACTGAATTTAATTCCACGTTGAGACAAAAACAGCAGCTAAGCACTCATATTTCTTCAGGATGTTGTATTCACTGATGCGTGCTGCAGCTGGTGTTGCTGGGATGATAAAACTCGTGTTCATCACATTATGTTTGGATCTCTCTGTGGCATCAACAATGCAACGTTTTGCTCGGCATCATTTGTCCCCACATCACACCGAGGCCCCAGGGACGACCAATAAAAAGCCTCCGTACTGAAGGAATGAATGAAAGCAGTCAGGGGAGCTTTTCTGCATCTCAATTATAGCTGGAGTCTGCCAAGGCCTGGAGCCACTCCACTGAATAAATGACTGGGAGCTTTATGTGAGCATGCACGTTAGATTAAACCCGGTGTTCCATTAAAAATATGATTTGCTGCAGTAATTGTGAGGAGCAGTGAGTGACGGGCTCCATTAACTGTGTGAAATGATCAATGTGTGGACAGCGAAGTCAGAGGTTCTGATCACGTTATGGGTGTTAGTGTTCAGCAGATGGCTTTCTGTTGTCCCCCAGTATCACACCAATGAGAACGATGAGTTACTCTAAATCACATTTCAAAGCCGTAGTTTGACTCAAGTCTCAAGTCTGTTGGCACAAAGCGATAAATTAGATAAAGTTGAATTGGAATAAAAGTAAAACATCTAAAGTCTTGTTCACAGTCAGAGATAAAGATTAAAGGATTAAAGGAGCTGCATTAGGCTGGTTTAAGTCATATTTATCTGATAGATTCCAGTTTGTTCTTGTAAATGAAGAATCTTCCTCGCACACCAGAGTAAGTCATGGAGTTCCTCAGGGTTCTGTGCTTGGACCGATTCTTTTTACTTTATACATGCTTCCATTAGGTAACATTATCAGACAGCATGGCATAAAGTTCCATTGTTATGCTGATGATACTCAGCTGTACTTATCTATGAAACCAGATGAAACCAACAGGTTGGTCAGACTAGCATGTCTTATATAACTATAAATATAATTTATAACCACAGCCTCATCTGACAGAATCAAAGAGATGGATGACAGAGCACTTTGCTCTCAGGCTGCAGGTTTCCTTGTGGTTCCCAGAGTTTCTAAAAGCAGAATGGGAGGCAGAGCCTTCAGTTATCAGGCCCCTAAAAGCAGAATGGGAGGCAGAGCCTTCAGTTATCAGGCCCCTAAAAGCAGAATGGGAGGCAGAGCCTTCAGTTATCAGGCCCCTAAAAGCAGAATGGGAGGCAGAGCCTTCAGTTATCAGGCCCCTAAAAGCAGAACGGGAGGCAGAGCCTTCAGTTATCAGGCCCCTAAAAGCAGAATGGGAGGCAGAGCCTTCAGTTATCAGGCCCCTAAAAGCAGAATGGGAGGCAGAGCCTTCAGTTATCAGGCCCCTAAAAGCAGAATGGGAGGCAGAACCTTCAGTTATCAGGCCCCTAAAAGCAGAATGGGAGGCAGAGCCTTCAGTTATCAGGCCCCTAAAAGCAGAATGGGAGGCAGAGCCTTCAGTTATCAGGCCCCTAAAAGCAGAATGGGAGGCAGAGCCTTCAGTTATCAGGCCCCTAAAAGCAGAATGGGAGGCAGAGCCTTCAGTTATCAGGCCCCTAAAAGCAGAATGGGAGGCAGAGCCTTCAGTTATCAGGCCCCTAAAAGCAGAATGGGAGGCAGAGCCTTCAGTTATCAGGCCCCTAAAAGCAGAATGGGAGGCAGAGCCTTCAGTTATCAGGCCCCTAAAAGCAGAATGGGAGGCAGAGCCTTCAGTTATCAGGCCCCTAAAAGCAGAATGGGAGGCAGAGCCTTCAGTTATCAGGCCCCTAAAAGCAGAATGGGAGGCAGAGCCTTCAGTTATCAGGCACCTAAAAGCAGAATGGGAGGCAGAGCCTTCAGTTATCAGGCCCCTAAAAGCAGAATGGGAGGCAGAGCCTTCAGTTATCAGGCCCCTAAAAGCAGAATGGGAGGCAGAGCCTTCAGTTATCAGGCCCCTAAAAGCAGAATGGGAGGCAGAGCCTTCAGTTATCAGGCCCCTAAAAGCAGAATGAGAGGCAGAGCCTTCAGTTATCAGGCCCCTAAAAGCAGAATGGGAGGCAGAGCCTTCAGTTATCAGGCCCCTCTCTGTGGAACCAGCTGCCAGTTTGGCTTCAGGAAGCAGACACCCTCTCTACCTTTAAGATCAGGCTGAAACTTTCCTTTCTGATAAAGCTTATAGTTAGGGATGGCTCAGGTGAGCCTGAAACATCCCATAGTTCTGCTGCTATAGGCCCAGCCTGCTGGGGGAGCTCCCATGATGCACCTCTCCTCCCTCCATGTACAGATGACATCATTGCTGTCATTAACTTGTGTTTCTCTCTCTCAGCAGGTGTCTCTGGCCTGGTGTTACGCTGCTTGTTGTCCCCTCTTTCCTGTCCTCTCAGCCCCAGCTGGTCCAGGCAGATGGACCCTTCCTGGTTCTGGTTCTGATGGAGGTTTCTTCCTGGTTCTGGTTCTGATGGAGGTTTCTTCCTCCATCAGGATGGGGATTGGATCAGAGAGAAGTTTAGATGCAATCAGTTGGTTTTCTTAGTGAGGAAACTTTTATCATTGCCTCTGTGTGAATTGGACTAATTTAGGATTTAATGAATCAGAATTGATGGGATTACAATGAACTGGACTTTATCTTTAGCTTTATAAATAAATCTTGTATGATTCCTCCAAAATGCTTCTTTCATAAATCGATCGGTGTATGAGTGTAAGTCAGAACGTGCAAACCTCACAGATTCCCAAACTGTTTAAAACACAAACTTTCAGGTTGCTGCATGTTTTGGGAGGAAGTTTGTTTTCCATCAACATCTGCCGACCTTTTATCAGCCCAACTGTGATCAAAGCTCTGATAAAACCCCAACAGTGGCCATTGTTACAGCCTTTTAATGATCAGCCGGTATTTGAAGGAACTTAAGTTATTTATTCTGAAACTGTAACGCAGCTGAACAACAAAACTGATGAAACCTGAAGAATGTTGGAACCTGACTGATGTCAGGGGGGAGTCAGATAAGGAGGAGTCAGAATAGGAGGAGGTGGGAGGAGTCAGAATAGGGGGAGGAGTCAGATTAGGAGGAGGAGTCAGAAGATGAGGAGGGGGTGGGAGGAGTCAGAATAGGAGGAGGAGTCAGAAGAGGAGGAGGAGTCAGAAGAGGCGGAGGCTCAGCTTGGTTCTATCTGGAGGAGCAGATTTAACTTCCTCCTTGTCTGAGGCAGAGTTTTGGATGAAATAAATGATTTTAATTTCTTGGTTGTTGCTGAATTATTTCACTGAGCTGCTGAGCATGAGAAGGGAAACAAAGTAACTGGACCAGCTGACCTGTTTCCAGTCATTTTAATTCAGTCCAACAGAGCAGCAGGTCAGGCTACAGTCACACATATCAGGACATGTTGAACAGTAAATCCACCAACTCACAGTGTGACGTGAGTTCATCTCAGCTGGGTTTAAGCTGCAGGAACAGGTGGGTTTCAGCGTGTTCTGACAGGTAAAGCTTTCTTTAATCAGTTATATTCAGATCCTGTGATTATGGGATTTGTTGAAGCTGAAGCAGGTAAAAAGGTTATTTAAGACGGACAGAAGCTGGTCGCGTTTGACTTTGTTTCTTTATCAATAATCAGATGGATCCAGGGATGTGACAGAAACTCTCCTTAAAGGGATTTAAACTTTATTCAGTTTGTTTAAAACAATCACATCATTCAATAAATGTTTTTAAGATTAGAAACAAACTTTATTTTATAAGTTTATTTCCAGACAGAAAGCTTCTAATTGAGTGGGAAGAGGAAAAATCTTCTTCCGCCTTCAGTGTTCAGCTGACCTGCTGTGCACAGACTCTGCAGGCAATTAATTAATTACAAGAGTACCAATTGAACACCGAGCTCATTTTATCTATAATTAGAAGCTAATTATAGAGTCCTTTGTTGAAAACATCCAATCCATTCCGTGACATATCAGTTCTTCTTTCTTATTAGTGAACAAAGGTACAAACAAGGCTTCATGTACTTCTGATACGTCTGATTGTGTCTCAGCAGAGGAAGAAGGACTCACTCAGAAACTGTGACCTCTTTATAAACCAAGTTCGTGTTTCCTTTGGCCTTTACTGGCATTTTCCTGTTCCGCTGTACCTGTTTTCCAGTCCTGGATGATACCAGCATGGCATAATTACAGCATCATTAGAGGCAGAATCACTGGTTGAGCTGCTGGCCTGACAGCAGCGGTCTGACTGAAGTTTGTGACCACAGGACAGAAGCAGGTGGAAACAGTGGACCAAAGAGTTGGAGGATAACCTGCTCCTGTCCCAGAGCTTCACATCCTCCGGCACTCACCTTCCACACAGCACCTGCAGCACCTGCAGCACCTGCAGCACCTGCAGCACCTGCAGCACCTGCAGCACCTGCAGCACCTGCAGCACCTGCAGCACCTGCAGCTCCTGCAGCACCTGCAGCACCTGCAGCACCTGCAGCACCTGCAGCACCTGCAGCACCTGCAGCACCTGCAGCACCTGCAGCACCTGCAGCACCTGCAGCACCTGCAGCACCTGCAGCACCTGCAGCACCTGCAGCATCAACGCCGTTTAAAGGACAGCAGTGGTGAGACACAGCTGTCTTTGTCCCACGCAGGAAAGGTCAGCGCCACCTCGCTAACAGCCGGCCCTGCAGAGGCCTTTGTGCACGTGCCCTGCAGAGGCCTTTGTGCACGTGCGCAGCAGAGGCCTTTGTGCACGCGCCCTGCAGAGGCCTTTGTGCACGTGCGCAGCAGAGGCCTTTGTGCACGCGCCCTGCAGAGGTCTTTGTGCACGCGCCCCGCAGAGGCCTTTGTGCACGCGCCCTGCAGAGGCCTTTGTGCACGTGCGCAGCAGAGGCCTTTGTGCACGCGCCCTGCAGAGGCCTTTGTGCACGTGCCCTGCAGAGGCCTTTGTGCACGCGCCCTGCAGAGGCCTTTGTGCACGTGCCCTGCAGAGGCCTTTGTGCACGCGCCCTGCAGAGGCCTTTGTGCACGTGCCCTGCAGAGGCCTTTGTGCACGCGCCCTGCAGAGGCCTTTGTGCACGCGCCCTGCAGAGGCCTTTGTGCACGTGCCCTGCAGAGGCCTTTGTGCACGCGCCCTGCAGAGGCCTTTGTGCACGTGCCCTGCAGAGGCCTTTGTGCACGTGCGCAGCCTCCCGCATGTCGTGGCGCTCTGCGTCATCGGCCACCTGCTGGGGGCGGGCCTCCCGTCAGAGGGAGGCGGTTTGCAGCAGAAAGCGATCTGTTACAGTAACATAAATGAAACAGTTGAATGTGCTAATTATCAGTGTCTGATAGTGATTACGCCCAATGTTTGCTTTCCAAAACAACTTGACATAACTGATAAATTGCATAACAGCAATAAAACACTTTCCTCACACCCCGTTCCCACATCCAGAGCCGTCATAATCAATAACCCTGCCTCCTCCAATCTCAGAGTTAATGTTGATCCTGAGGAGGAGGAAACATTAGCTTCTCAAAGAGTGCATTAAAAGCACCTTGATCAGATTTATGGGTGGAAATGACTGCAGGCCTGCCAGCGTCATTAATCTACCAACAATGCTCCGAGCCGTCACCTGAACAATGTGCGCTCACAGCTGCTCAGGCTGAGCGTGCACGTGCAGCACGGCGTTTTCATCGCTTCACGTTGAGAAGAAAAGGTGAAAAACTGCAGAGAAGTTGCACATCAGGAAAACTCACCAGCTGTTTCCAGGCAACAATAACATCAGCGTCCTCCCACTGCTGCCGCAGCTTTGCTCCGGTGGACGTCCACCACAGTAGCTTTTAGGTGCCCCCCCCCCGCCCTCTGGTGGCACCACACAGCTGATTCAGGTGTTTGTTTTGCAGCTTCTCGATTAGCTTTACCAGTGGAAGGAAACCTGGTCGCAGAGTAACCACGAAATGATCCAAGACATGTAAATGAATAGTTTAATGGTTACAATCATCCCAGGACAGGCAAACAGGAAGCTATAATGTTTCTGTTTCTGTATTCATCAGAGACTTACAAATGAAGATATAACAGCTCTATAAAAAGCTAACAATAAGCTACATAGAAGGAACCCAGGAGTCCGACTCTGTCAGAGGGGACAGAGCAGAGATAGGGTGCAGGCATAGAAGGAAGAGCAGAAAGATAAAGTGCAGAGATAGAGGGGGGAGGGAAGTACAAGGTAAGTGCTGGGATAGGAGATGCTCTCTTAGAGCTGGGTTTTCAGGAGCTTCTTGAAGATAGACAGGGACGCCCCTGTTCTGGTAGCGCTCGGTAGGTCATTCCACCATCGTGGGACGACACATGAACAGAGTTTGGATTGTCTTAGGCGTGGTGTAGGAGCTGCTAGACGACAATCCTGGGACCAACGGAGGGACCCAGTTGGGACAGAAGCCTTTGCAAGAGCATTCAAGTAGATGGAGCCGTTCCATTAAGCTCTTTGTAGCTAACATCAGGGAATTGGATCTGATGCTAAGGGCAGCCAGAGGAGCTCAATGAACAGAGGGGGGACGTGTTCTTTTAGGCTGATCCAAGACCAGACGCACCGCCGCGTTCTGGACCATCTGCAGAGGTTTCACAGGCTGGAGACCAGTTAGGAAACCAGTTAGGAAACCAGTTAGGAGACCAGTTAGGAAACCAGTTAGGAGACCAGTTAGGAGAGCAGTTAGGAAACCAGTTAGGAGACCAGTTAGGAAACCAGTTAGGAAACCAGTTAGGAGAGCAGTTAGGAAACCAGTTAGGAGACCAGTTAGGAAACCAGTTAGGAGAGCAGTTAGGAGACCAGTTAGGAAACCAGTTAGGAAACCAGTTAGGAGACCAGTTAGGAGACCAGTTAGGAAACCAGTTAGGAGAGCAGTTAGGAAACCAGTTAGGAGACCAGTTAGGAAACCAGTTAGGAGAGCAGTTAGGAGACCAGTTAGGAAACCAGTTAGGAAACCAGTTAGGAGAGCAGTTAGGAAACCAGTTAGGAGACCAGTTAGGAAACCAGTTAGGAGAGCAGTTAGGAGACCAGTTAGGAAACCAGTTAGGAAACCAGTTAGGAGACCAGTTAGGAGACCAGTTAGGAAACCAGTTAGGAGAGCAGTTAGGAAACCAGTTAGGAGACCAGTTAGGAAACCAGTTAGGAGAGCAGTTAGGAGAGCAGTTAGGAAACCAGTTAGGAAACCAGTTAGGAGACCAGTTAGGAGAGCAGTTAGGAGACCAGTTAGGAAACCAGTTAGGAGACCAGTTAGGAGACCAGTTAGGAAACCAGTTAGGAAACCAGTTAGGAGAGCAGTTAGGAAACCAGTTAGGAGACCAGTTAGGAAACCAGTTAGGAGACCAGTTAGGAGAGCAGTTAGGAAACCAGTTAGGAAACCAGTTAGGAAACCAGTTAGGAGACCAGTTAGGAGAGCAGTTAGGAGACCAGTTAGGAAACCAGTTAGGAAACCAGTTAGGAGACCAGTTAGGAGACCAGTTAGGAAACCAGTTAGGAGAGCAGTTAGGAAACCAGTTAGGAGAGCAGTTAGGAGAGCAGTTAGGAAACCAGTTAGGAAACCAGTTAGGAGACCAGTTAGGAGAGCAGTTAGGAGACCAGTTAGGAAACCAGTTAGGAAACCAGTTAGGAGACCAGTTAGGAGACCAGTTAGGAAACCAGTTAGGAGAGCAGTTAGGAAACCAGTTAGGAGACCAGTTAGGAAACCAGTTAGGAGAGCAGTTAGGAGACCAGTTAGGAAACCAGTTAGGAAACCAGTTAGGAAACCAGTTAGGAGACCAGTTAGTTTCACAGGCTGGAGACCAGATATAACAGCAGATATAACAGCAGATATAACCGGGTCAAACTGACTGCTATGTGGTAGATGTTCGAGTTCCAGTCTGTCGGGATGTTCAAGCTGCTGTATTTCAGTGTGACTTTAAGGCAAAAATCCTCATTAAACAGCTTGAAACCAGTCGTTTACTCCAGTAATCGGTTTGTATTCTTATTCATTAAGTGTGTCACCCGACCATCTGCAGGACAAAGTATTTCAGAGATCCCGCCACAAACAAATGTCCCATTATCCCTATAAACAGAAAGCATCCCTATAACAGACTTCCCCACCTCCGGCTGGGGCCTACAGTTACAATCTGTAACCAAATACATCGCACCACACCTAGAAAACAGAAAATCATAGTTTTTAAATACAATGTTTTGTCAGTATGAGCCTTTAATTCTTATTTAAAGTTTGGGAGTTACTTAAATACTTCTTTCTCCTCGTTCCCACCTTGTCCGCCGATGACCTGCAGGACTCCTCCATTTGTCTGGGCTGCTGCTGGCAGGCTGCCTCGGCGAAGGAGGCTGAGGAACACGGAGGTCAGTGGTAACACGCAGAGCCTGCATGGGGCGGCCGCTGCTTTATCACGGAGCAGCGACAAGCTGTCAGCCGTGATAAAGTGGGGAGAGGCTGCTGGCGCTCATTCAATAAAAGACTCATTTTTTTTGCTTAAAAAGTAGAGGCTTGCCTGCCAAAGACTGGCTGCAGAGTATCACATCGTCACATCGTGTCATCTGTTGCAGGTAGGGATAAATCTGGGCCTTATCTGGGAATATCTTCTTGGAAGTTTAAGGATGTTTAATATTGAGGAAACTGTGGAGTCAAACGCTCGTTGCTTACAGATCAATCGCTCTGCTGATTGGATGGGCTGTTTTTCCAACCGCGTCGAGATTTGTGCAGAAAATCCATCGTGATAAATGTCTCGATTGTTGCTGTTAAAGCGGGCAGGAATGAGGTCATTTCAGCGTTCTGTCTCTAATAGAAATATTGATCGTGTATCAGGTTTACACAACTGGAACTCGGTTCATTTTGTTGTTATCTGACAGTTAACCATCTAGTTTGGAACAATTCGTCTGTACCATCACCATTTCCTCTTTGTCCAGCAGGACAGCGTGTTTTACATTAAAATCTCCAAATGAAGAATCTCAGGTGGCAAAAGTAATGAAACGTTCCTGCAGTCAGAAACACTCCAGCTCTGTATGTAGATACAGATAGGTTAGCAGCTAGCTGTGAGTTATTAGTTAGCAGCTAGCTGTGAGTTAGCAGTTAGCAGCTAGCTGTGAGTTAGCAGTTAGCAGCTAGCTGTGAGTTAGCAGTTAGCAGCTAGCTGTGAGTTAGCACTTAGCAGCTAGCTGTGAGTTAGCACTTAGCAGCTAACTGGAAGTTAGCAGTTAGCTGTAAGTTAGCAGTTAGCTGTAAGTTAGCACTTAGCAGTTAGCTGTAAGTTAGCAGTTAGCTGTAAGTTAGCACTTAGCAGTAAGTTAGCAGTTAGCTGTAAGTTAGCAGTTAGCTGTGTGTTGGCAGTTAGCTGTAAGTTAGCAGTTAGCTGTAAGTTAGCACTTAGCAGTAAGTTAGCAGTTAGCGGTGTGTTGGCAGTTAGCTGTAAGTTAGCAGCTATCTGTAAGTTAGCACTTAGCAGTAAGTTAGCAGTTAGCTGTAAGTTAGCAGTTAGCTGTAAGTTAGCACTTAGCAGTAAGTTAGCAGTTAGCTGTAAGTTAGCACTTAGCAGTAAGTTAGCAGTTAGCTGTGTGTTGGCAGTTAGCTGTAAGTTAGCAGTTAGCTGTAAGTTAGCAGTAAGTTAGCAGCTAGCTGTAAGTTAGCAGTAACTCGTAGTAATGCATGTGTACGTTAATTACTGCATTTAAACATTTTGGATATATCAGAATTATTGGTTCTGTAGAAACCTACAATTTGTGTTTCGGAAGGCGTTTAAGAGAATGATCATGTGACCATAAAACAGGATGTTGGGAATATATCCTGTTTATCATTAGAACTGCTGAAGTATCACAATCAAACTATGGGTTAGCCCTTCACTGAGCTACGACTCCAAAAGTAAAACTTTTACATTGTGCACAACATGATGAAAGCACGAGGTAGATGGAGGAGTCCCCTGAGAGAGGCTCAGTTAATAGGATTCTCTCTGCAACAAGATTAGAGTTATCAATTTACTGGGTGTCGCCTTAATGAACCCTGAGTCGTCCGGCTGTGATGAGCCGAAGCAAAGTTCATTCCAAATAATCAAACCTCATTGCAGCTTCTCATACCGACACGTTATTCAAACATCAGTCACTACATCATATCCACATGAAGGAAGTGGTTAGCAGGGAGCTAGAACGGCCATGGATTCTTTAAAATATTATAAAACTGCACGTCTCAGAGTGGCCGGCCTGAGGCACACAATGATCATGGTGTCTAATCAGCATCTTGACATCCCAAACCTGTGAGGTGGGATAGATTTTGCTGACTGAGACAGATTCAGGCAGGTCTGTGAACACTATTTCAGAGAAAAGGGTCTATTGTGTTTGTAGAAGATGTTTTAGATCTTTGAGTTCAGCTCATGAAAAATGGGAGCAAAAACAAAAGTGTTGCCTTTATATTTTTGTTCAGTATCTCGATATATTTGTCAGCCTCTCATCTGCTAACCGGTAGAACTTATCGGTAGGCAGTGGCTGCGGAAGCCGTTCTCTTGTAGGTTGAAATCAAGACGAAACATTACAAATTAATTCATTATCACGAGAAAACTCTTTTTTATATCAAGACAACGAAATAATACGTCGTCATCACCAGATTACGGTGCATAAAAATAAAAAAGCTGCATATTTACAGATTTTCTGTAAAACACTCGTCAGGGAAGCCCCTCCCCCTTCTGCTCTGATTGGTCAGCTCCAGATCAGACTCAAAGCTTTTCATTGGACACAAAAGTAGCACAAATCCCAGAGAGCAGAGATGGCCCTGAACTCAACTAAATTTACATTAAGAATAACAGTGGATTATTAAAACAGCAGTACTTATTCCAGCTGTTGGGACAAATGCTGGAATAAGTACTTTTCTTCCATCTAATGCAGGATAGATCCTGTAAAAGTGTTTAAATAGTAATAATTTGATGAAAGTGTAACTAATACACAACAGTTTCTTGGCACCGGAGGCAGAGCTGAAGCCCAGCAGAGAGGGAGGAGGAGCAGTATAGAAGTTATTCCTCTTTTAGCTTCTACTTTGACCCAAAATCAAACAGAAATATACTTCAGTTTCTCCATGGGAAAACTGTTTCTCTGCACGACTCTGTGAAAATACACCGTGGAACCACCTGAAACAATGTCAGGACATATTTGAGGCACAGCAGGATTTAGAATATAAATCTGCTCTAAAAACAGACCTTTGTGATCTGAACTACAACCTCCAGCTTTGTACCTGAGGGCTGAGAGATGCTGTTGCTGCATAATCTGTATGAAAACTGCAGCAGCCACAGTCAGCCGGCTGCAAAAGCTTATTACAACCCACCAGAACCAATAATCCTGAAAGAATTTACTGCCCAGTCCGCCCAGTACCAGAAACTGAATCAAACCCCAAGAGGTTTGAAAGTCGCTCAACATAATGAAGACAGAATATAGAACAGGTGGTTTTATTGTTGTGGCTGTTCAGTGTATAACGGCAGAAAATGTTTTGTTAGCCAGCTGCTGCAGTAATTACTTCCATAACTAATGCAGTTAAATGCTGTCAAGACAAAAACTGGAATACATTTCTGTGTTTTATAACACAATATCTGGAAATACGATTGAATTAAAGAATACTTTAATAATATATTTATATTGCTTCAGTATAAATAGTTAATATATAAATCCTATTATTTTACATAGATATGATACTAAATTAATTAATAAACCAGCTGAAGGTGTGAGGAAGGTGTGGTAGGAACCTTCAGAGGTCTCCATCAGTGGGTTGGGCTGCTGTTTCTGTAGCTTAGCAACAACTCAGCTGATGATGTCACACACAGCGTCAGCAGGTAACTCAGGTGAACTCTCAGCAGACAACATGGACAGAAACTCACAGCCAGCAGCTCAACATCTGGGCTGCAGAGACGCTCCAGGATTCCACCATCTGTTGTTAACCAGCTCTGTGATCCTCCTCCTTTACTGTTAGCGCTCTGTCTGCAGTCTCTGTCTGCCCGGATAGTCTTAAAGCTGAGCAGAGAGCTGTTAGAGTTGTTCCTGCAGCCAGGTCCAGGATTCCACCATCTGTTGTTAACCAGCTCTGTGATCCTCCTCCTTTACTGTTAGCGCTCTGTCTGCAGTCTCTGTCTGCCCGGATAGTCTTAAAGCTGAGCAGAGAGCTGTTAGAGTTGTTCCTGCAGCCAGGTCCAGGATTCCACCGTCTGTTGTTAACCAGCTCTGTGATCCTCCTCCTTTACTGTTAGCGCTCTGTCTGCAGTCTCTGTCTGCCCGGATAGTCTTAAAGCTGAGCAGAGAGCTGTTAGAGTTGTTCCTGCAGCCAGGTCCAGGATTCCACCATCTGTTGTTAACCAGCTCTGTGATCCTCCTCCTTTACTGTTAGCGCTCTGTCTGCAGTCTCTGTCTGCCCGGATAGTCTTAAAGCTGAGCAGAGAGCTGTTAGAGCTGTTCCTGCAGCCAGGTCCAGGATTCCACCATCTGTTGTTAACCAGCTCTGTGATCCTCCTCCTTTACTGTTAGCGCTCTGTCTGCAGTCTCTGTCTGCCCGGATAGTCTTAAAGCTGAGCAGAGAGCTGTTAGAGCTGTTCCTGCAGCCAGGTCCAGGATTCCACCATCTGTTGTTAACCAGCTCTGTGATCCTCCTCCTTTACTGTTAGCGCTCTGTCTGCAGTCTCTGTCTGCCCGGATAGTCTTAAAGCTGAGCAGAGAGCTGTTAGAGTTGTTCCTGCAGCCAGGTCTCTGCCTGATATTCCTGCTGTGTCCTCATCAGGGCTCCAAGCTCGTCCGTTTTATCCACCAGAGATCTCACATTTCCCCTGATGATTAAACGAAGAAATGCTTTAAACTTCCTGCTTTTCCTCCATCTTGTTCCTGCTCTGCATCCCAGCGTCTCCTTCTCAATTTATCATGATTTCAGGTCTTATTCCAGGCATTAGTTGGGCTTTTGGAAATCTCAGTTAGCTGCTCCAACAGGTCAACTACTCTCCTGTTGCCATGGTTACGCATCATAACAGATAACAGATCATAACAAATATGAAGTATGTTTTCACAGTAAAAGCTCATGAGAAAATCCGAAGAAGCTGCAAAGAAAGACAAAATGAGAAACTGCAGCCGATCTGATCCTCATCTCCCTTTGGCTCATCATGATTCATCTTGTTTTCTCACAGCTGATCAGGACAAAGTTTGCACTCAAAGGAACATTCTTTCATTTTGGATCTCTCCAGAGTGACGCAGGATTGTGGGCGGGGCTTGATGAGGCCAGTGGAACTGACCAATCGAAGCCTTCTGTTTTTACAGGAAATGAGTCTATTTTCAGAATTTTAATTCCAAACTTCAAATAACTCTCAGGGTTTTCCGGTGAGTCACACCAGCCAAAAACAAACTTCTGAAAAATTCATTATTGTTTCTATTTCCCTGAAGTATCTACCCTCATCATTTGGCTCTCGCCTTGAATCCTCGTGTCAGCGGGGATAATGTGTTACAGGACTGGACCTGAGGCTGTGGGCAGGGGTGTTTTTCCTCTCCTCCAGGCTATCAGGCACCAGTTTACAGCAGCTAATTACTTCTGCAGAAGCCTCTCTACATCATGTCAACACACTCTGAAATTAAATCTAAATGAGGCCAGGTCCAACGCTGTATCAACGGTGAAAGTGTAAAATACGGGGAGCTGAATGTCACTGTGATATATTTCACTGAATTACAGAAAAATCTATTAAGGTGTGGGAAGGTTCTGGCTCTGATGGTTTTCCAGTTAATATCAGCTGGTCATGAACATAAAGCAGCAGGAAGTTGATTAGTTTGTCAGAGGTTCCACATAGATTTGATTTCTTTGTCCTTTATTCAGTTACCGTTACAGCCCCACGTAGACGGATATAAGACTGATTATCATCTTGGAACCAGAAGTGATGAAGTTCTTAACTCTGAATGTCTCTGTTTCTGAAACCCTCCGACCCACCCAAAGACATCTGAACTAACCTCGAGAATGATGTGTTTTTTAAAGTTAATTCATTTCTGTTGGGCATCAGTGGCCTTTATGCAGCAGTATGAGAGAGACACAGAAGTCAGGACTCCAACCAGTTCAGCTACACTGAACCGTTTTATCTAGGTAGTGATCTTCCATGTGGGAGACCTGGGTTCAAATCCCCTGCATGAAAGGTATTACCTCCAGTAGGGGTCCTTAGGCAAGACCCCCTTACCCTACCTGTAAGTCGCTTTGGATAGAAGCGTCTGATAAATGCAGAAACATCTTGGTTCTACTGGTTAAAGAACCAGTAGAAAATCTGTCAGGAACGAAGGCATCAGCAGCATGAAGCAGCACTGCTGGCTGTGAGCTTCTGTCCATGACAGGCTGTTGCTCCTTTATAAATGTTCTGCCTGAATGACTAAAACCCAGGTGCTGGGTTTCAGGTCCAAGTCAAACAAACGTCCAAGAGTTTGTAGTGAATATCAGATCAGGTTGGAACGGGAGCATCTTAGTCAGAAAACACTTTCTTTACTCCACTTTCATGCCCAGATCACAGCTGATAACCATACGGGGATCTGGACACTTCCACGATGCTACTTTACATTACAGCTGCTATCCATCAATATGAATTCACCTCATGACATGGCTGACATCAGGAAATCCTGCCAGTGGCTGGAAAACTGTTGGAATATCGAATATTCTTTGGCTTTGTAAATCAAACAAATATAAGTCACAGAAGTTTAGCCTCATGGAGCGTTTCTATCACTGTTTTTGAGTAAGATGAGCAGTAAAAGCAACACTTTTCCCACTTGACCTGAGACAGAGCCTCAAACACTGTTTGATGGTTAAAGGGCAGCTTGTCAAAGCTGTGAACAGGATGTTATCATCTAGTTACGCAGCAGCAGCTACCGTGTTCCTACATCCTGACACAGCCTGACAGGAGCTGCAAACTGAGCTGCTTGTAATGTCAATGTCCAATGATCCCACAACCTCCCAAGCATCCCGAGAGGTGATGAGGAATTAGCATGAGAAACAGAGGCAGAGGCAGGAGTGAGGGAGGAAATTATCCCACAACATCTGCCAAAACATTAAAACCACCTGCCTGACACGGAGCTGTTTGAACTGCAGGGGATCGGGTTTGATTCCAGTTTGATGCTCAGGGACTGTGATGTGGGGAGGCTGGAACCATCTCTGGGATATTTAAGAACCTCCAACAACACTGGAACAGCCTGGGACAGCCTGGAACAGCCTGGAACAGCCTGGAACAGCCTGGCACAGCCTGGAACAGCCTGGAACAGCCTGGCACAGCCTGGCACAGCCTGGAACAGCCTGGCACAGCCTGGAACAGCCTGGCACAGCCTGGCACAGCCTGGAACAGCCTGGAACAGCCTGGAACAGCCTGGCACAGCCTGGAACAGCCTGGAACAGCCTGGCACAGCCTGGAACAGCCTGGAACAGCCTGGAACAGCCTGGCACAGCCTGGAACAGCCTGGCACAGCCTGGCACAGCCTGGAACAGCCTGGAACAGCCTGGCACAGCCTGGCACAGCCTGGAACAGCCTGGAACAGCCTGGAACAGCCTGGCATCGCTAACAGAGTGATCCCCAGTTCTGCCGTCGCACTTTCACACATGAAGATGATCTTCAAAGGTGTGAAAGAACCAATCAGTGTCAGAGGAGGAAATAACACCTTAGAGTCAGGGAAAAACAGCTAACCTGGCCTGGATACACACCTGTGCTGCCTGATGATGCTAAATTCAGGCGGACAGGTGTCCAGAGACAAAGTGACACCGTCCTCCAATGAGATCGCTTACAGTGGAGAAAACGTCAGAATGAAGCTTGATTGAGATGAGCTGATAGCTCTGATCTAAAATGGCGTCCTCACCGTGGCAGCAGGATGGCGTCCTCACCGTGGCAGCAGGATGGCGTCCTCACCATCAGCAGCAGGATGGCGTCCTCACCGTGGCAGCAGGATGGCGTCCTCACCATCAGCAGCAGGATGGCGTCCTCACCGTGGCAGCAGGATGGCGTCCTCACCCTCAGCAGCAGGATGGCGTCCTCACCGTGGCAGCAGGATGGCGTCCTCACCGTGGCAGCAGGATGGCGTCCTCACCATCAGCAGCAGGATGGCGTCCTCACCGTGGCAGCAGGATGGCGTCCTCACCATCAGCAGCAGGATGGCGTCCTCACCGTGGCAGCAGGATGGCGTCCTCACCCTCAGCAGCAGGATGGCGTCCTCACCGTGGCAGCAGGATGGCGTCCTCACCGTGGCAGCAGGATGGCGTCCTCACCATCAGCAGCAGGATGGCGTCCTCACCGTGGCAGCAGGATGGCGTCCTCACCATCAGCAGCAGGATGGCGTCCTCACCGTGGCAGCAGGATGGCGTCCTCACCCTCAGCAGCAGGATGGCGTCCTCACCGTGGCAGCAGGATGGCGTCCTCACCATCAGCAGCAGGATGGCGTCCTCACCATCAGCAGCAGGATGGCGTCCTCACCATCAGCAGCAGGATGGCGTCCTCACCATCAGCAGCAGGATGGCGTCCTCACCATGGCAGCAGGATGGCGTCCTCACCATCAGCAGCAGGATGGCGTCCTCACCATCAGCAGCAGGATGGCGTCCTCACCATCAGCAGCAGGATGGCGTCCTCACCATCAGCAGCAGGATGGCGTCCTCACCATCAGCAGCAGGATGGCGTCCTCACCATCAGCAGCAGGATGGCGTCCTCACCATCAGCAGCAGGATGGCGTCCTCACCATCAGCAGCAGGATGGCGTCCTCACCATCAGCAGCAGGATGGCGTCCTCACCAGATGTTGTTGGCAGGAAGCATTTCTGTACTTTTATTTTAATTAAGTTTCTTCATTTTCATTCAGTTTTCTCCCCTCAGGTCTTCTTGTTGGTTCCAACATTTTTGATTTTCATCGATCGCTTCATTGATCGCTTCATTGATCGCTTCATTGATCGCTTCATTGATCGCTTCATTGATCGCTTCATTGATCGCTTCATTGATCCTTGTCCTTGGACACAAACTCTTTTCATGGTTGTGGACGTGAAAAAAACTGCACATAAGCAAACATTTAGTGAGAGAGAAGAGATCTGAGCAGGAGTCCAGATGTGGAGCTCAGAGTCCGACCGAAGAACCCCGAGAAGAAATGAAGACTTCAGATCTGCAGCTTTAACTTCTGTTTCCGGCTCAGAAAGCATAAAAATCTCAGGTTCTCAGGTTCTCCTTCAGTTTGAGATTTCATTTATTAAAAGGAGAAGCAGGAAAAAACCGAAGGGGGAGTTTCACACATCCCATAATGACCATATTAATTCAGCCTTTTCTTCACTTTAAACGAAAAGAAGAAGAATTAGACTCAAAGACATCTTAAATGAAAAAGATAAAAGCCACTTTTTAAAAATGATTTCTGTAAATCCCTCATTATAAAACCATCAAATCCCTTTATAAAAGAAGAGCATCTGGATTCATCATAAACTTATATAGATTACATATAAGTATCTGTTAGTTTGGACCTTTCTGTCATCAATAGATAATGTTCCTCAGTTCATTCAGAAAAGGCAGAAAAGGACCCGAGAGCCGGTGGAGTCGGCCTGTAAGGATGAAGGACTCATTAAAACGAGTGGAAACATTACCTGTGAACCAGGTCTGAAACAGGAAGGAAACCCGAGGATAAGGGAAACCCAGAGGAGGGGAAGGAGTTCTTCACAGAACTTTGATATGGACCCGGGGGCTTTCTGCAACAGGCTGACCTCCCCCCACACAGAAGTAACCTCCCATCGTGTCTTCAGCTGTAACTGTTGGTGTAATCTCCTCATAAAGAGGTTATTTTCAGTCTCAGATGGAAGGATGAGTCTGTAATACAGGCGCAGATGTGCTGGTTCCTGCTCCAAACCGCTGTGGTCCGGCTGAAGACTCAGCAGCCGCTCATTATAAAGATCACATCTTTTAATCAAACCTTCCCTTGGTTGAAGGAGACAGCTCAGGCCGCCACACTGTCCCTGCTGGTTTATCTCTGGAGGAATATGATTCTACTTCACTCAGATTTACACCTGAAGGAGGATGTCATTTTGTCTCCTGATATTACCCAGAAGCCCCGGCTGAAGCTGCTTTTCCACAACAGCGAACTATTTATTTCCTTTAATCTCTGCTGACATCGTGTCAGATCACATGATCTGTGGCTCCGTCTTAAGGATGCTTCTTAAAGGCGTGTTTCCAACACTTTGGGGTCTGAACACCATCTGGTTCTGCTTATTTGGGTTTGTTTTGATGACTCAGGAGTAAAAAGCTTTAAAGCTAATCTCTGCAGACCTTTCATCATCTGAGGCTCGTCAGGTGATTGTTTCAGACAGCAGAGAAGAACCGCAGTGATTCCTCAGACTCCATTAATCACGGCGACTTCTTCCCTGATTATTCGTTTGAGCGCAGCCTTCCTAAAAGACTTCTGATGTTTACTCGCAGAAAACTGCCTAAAAGGAGGTTTTAAACATGAAGTTTAATTTATGGTGTCTGGAAAATGTCTTTATTTCCTTTTTCCCACCAAAACACTTTTCTCTGCTGACTGAGTGATGCTGTGGTAGGGGCCCTGTGGTAGGGACCCTGTGGTAGGGGCCCTGTGGTAGGGACCCTGTGGTAGGGGCCCTGAGGTAGGGACCCTGTGGTAGGGGCTCTGTGGTAGGGACCCTGTGGTAGGGACCCTGTGGTAGGGGCTCTGTGGTAGGGACCCTGTGGTAGGGACCCTGTGGTAGGGGCCCTGTGGTAGGGACCCTGTGGTAGGGGCCCTGAGGTAGGGACCCTGTGGTAGGGGCTCTGTGGTAGGGACCCTGTGGTAGGGACCCTGTGGTAGGGGCCCTGTGGTAGGGACCCTGTGGTAGGGGCCCTGAGGTAGGGACCCTGTGGTAGGGGCTCTGTGGTAGGGGCTCTGTGGTAGGGACCCTGTGGTAGGGGCCCTGTGGTAGGGACCCTGTGGTAGGGGCCCTGAGGTAGGGACCCTGTGGTAGGGGCTCTGTGGTAGGGACCCTGTGGTAGGGACCCTGTGGTAGGGGCCCTGTGGTAGGGACCCTGTGGTAGGGGCCCTGAGGTAGGGACCCTGTGGTAGGGGCTCTGTGGTAGGGACCCTGTGGTAGGGACCCTGTGGTAGGGGCCCTGTGGTAGGGACCCTGTGGTAGGGACCCTGTGGTAGGGGCTCTGTGGTAGGGACCCTGTGGTAGGGGCTCTGTGGTAGGGACCCTGTGGTAGGGGCCCTGTGGTAGGGACCCTGTGGTAGGGGCCCTGTGGTAGGGGCTCTGTGGTAGGGGCCCTGTGGTAGGGACCCTGTGGTAGGGGCCCTGTGGTAGGGGCCCTGTGGTAGGGACCCTGTGGTAGGGACCCTGTGGTAGGGGCCCTGTGGTAGGGACCCTGTGGTAGGGGCTCTGTGGTAGGGACCCTGTGGTAGGGACCCTGTGGTAGGGGCCCTGTGGTAGGGGCCCTGTGGTAGGGACCCTGTGGTAGGGGCCCTGTGGTAGGGGCTCTGTGGTAGGGACCCTGTGGTAGGGACCCTGTGGTAGGGACCCTGTGGTAGGGGCCCTGTGGTAGGGGCTCTGTGGTAGGGACCCTGTGGTAGGGGCTCTGTGGTAGGGGCCCTGTGGTAGGGGCTCTGTGGTAGGGACCCTGTGGTAGGGACCCTGTGGTAGGGGCCCTGTGGTAGGGGCCCTGTGGTAGGGGCCCTGTGGTAGGGGCTCTGTGGTAGGGACCCTGTGGTAGGGACCCTGTGGTAGGGGCCCTGTGGTAGGGACCCTGTGGTAGGGACCCTGTGGTAGGGGCCCTGTGGTAGGGGCTCTGTGGTAGAGACCCTGTGGTAGGGACCCTGTGGTAGGGGCCCTGTGGTAGGGGCTCTGTGGTAGGGACTCTGTGGTAGGGACCCTGTGGTAGGGGCCCTGTGGTAGGGGCCCTGTGGTAGGGACCCTGTGGTAGGGGCTCTGTGGTAGGGGCCCTGTGGTAGGGACCCTGTGGTAGGGGCCCTGTGGTAGGGGCCCTGTGGTAGGGGCTCTGTGGTAGGGACCCTGTGGTAGGGGCCCTGTGGTAGGGACCCTGTGGTAGGGACCCTGTGGTAGGGGCCCTGTGGTAGGGGCTCTGTGGTAGGGACCCTGTGGTAGGGACCCTGTGGTAGGGGCCCTGTGGTAGGGGCTCTGTGGTAGGGACCCTGTGGTAGGGACCCTGTGGTAGGGGCCCTGTGGTAGGGGCTCTGTGGTAGGGACCCTGTGGTAGGGGCCCTGTGGTAGGGGCCCTGTGGTAGGGACCCTGTGGTAGGGGCTCTGTGGTAGGGGCCCTGTGGTAGGGACCCTGTGGTAGGGGCCCTGTGGTAGGGACCCTGTGGTAGGGACCCTGTGGTAGGGACCCTGTGGTAGGGGCCCTGTGGTAGGGACCCTGTGGTAGGGGCTCTGTGGTAGGGACCCTGTGGTAGGGACCCTGTGGTAGGGGCCCTGTGGTAGGGGCCCTGTGGTAGGGACCCTGTGGTAGGGGCCCTGTGGTAGGGGCTCTGTGGTAGGGACCCTGTGGTAGGGACCCTGTGGTAGGGACCCTGTGGTAGGGGCTCTGTGGTAGGGACCCTGTGGTAGGGACCCTGTGGTAGGGGCTCTGTGGTAGGGACCCTGTGGTAGGGACCCTGTGGTAGGGGCCCTGTGGTAGGGGCTCTGTGGTAGGGACCCTGTGGTAGGGGCTCTGTGGTAGGGGCCCTGTGGTAGGGGCCCTGAGGAGTGGAGTCACTGTTGGTGGCGGTTTTTCCAGCAGGTGTGCCCACTCATCAAATCCCCCGGTAACAGATGTAGGACACAGGCAGGTCTGTGAACAATTACCTTGAGCTGCTTCCACAGTGTGTGAAAAAGCAGCGATATTCCTGCCTTAAGAACGAAACTTTATTTAACGGCCAGACACCACCTGATTTCTAAGTTAAGGACAGGTGGAGGTGTTCAGTAACAGAGAGTCACTGTGCTTAAACCGACAGAATATGCCACCTTTCAGGAGGTTGGAGGACAGTAAGAACTATGATTATTAAAGTTATAAACTTTAACAGAATTAGCTGCATCAGCATTCTTTACAGTTTCTTTAGATTTTAGACGGTTGATTATAATGAGATTTATCCAGCTCCTGCAGCTCTTTGACCAGCTGTGGATGTTTAAAATGTTTCTTACTTTTGAAACGTGTCCCTTCATGCTGTTAACTTCCTGTGTAGGCGTGGCATCTCTGGGCTACTCTTCCAGCCTGTTGATGGTATTTCTTTAGGTTCATATCAGAAACTCGCTCACAGCCTGAGGGTGAGGCAGAAATGACACATGGCTGTTTCACAGGAGCTGCAGTCTGGAAAAGTAAATCACCATCTTTCCCCAGCTGAGCATAAACTTTGCTGACAAGCATGACTCCAGTTCAGAGGGTTTGTGTCCCTGCAGACTCCAGCAGATGAGCAGCTGCTGCCAACAGCTGGAGAAGCTGCTCCGCTGTGCTTTTGGAAGTCTTCTTCTTCTCTCATTGCTATTCCTGACGAGCTCGCCACCTGTGCTTTGTTGGAGGCCTGAAATTAGAATGTCTTCCAGAGTGGGATTAATGTAAAGTTCTGAAGCATTTGCTCCACGCAGCTCTCGGTTAGTCACTGGATATCAGCTGAGGTGCTGTGATAAACCACACAGATGTTCCAGTTGCTCAGAGGCGAACGAACGCAGGCTCAGGCTTTTAAAGTCAAGGTTCGAGTCAGATTTGGACAGTTATGAGACGTAATAACGTTCCATCACTTGAACAACAAGTGCTGAGTGGATGATTCTTCCTGGCAGGACCTGAGAGCTCCGCTTTAAGAGGTCAGAAACAGTCAAACATCATGTCAGAATGTGAGGTTTAAATCTGGGACTGATGTCTTTAAAGGTCACAGTTTATTTATTCCAAACATAAAGCTTTTGGGATTTAATTAAAAGGTTTTAATGGGTAAAAACTGGGTTGTAAGCTCAAACATTAGCTCATTATCAGTATTTAACTGTTCCTCTGCCACAGCCTGTTTGGTCTCGATGATCAGCTGACATGGAGCTCTTCAACCATTGGTTGAGAGATATTACTGCTGAGTGGTGACTCATCAGGATTCAGGAGGTTGTCTGAAGATCAGTTAAATATTCAGTTCATGTCCAGTTAGTTTGAGTCACGATAAAAACAACCAGGTTGGTCTTCTTCTTCTGGCGTTTCTTTAAAATGATCCACCTGCTTTTTGTTCCCACAATATTAAACAGTCAATATCAAAGAAAATCATTTTATTTGCATAAACTCATAATTCACTACATTTTCCTCAGTTAAGAAATCTTTTATGAGATCCTTTGAGACAACCTTAAAGCTTCCATATTCAGTAAAACTCCTTCTTCCTGCTCCTGGGAGCAGATATCAGGGCGTCTGGGGTCACCAGCAGGTGTAAAAAAGTTCCTCCTTTAACGAGCCGTTCTGATTTTCATTTCTAAAGTACGTCACTCCTTAAGTTGGCTCCGCCTCCTCTGCTAAGCCACGCCCACTCACATCCACCCTGCTGGACGGATGAAACCAGCTTCTGGTGGAAATGTTCTGCTGTCAGCTGCACTGAGGAGCATGCATCTTCCATCCAGCAGCAGCCTCAGAGGATATAAGAGCCCAGTGGATAAACTATATCTGAGGCTAATGTTCCAGCAGAGTTAGCTAAAGACTGGGAATGTGCAGCAAACACTTTTCATCCCACTGTTTTAACAACTTGGTCCAGTTCAACGCTGGACTGAAGGAACTGAGCCACAAAGAGGATCAGTTCCAACTCTCAGAGCCTGAACTTCAGAGCAGGGAAATGGAAGCATCTGAGAAATAACTCCTCATGGTTTATTTACTGATTTATTTCCTCCTTTAGCAGCAGCTAACGCTAACAGCTTAGCTAATGAAATAACTCCTCATGGTTTATTTACTGATTTATTTCTTCCTTTAGCAGCAGCTAACGCTAACAGCTTAGCTAATGAAATAACTCCTCATGGTTTATTTACTGATTTATTTCTTCCTTTAGCTGAAGCTAACGCTAACAGCTTAGCTAATGAAGATGACGTACACCAACTTCTAAGGAGTTACTGCTGTTCCTTCCTGAAAGATGAACATTATTGTTCCCACATTACTTTGTTAGCTGAAGCTAACGCTAACAGCTTAGCTAATGAAGATGACGTACACCAACTTCTAAGGAGTTGCTGCTGTTCCTTTCTGAAAGATGAACATTATTGTTCCCACATTACTTTGTTAGCTGAAGCTAACGCTAACAGCTTAGCTAATGAAGATGACGTACACCAACTTCTAAGGAGTTACTGCTGTTCCTTTCTGAAAGATGAACATTATTGTTCCCACATTACTTTGTTAGCTGAAGCTAACGCTAACAGCTTAGCTAATGAAGATGACGTACACCAACTTCTAAGGAGTTGCTGCTGTTCCTTTCTGAAAGATGAACATTATTGTTCCCACATTACTTTGTTAGCTGAAGCTAACGCTAACAGCTTAGCTACTGAAGATGACGTACACCAACTTCTAAGGAGTTATTGCTGTTCCTTCCTGAAAGATGAACATTATTGTTCCCACATTACTTTGTTAGCTGAAGCTAACGCTAACAGCTTAGCTAATGAAGATGACGTACACCAACTTCTAAGGAGTTGCTGCTGTTCCTTTCTGAAAGATGAACATTATTGTTCCCACATTACTTTGTTAGCTGAAGCTAACGCTAACAGCTTAGCTACTGAAGATGACGTACACCAACTTCTAAGGAGTTATTGCTGTTCCTTCCTGAAAGATGAACATTATTGTTCCCACATTACTTTGTTAGCTGAAGCTAACGCTAACAGCTTAGCTAATGAAGATGACGTACACCAACTTCTAAGGAGTTACTGCTGCTCCTTTCTGAAAGATGAACATTATTGTTCCCACATTACTTTGTTAGCTGAAGCTAACGCTAACAGCTTAGCTAATGAAGATGACGTACACCAACTTCTAAGGAGTTACTGCTGTTCCTTTCTGAAAGATGAACATTATTGTTCCCACATTACTTTGTTAGCTGAAGCTAACGCTAACAGCTTAGCTAATGAAGATGACGTACACCAACTTCTAAGGAGTTGCTGCTGTTCCTTTCTGAAAGATGAACATTATTGTTCCCACATTACTTTGTTAGCTGAAGCTAACGCTAACAGCTTAGCTAATGAAGATGACGTACACCAACTTCTAAGGAGTTACTGCTGTTCCTTTCTGAAAGATGAACATTATTGTTCCCACATTACTTTGTTAGCTGAAGCTAACGCTAATAGCTTAGCTACTGAAGATGACGTACACCAACTTCTAAGGAGTTATTGCTGTTCCTTCCTGAAAGATGAACATTATTGTTCCCACATTACTTTGTTAGCTGAAGCTAACGCTAACAGCTTAGCTAAAGAAGATGACGTACACCAACTTCTAAGGAGTTACTGCTGCTCCTTTCTGAAAGATGAACATTATTGTTCCCACATTACTTTGTTAGCTGAAGCTAACGCTAACAGCTTAGCTAATGAAGATGACGTACACCAACTTCTAAGGAGTTACTGCTGCTCCTTTCTGAAAGATGAACATTATTGTTCCCACATTACTTTGTTAGCTGAAGCTAACGCTAACAGCTTAGCTAATGAAGATGACGTACACCAACTTCTAAGGAGTTGCTGCTGTTCCTTTCTGAAAGATGAACATTATTGTTCCCACATTACTTTGTTAGCTGAAGCTAACGCTAACAGCTTAGCTAATGAAGATGACGTACACCAACTTCTAAGGAGTTGCTGCTGTTCCTTTCTGAAAGATGAACATTATTGTTCCCACATTACTTTGTTAGCTGAAGCTAACGCTAACAGCTTAGCTACTGAAGATGACGTACACCAACTTCTAAGGAGTTATTGCTGTTCCTTCCTGAAAGATGAACATTATTGTTCCCACATTACTTTGTTAGCTGAAGCTAACGCTAACAGCTTAGCTAAAGAAGATGACGTACACCAACTTCTAAGGAGTTACTGCTGCTCCTTTCTGAAAGATGAACATTATTGTTCCCACATTACTTTGTTAGCTGAAGCTAACGCTAACAGCTTAGCTAATGAAGATGACGTACACCAACTTCTAAGGAGTTACTGCTGCTCCTTTCTGAAAGATGAACATTATTGTTCCCACATTACTTTGTTAGCTGAAGCTAACGCTAACAGCTTAGCTAATGAAGATGACGTACACCAACTTCTAAGGAGTTACTGCTGTTCCTTTCTGAAAGATGAACATTATTGTTCCCACATTACTTTGTCAGCTGAAGCTTTCCAGTTGAACGGTTCCGTTCTGTAACTCAGACAACCTGCAGCTGTGTTTAAGGTGTGTTTCCAACACAACAGCGGTCCTCTCCTCACTCTCGCTGTGTTAGCGTTACATTGGGATTTTCTGATAAAGATGGAGGTCTCCAGGTACAATTGTTTAATGAGGTTAATATATCCAAAATGTTTAAACGCAGTAATTAACGGTTCACATGCATTACTGCGAGTTACGCTGTGCACATCTCCGGCTTGGTCCATTACTGCTGATGAGAAAGCATTGTTTGCTAGCATCTGCTGCTAACTTACAGCTAGCTGCTAACTTGCAACTAACTTACAGCTAACTCACAGCGAGCTGCTAACTTACAGCTAACTGCTAACTCACAGCTAACTGCTAACTTACAGCTAACTGCTAACTCACAGCTAACTGCTAACTCACAGCTAGCTGCTAGCTTACAGCTAACTTATAGCTAACTGCTAACTCACAGCTAGCTGCTAACTTACAGCTAGCTGCTAACTTACAGCTAACTGCTAACTCACAGCTAACTGCTAACTCACAGCTAACTGCTAACCTGTTTCCCTCTGGGATCAATAGACCATTATTTTGACCAGAGCCTGTCTCATACACCTCAGTCAGACCTCATAAAATTGTGTTGAGTTGTTAAAAAGGCCATTACGTGTCACCTTTAAGCCAGTCCCTCAGTTGAGAGATAACAATTTAAGTGTCACTCAGAAAAAATGACACTTAAATTGCTTAAATCTTTATTTGGAGGCAAATCTGAGCGTGAACGGTCTGTCCATTCTTCAGCAAACTGCACATAACTATCAGAAACAAAGGCTGTTAAACTGAAAGAAGGAAGAAGGCCTGCTAGCTGTATTTGACTCTGAAAGTGTGGGTGATTATTTCACTGGCTGTGATCTTTTTCCCTCTTTGTAAGCTGAGCTAAAATAAAGCTTCGACTGGGTGAACTTTAACTTTCTCCGTCAGATCTGTGCCTTTGGCTTGTTGGTTATAATGTGATCAGCACCCACGGAAATGATGGACCGAGCTCCAGAAATAAGATTGAAGTTGTAATAAAGCAGATTTATTTCCTTTAAACAGAACATTAACTGGTAAAATATTTAGCAAAGAGTCTCTGTGCAGGAAACCTGTGAGTGAAAGGATTTATTTGTCGCGTGAGAGCCAGAGCTCCACTGCACTCGGCTGCTTCCAACGCTCACGGCCAAGATTGATCTTTGTCAGGGCCGAAGAAATTCTCATTGTTTCTGGGAGCAGCAGCCCATTTATTTAAGGCCTGCACAGAGCCGAGACCACAGAGATTTAAAAGTCAACCCGCAGAACACTGGAGTGTGGTCAAACAAAGCCTTTCTTTGCTGAGGGAAGTTTAAGGTTGGGTCTGGGAGCCGGAGAGCTGCAGTGGCTTTATAATGGAGAGTTTCAGCGATAGAAAAGCATCTCACATCAAGTAAGTCCAGTGCATCTGATGGATAATCTCTGCTGCATTAACAGACTCCACATATGCACATAAAGATCTTTATTGACTTCAGCGCTTTAGGACATCAGGCCTATTTTCAGAGACTGCATCATTTGGATGATCTGGAACAGTTGGTTCATTTCTTCGGGTTTCCCTTTAATCTCCAACAAGTTTTCAAACTGCTGGATTTTCCTCGGCTGATTGGTTTCAGCTTTTGGGGGTGGGGGGGGATTATAGAGAGACTGCACTGTGTGAACAGGAATAAGTTTGATTGACAGGTGTGTGGAGATATCAGCAGTCGATCATTTAAATAATGGATGAGTGGAAAATGTCAATAAAGCAACATACTTAAAACTCTGCGTGAGAGCTGGATTCCTCTGATATTCAGAGCATTAAAAATTATTTTATTATCTGTCCTTCTTCAGCCATTAAGCCACTCCTAAAGAAGAGAACTCCAGACGCCTCTGTGATGAACTACAGACCGTCTCCAACCTTTTATATGAAAGATTATTGGGAAAGTTGGATTTAACCAGCTCAACGACTTTCTGAATGGAAGTGGAAGTCTGGATAACTTTCAGTCAGGCTTCACAGCACTGAAACAGCTCTAGTCAAAGTGTTGAACAACATCAGGTTGAATACTGGTTCTGGTCATGTTTCAGTCCTGGTTCTGTTGGATCTCAGTGCTGCGTAGATACAGTAGATCACAGAATCCTGTAGATCACAGAATCCTGTTGCACAGGCTGGAGAACTGGGCTGGACTTCCTGGTCCTTAACTGGTTCAGTTCCTACTTAGAAGGCCGGAGTTATTTTGTTACAATTGTAATTAGCATGACTTGTGGAGTCCCCCAGGGGTCAATCCTTGGACCTCTTCTGTTTAACTTGTACATGCTCCCTTTGGGTCAGATATTGCAGAACTTTAACATGAATTATCACAGTTTTGCAGACGATACACAGCTTTATGTCTCTGTCACCAGACGACTGCAGCCCAGCAGATGTACTGTGTCACTGTCTGGAGGAAATGAATTAAATGAAATGAATAAACTACAATTAAATGAAGACAAAACTGAGATCATTCTGTTTGGTATCAAAGAGGATCAGCATTGATAATACCTTGATACTCGGGCCTTACAATCACTGACCAAGTTGGTAACCTTGGAGTGTTGATAGACTCAGATCTGACTTTCAGCCACATCAAAGCTGTCACCAAGGCAGCTTTTTACCAACTCAGAAACATCAACAGAATTAAAGGTTTTCTCTCCCAAAAAGACCAGGAGAAACTCATCCATGCATTCATCTCCAGTAGACTCCATTATTGTAACGGTCTTTTAACTGGACTTCCCAAAAAGAGCATCAAACATCTGCAGCTCATCCAGAACGCTGCTGCTGGAGTTTTAACCAGGACTAAGAGATCTGAACACATCACACCAGCTTTAAAGTCTTTACACTGGCTTCCAGTCAGTCACAGAATAGATTTTAAAAGCCTGCTGATGGTTTATAAATCCCAGAATCTGTGATATGTTCAGAGAATATAAACCCAGCAGAGCTCTTAGATCCAAGGACTCGGGTCAGCTGGTCCAGTCCAGAGTCCAGACTGAACCTGGAGAAGCAGCATTTAGCTGCTGTGCTGCAAACAAGTGGAACAAACTGCCAGAGATAGGGTTAGGGTTAGATTAACCCAGAGGTTAAACTGTCACCAAATGGAGACATTTTTAAATAAAGGTTAAAAACATTTATTTTCTCATGTGTCTCTGCATGAAATCTGCAGGAAATATTTAACTTATCCAGACTGTTGCTCGTTTTTATTCATTTTAATTATTTCATTGTTATTGCCTCAGACTCCTTCTCCTGCTCAGAGATTCTTCATCTTCATTAAATAGTTTTTATTGTAAAAGTATTTCTTATCAGATTAGTCCTTTAATAAATAGAATACCTGATCGTAATAATTCTACTTTTGTTCAGGATGATGTTTGACTGACAGAAACACAGAAGAATCCCATCAGCTCAGTGTTGAAGCTGCAGTAAAACCTCATTTAAACTGTAGAAACAGGCCGTCATAAATGTTTATGGTTCATTTAAACTAATCCAGCGGTCAGGAAGATAATCTAATTACACGTCTAATGTCAAAATAAAGTTCCGCTTCTTATATAACGATCGTTCATCTCTGAAAAAGCTGCGAGCAGGACGGTTTCCGCTTTGTTTCATCCTTGCTTGAGCAGGTTTCCAGCCACTGATACCTGGGTTTCCCGCTGTAAATGTGTCCAGGTGCTGGCAGCTGCAGGCCCCACATCCATCTTCTCCACAGCCTCCATGGTGTGGAGGTGCTGTGCCGTGTTTCTGGGTCATGGAGGGAAGGATCATGCAGTTAAAGCTGAGCTGGCTCGGCCCCCGGCTGCACTCTGCTGTCACACTGCGAACTGCTCCATAAAAAGCCAGAGAGCAACTCGAGATGCAGAAAACCAACCGATCCAGAGCTGTGGTGACACGAGGACAGCGGTCAAAGGCAGCATTTCCTTAAAACCCGCTGAAGAAACTCAGAAATAGCTTAATGTCAGGTTGTTTTTCCAGTGAAGAAGGCTGTGGGTGTTGGAAAGTGTTTATTACGGGAACACGAGCCCTGCAGTCTGGCTGTGAGAGCGCTGGGAATGTGTGGCGGCATGACTAATCATATTTAATGAGAAGCCATCACAGTCTCAAACATTGAATACGACGTTTTAAAATGAGTGTTTACAGCTGCAGCTGATGTTCAGATGTCTGCAGCAAGAAATACATTAAAGGAAGCCTGCTGTTTTACTTTAAAACCACAGAAATACGTGTCCAAAAGCTCATTTATACAGTTATTATTACTGAATATGTGTCCAACAGCTCATTTATAGAGTTATTATTACTGAATATGTGTCCAAAAGCTCATTTATACAGTTATTATTACTGAATATGTGTCCAACAGCTCATTTATAGAGTTATTATTACTGAATATGTGTCCAACAGCTCATTTATACAGTTATTATTACTGAATATGTGTCCAACAGCTCATTTATAGAGTTATTATTACTGAATATGTGTCCAACAGCTCATTTATAGAGTTATTATTACTGAATATGTGTCCAACAGCTCATTTATAGAGTTATTATTACTGAATATGTGTCCAACAGCTCATTTATAGAGTTATTATTACTGAATATGTGTCCAACAGCTCATTTATAGAGTTATTATTACTGAATATGTGTCCAACAGCTCATTTATAGAGTTATTATTACTGAATATGTGTCCAACAGCTCATTTATAGAGTTATTATTACTGAATATGTGTCCAACAGCTCATTTATAGAGTTATTATTACTAAATATGTGTCCAACAGCTCATTTATAGAGTTATTATTACTGAATATGTGTCCAACGGCTCATTTATAGAGTTATTATTACTGAATATGTGTCCAACAGCTCATTTATAGAGTTATTATTACTGAATATGTGTCCAACAGCTCATTTATACAGTTATTATTACTGAATATGTGTCCAACAGCTCATTTATACAGTTATTATTACTGAATATGTGTCCAACAGCTCATTTATAGAGTTATTATTACTGAATATGTGTCCAACAGCTCATTTATACAGTTATTATTACTGAATATGTGTCCAACAGCTCATTTATAGAGTTATTATTACTGAATATGTGTTCAACAGCTCATTTATACAGTTATTATTACTGAATATGTGTCCAACAGCTCATTTATAGAGTTATTATTACTGAATATGTGTCCAACAGCTCATTTATAGAGTTATTATTACTGAATATGTGTCCAACAGCTCATTTATAGAGTTATTATTACTGAATATGTGTCCAACAGCTCATTTATAGAGTTATTATTACTGAATATGTGTCCAACAGCTCATTTATAGAGTTATTATTACTGAATATGTGTCCAACAGCTCATTTATAGAGTTATTATTACTGAATATGTGTCCAACAGCTCATTTATAGAGTTATTATTACTGAATATGTGTCCAACAGCTCATTTATAGAGTTATTATTACTGAATATGTGTCCAACAGCTCATTTATAGAGTTATTATTACTGAATATGTGTCCAACAGCTCATTTATAGAGTTATTATTACTGAATATGTGTCCAAAAGCTCATTTATAGAGTTATTATTACTGAATGTGTCCAACAGCTCATTTATAGAGTTATTATTACTGAATATGTGTCCAACAGCTCATTTATAGAGTTATTATTACTGAATATGTGTCCAACGGCTCATTTATAGAGTTATTATTACTGAATATGTGTCCAACGGCTCATTTATAGAGTTATTATTACTGAATATGTGTCCAACAGCTCATTTATAGAGTTATTATTACTGAATATGTGTCCAAAAGCTCGTTTATAGAGTTATTATTACTGAATATGTGGCCAAAAGCTCATTTATAGAGTTATTATTACTGAATATTTGTCCCCCCCCCCGTCTGTTAAAGTCATATGCAGCATATCTGCTGTCTTGTTGCCTCATATTAATACATATTAATCCTGACATTTATATCAACATTTGTCTTAATACATTAATGTTGATTATAGCTGGGAAATGAATCAACTCAAACATGTATCAGTCACTAAGTTATGAGATGAATAAGTTTTTAATCCATGAATTTAATTAATTTATTTTGTATTTATTTAATGGGATATTTGTTAATGTTTGTGCTTATTTCCTGATTTAATTTTGAATGAAACAACGCTTCATATTAAATCTGCTGGAGACGGTTTGTTAGATATTAAAAGAAAACATCAGCGTTTGGCTTTAAAATACAAACCTCTGAAAACTCAGCAGATCTTCCACAGAGAAATGAAGATAAACAGTTCCTCCGTCCCACGCCATAAATCCTCAGATTCTCCAACACAAAGCCGATAAATGTCGGACCTAATGTTGAGGTCCGGGCTCTGGGGAGGATTCATCCCTCCATAAGACCTGTTGCCACTGATTTTCAGTCCACTTCTTGTGTCATTTGGCACAGCTCAGCCTTTTCTCCCTGTTTCCCTTCCTTAAGAACGGCTTCTTGACAGCCACCCTTCCATGGAGACCATTTCTGATGAGGCTTGGGCCAACAGTAGATGGATCAGCTGAAGGTCCAGATGCATCTCTCAGGTCCTGTCAGGTCACAGCTGGATTTTTTCCTCTTTCTTAAGGACATCACTTTCAGATCCTGTTCATCTGCTGGAGATAGTTTTTTAGGCCTGACACTTCTTCTTTTGTCCTCCACTTGTCCAGTTTCCTCAAATGTTTTAAGGACACACTGCACACCATGCTGAGATATGCCAAGTTTTCAGCTAATAGCTCTTTGGGAATCACCTTGTTGCTGCAGAAATCCTATTTTCTGTCTGTCAAACTGTGTTTTCTTTGCTGTTTTTCATAGATGCAGCTAAAGAAATGGGAACAAATGATGTGTCTTTGTGACAAAGTGCCTAAAGATCCAGTTTAAAATGGCTTCTTTGCTAAGTTGTCTGTTCTGTGTCGACACAACACTGGTTCATCCCTTGAGTTAGGAGCCTTTTTCTGCCTGAATGCTTCACATCCATTTATCCAGTCTGTGAGCTGAAGATAACATGAACTCAATCTGCAGCCATACAGGCCGACATGTGCTGATGAAAGGAAGAATCAGCTGGCAGCTGAGAGACGTCACGACAGACTCAGATATCAGCGGCATCCTGTAAGATTAATACTGTAGTAAAATCCTACAGAGGGCCGACGTTAGATGGGTCGTACTCCTCTGATGTCTGGAGGGTTAACCTTCTGAGTCTGAGCCCCGAGCAGCTCCGTCAGACTGCTGCTGAGGAGGAAGCAGGAAGCAGGGAGCAGGGAGCAGGAAGCAGGGAGCAGGGAGCAGGGAGCAGGGAGCAGGGAGCAGGAAGCAGGAAGCAGGAAGCAGGGAGCAGGAAGCAGGGAGCAGGGAGCAGGAAGCAGGGAGCAGGAAGCAGGAAGCAGGGAGCAGGAAGCAGGGAGCAGGAAGCAGGAAGCAGGGAGCAGGGAGCAGGGAGCAGGGAGCAGGGAGCAGGAAGCAGGGAGCAGGAAGCAGGAAGCAGGGAGCAGGAAGCAGGAAGCAGGGAGCAGGAAGCAGGGAGCAGGGAGCAGGAAGCAGGGAGCAGGAAGCAGGGAGCAGGAAGCAGGGAGCAGGGAGCAGGGAGCAGGAAGCAGGGAGCAGGGAGCAGGGAGCAGGAAGCAGGGAGCAGGAAGCAGGGAGCAGGGAGCAGGAAGCAGGGAGCAGGAAGCAGGAAGCAGGGAGCAGGAAGCAGGGAGCAGGAAGCAGGAAGCAGGGAGCAGGGAGCAGGGAGCAGGGAGCAGGGAGCAGGAAGCAGGGAGCAGGAAGCAGGAAGCAGGGAGCAGGAAGCAGGAAGCAAGGAGCAGGAAGCAGGGAGCAGGAAGCAGGGAGCAGGGAGCAGGGAGCAGGGAGCAGGAAGCAGGGAGCAGGAAGCAGGAAGCAGGGAGCAGGAAGCAGGGAGCAGGGAGCAGGAAGCAGGGAGCAGGAAGCAGGGAGCAGGGAGCAGGGAGCAGGAAGCAGGGAGCAGGAAGCAGGGAGCAGGGAGCAGGAAGCAGGGAGCAGGAAGCAGGAAGCAGGGAGCAGGAAGCAGGGAGCAGGAAGCAGGAAGCAGGGAGCAGGGAGCAGGGAGCAGGGAGCAGGGAGCAGGAAGCAGGGAGCAGGAAGCAGGAAGCAGGGAGCAGGAAGCAGGAAGCAAGGAGCAGGAAGCAGGGAGCAGGAAGCAGGGAGCAGGGAGCAGGGAGCAGGGAGCAGGAAGCAGGGAGCAGGAAGCAGGAAGCAGGGAGCAGGAAGCAGGGAGCAGGGAGCAGGAAGCAGGGAGCAGGAAGCAGGGAGCAGGAAGCAGGGAGCAGGGAGCAGGGAGCAGGAAGCAGGGAGCAGGGAGCAGGAAGCAGGGAGCAGGAAGCAGGGAGCAGGGAGCAGGGAGCAGGGAGCAGGAAGCAGGGAGCAGGAAGCAGGAAGCAGGGAGCAGGGAGCAGGAAGCAGGAAGCAAGGAGCAGGAAGCAGGGAGCAGGAAGCAGGGAGCAGGGAGCAGGGAGCAGGGAGCAGGAAGCAGGGAGCAGGGAGCAGGAAGCAGGGAGCAGGAAGCAGGGAGCAGGAAGCAAGGAGCAGGGAGCAGGAAGCAGGAAGCAGGGAGCAGGGAGCAGGGAGCAGGGAGCAGGGAGCAGGAAGCAGGGAGCAGGGAGCAGGAAGCAGGAAGCAGGAAGCAAGGAGCAGGGAGCAGGAAGCAGGAAGCAAGGAGCAGGGAGCAGGGAGCAGGAAGCAGGAAGCAGGAAGCAGGAAGCAGGGAGCAGGGAGCAGGAAGCAGGAAGCAAGGAGCAGGGAGCAGGAGGCAGGGAGCAGGAAGCAGGTTGTCCTGAGGCTTTGGACATTTTTACCTTTTCTGTTTGTGTTAAAACGCAGTTAGCTGCTGATGGAGGCTTCTTTCCTCCCTGAAGGCGCCACTGCGCAGTGATGTCATCAGTGATGTCACCGCTCCCTTCATAAACTTTGGGCCACACTTTCTACAGTTTCCCTTCATTTCTGACTGTTTTTAATCTGGTTGTTAAATAAAAGATTTCTGTAAATAAACCTTAAAGCTGAGCTTAAAGGGTTAAACTTTCAAAAGCAAAGAGAACATTTTAAAGAATAAAGGTGGGTTGAAGTTCTGCAGCGGTGCTGCCGGCCTCTCCGTCAGGTGTCATTCTTCTTCTGTGGTATCACTGCTCTCCGTTAAAGTGAGGAGGAGGAAGACGCCTGGAGGCAGAGTTTTGCTTGTGGAACCATTCAATCTGATGCCTCACTTCCACTCCCAGCTCATCAGGTCTCAAAGGGACACAGCGGGCGTTGAATGCTTGTAAAAGTCTTGTACCTCTCACATGAGAACAGTAAGAGTCTGCAGCCCCCCCCAACCCAAAGCCGTGCATCCCAGGAACCGGACTCAGTCTAAAGCCATGTTCACAGCCCTGTGCAGCTCTGGTTTGGCCTGAACACAACAAAAGGGCATCACCAGGAACAGCTATTGGATTTATTTCTTTACAGTGGGAGTTTACCATCCACCCCTCGCTTCCTGCTCAGCTGCTTTTATTCATATATTCTAACTGCTGCCCACAGGAGTTATGAAAAGACAACAAGAGGAGCTGCAGTTCGACAGTTTTATGTGAAACACAGTTCAAAGTCTTCAAATAGATGGAAGAACAAATGGAAACAAGGCAGAGGATCAGAAAACAGAGGCTGAGAATAGAGATTTCATCTGTTCTGTATCAGGACTGAAAATGAAAAAAAAACTGAACATCTTTCAGGCAGAATCTAAGTTTCGGAAGAAAACCTTTGAAATGAGCATGAAAAGCTTTTAAATGGGAACCCAGCTGAGGATGAGCATTTGGATAAAGTGAGTAACCTTCATTTAGACAGCTCAGCAGAGGGTTGATGGACACGTAGACCTGAATATCATCAGCAAAGCAGCGGAATGGGATGTTCTGTTTCCTAAAGAAAGATCCCAAAAGCAACACAGGTAAAGAAAAAGGACTGAGTGAGGGGCACAGAAAAACTGTCTGTCAGATGGGATTTAAGTTTAGCAGCTAGCAGTTAGCCGTAAGTTAGCAGTTAGCTGTAAGTTAGCAGTTAGCTGTAAGTTAGCTGTTAGCTATAAGTTAGCAGTTAGCTGTAAGTTAGCAGTTAGCTGTAAGTTAGCAGTTAGCTGTAAGTTTAGCAGTTAGCTGTAAGTTAGCTGTAAGTTAGCTGTAAGTTAGCTGTAAGTTAGCTGTTAGCTATAAGTTTAGCAGTTAGCTGTAAGTTAGCAGTTAGCTGTAAGTTAGCAGTTAGCTGTAAGTTAGCTGTTAGCTGTAAGTTAGCAGTTAGCTGTAAGTTAGCTGTTAGCTATAAGTTAGCAGTTAGCTGTAAGTTAGCAGTTAGCTGTAAGTTAGCTGTTAGCTGTAAGTTAGCAGTTAGCTGTAAGTTTAGCAGTTAGCTGTAAGTTTAGCAGTTAGCTGTAAGTTAGCAGTTAGCTGTAAGTTTAGCAGTTAGCTGTAAGTTAGCTGTAAGTTAGCTGTAAGTTAGCTGTTAGCTATAAGTTTAGCAGTTAGCTGTAAGTTAGCAGTTAGCTGTAAGTTAGCAGTTAGCTGTAAGTTAGCTGTTAGCTGTAAGTTAGCAGTTAGCTATAAGATAGCTGTTAGCTGTAAGTTAGCAGTTAGCTGTAAGTTAGCTGTTAGCTGTAAGTTAGCAGTTAGCTGTAAGTTAGCTGTTAGCTATAAGTTAGCAGTTAGCTGTAAGTTAGCAGTTAGCTGTAAGTTAGCTGTTAGCTGTAAGTTAGCTGTTAGCTATAAGTTAGCAGTTAGCTGTAAGTTAGCAGTTAGCTGTAAGTTAGCAGTTAGCTGTAAGTTTAGCAGTTAGCTGTAAGTTAGCTGTAAGTTAGCTGTAAGTTAGCTGTTAGCTATAAGTTTAGCAGTTAGCTGTAAGTTAGCAGTTAGCTGTAAGTTAGCAGTTAGCTGTAAGTTAGCTGTTAGCTGTAAGTTAGCAGTTAGCTATAAGATAGCTGTTAGCTGTAAGTTAGCAGTTAGCTGTAAGTTAGCAGGTAGCTGTAAGTTAGCAGTTAGCTGTAAGTTAGCAGGTAGCTGTAAGTTAGCAGTTAGCTATAAGTTAGCAGTTAGCTGTAAGTTAGCAGTTAGCTGTAAGTTTAGCAGTTAGCTGTAAGTTAGCAGTTAGCTGTAAGTTAGCAGCAGATGCTAGCAAACAATGCTTTCTCATCCACAGTAATGGACCAAGCCGGATGTGCACAGCGTAACTCGCAGTAATGCATGTGTCCGATGGAAAGTGGCTGCTGCACATACAGAGACGTGTCGTTAGCGAACGTTTCGTCATTATGAACTAATCTTTTATGTGACTCTCCCAGCGAGTGATTCGTTCATTTTCATGCAGAACCCTATACTCTACCATAAAATAATATAATATAATAATAATAATAGGACACAATAAATGCACCATGTAACATTTTAAGGAACTTATTGTTGCTTTTTTTCTCACTTAATTGTTACTAATTTTTTACATTCACTGGTCCTCCACCAGCTGTCAGGTGACAGGTACCGAGTCTTTAAAGTCGGGCTTTAAACAACAAAGGATACAGACACAAGTCGCCTTATTGTGTGTTTGCTTTCCCAGGTTTTCACATGGTTTGAATTGTTTGAGGCATTTTGTATATTATACTTTATCAGCTCAGCTGAAGCAAACTTTGTTGCTTTCAGTGTTCAGGGTTTTGAATCGTGGCCTTTTTGTGCAACTCCCACAGTAGGGCTACAGCGCCACCTGCTGGAGAAATGAACGAAATGACTCGTTCAAAGATTCGTTCAATTTACTGTTCGAGAGTAAAAGATCCGAGTCAGTAAATAGAGTCGAACTTTCCAACACCACTGACAGCAGAACATTTCCACCAGAAGCTGAATTCATCCGTCCAGCAGGGTGGATGCGAGTGGGCGGGGCTTAGCAGAGGAGGCGGAGCCAACTTAAGGAGTGACATAATGCTCAAAATCTAACTGAATATTTCCTCCCAGTGTGCCGCCTGTTCAGAATCAGACATTTCTAAATCATGACCTATATGCTAAGCGATGATCCTCAATCAGCTTTTCTTTACAGGATCCAGTAAATCTCATCCTGCTCTGCAGCAGGAAAAGGTCAGGAGGAAATTCTGCTGCACGCCGCAGGTTTTTTGTGGAGTAATTTAGAGACGCATCAAGAAAGACCTTCAGCCCGGTGAAACATTATAAATTTATGATGCTTCTGTTTGAAAGCTGTCAGGAAGAAGGAAAAGGTGTTGTAGAGATGAAATCTTGGTCTCATGAAGCTACGTTTTTCCTACATTTTCAGGAGGAACTAAACAAAAGTAAAATTGTGTTTACTGCCCAGAATGAAAAATAAATGCTTTCGGTCTTCTCTCTCCTCTCTGCATTTATGGAAAGGTCAGCCATTTATTTTGCACTGAAGCTTTAAACAGGGGGTTCTGTGAGGGATGCATGCGGCTCACTGGATTTGAGATGTTTTGGGGATTTCAGTCAAACCTGTAAATCACTTCTGGTTAACCAAGAATAACAACAACCACATGATAAACTACAGGCTTAACAAACCTGTGGGTGAGTGGTTCAGCAGAAATGGACTAAATTCAGACCACAGAAACCAATAAAGTCCTTCTGACCAATGATGAGACAGAGCCTGGTGGTCGGAAAGGAGAAGAAGCCTTGGTCAAAGACCCTTTAATGTCCTGCTCTTCCATTTGATGGAGCTATTTTTTTCAGTTATTCTACCTGTCTGACACATCTCTGCCATTCAGTTTGGGCCTTTAATGCTAAGAGTGACCACAGCATGTTGTTCCACAGTTGGAAAACTTTAGTTTGTGTCTACAGATACTCACAAATCTGATCTGACTACAAATAACATGTGGAGTTCCTCAGGGTTCAATTTTGGGGCTTCTTTTATTCAGAATATATACTCCCTCTGGCTCAGATTATAAAAAGCAACTAAATGTGTCACCAGAGTTATGCACAGATCTACATCACCTGGGGATTATAATCCCTAACAAACACTCAGGTGCCCCAAACAAATAAAGAACTGGATGACCCACGGGAGGAAAAACAAAGAATCTTCCTCACACACCAGAGTGAGTCATGGAGTTCCTCAGGGTTCTGTGCTTGGACCGATTCTTTTTACTTTATACATGCTTCCATTAGGAAACATTATCAGACAGCATGGCATAAAGTTCCATTGTTATGCTGATGATACTCAGCTGTACTTATCTATGAAACCAGATGAAACCAACAGGTTGGTCAGACTACAAGCCTGTCTTAAAGACATAAAGACCTGGATGACTCAGAACTTTCTGCTTCTAAATTCAGACAAAACTGAAGTTGTTCTCTTTGGACCTGAGCGCTTCAGGGAGAAACTGTCCTGTTATATAGTTACTCTAGATGGTATTTCCTTGGCCTCTAGTTCTACAGGGAGGAACCTTGGAGTTATTTCTGACCAGGATCTGTCCTCTGACTCCATATAAAACAGGTTTCTGCCTTCTTTCACCTTCGTAATAAATCAGGACCATCCTGTCTCAGGGCAGAGAAACTGCTCCATGCATCTGTTCCTTCCTTATTATTGTTCTGTCCCACAGATTCTCTGAAAAGCCTCCAGCTGATCCAAAACCCTGCAGCCAGAGTTCTGATGAGATCTAACAGCAGAGATCATGTTTCTCCAGTTTTAGCTTCTCTTCATTGGCTCCCTGTTAGATTCAGAATAGAATTTAAGATTCTTCTCCTCACATATAAAGCTCTTAATGACCGAGCTCCATCACATCTTAAAGATCTCATAATTCAGTTTCATAACTAACAGAAAATACGCAATATTTTAACAGCAGTTTGTTGTTATTTGTCACAGATTGAAGCATCTTGGCTATTTCAGCACTTTAATCAAATTAGTTTGTACATAAATCAGCTTTTAAAGCCGAGCTAAGTGTTGTGCACATTAGGACACAACTGTAAAGCAATAAGAGCAGAGAAAACAATCAAAGTGTCCATTAAGGCAACAGCAGGGAGAAACAACATATATTAAACATAAAATGAGCTCCTAAAACAAACTAATGGCAAAGTATTTAACAGAGAAAGTGTGAAGAGCACATATTTCCTCCTCTGTGGGATTATAAGAGACTGTTCCTCAGCTTTAAGCCTAACCTTAACCCTTAACCTTAAGCTTTAGAGCCTAACCTTAACCCTTAACCTTAAGCTTTAGAGCCTAACCTTAACCCTTAACCTTAAGCTTTATACCCTAACCTTAACCCTTAACCTTAAGCTTTAGAGCCTAACCTTAACCCTTAACCTTAAGCTTTAGCGCCTAACCTTAACCCTTAACCTTAAGCTTTAGAGCCTAACTTTAACCCTTAACCTTAAGCTTTAGAGCCTAACTTTAACCCTTAACCTTAAGCTTTAGAGCCTAACCTTAACCCTTAACCTTAAGCTTTAGAGCCTAACCTTAACCCTTAACCTTAAGCTTTAGAGCCTAACCTTAACCCTTAACCTTAAGCTTTAGAGCCTAACCTTAAGCTTTAAGCCTAACCTTAACCCTTAACCTTAAGCTTTAGAGCCTAACCTTAACCCTTAACCTTAAGCTTTAGAGCCTAACCTTAACCCTTAACCTTAAGCTTTATACCTTAACCCTTAACCTTAAGCTTTAGAGCCTAACTTTAACCCTTAACCTTAAGCTTTAGCGCCTAACCTTAACCCTTAACCTTAAGCTTTAGAGCCTAACTTTAACCCTTAACCTTAAGCTTTAGAGCCTAACCTTAACCCTTAACCTTAAGCTTTAGAGCCTAACCTTAACCCTTAACCTTAAGCTTTATACCCTAACCTTAACCCTTAACCTTAAGCTTTAGAGCCTAACTTTAACCCTTAACCTTAAGCTTTAGAGCCTAACTTTAACCCTTAACCTTAAGCTTTAGCGCCTAACCTTAACCCTTAACCTTAAGCTTTATACCCTAACCTTAACCCTTAACCTTAAGCTTTAGAGCCTAACCTTAACCCTTAACCTTAAGCTTTATACCCTAACCTTAACCCTTAACCTTAAGCTTTAGCGCCTAACCTTAACCCTTAACCTTAAGCTTTATACCCTAACCTTAACCCTTAACCTTAAGCTTTAGAGCCTAACCTTAACCCTTAACCTTAAGCTTTAGAGCCTAACCTTAACCCTTAACCTTAAGCTTTAGAGCCTAACCTTAACCCTTAACCTTAAGCTTTCCTTAACCTTAAGCTTTAGAGCCTAACCTTAACCCTTAACCTTAAGCTTTAGCGCCTAACCTTAACCCTTAACCTTAAGCTTTATACCCTAACCTTAACCCTTAACCTTAAGCTTTAGAGCCTAACCTTAACCCTTAACCTTAAGCTTTAGAGCCTAACCTTAACCCTTAACCTTAAGCTTTATACCCTAACCTTAACCCTTAACCTTAAGCTTTAGCGCCTAACCTTAACCCTTAACCTTAAGCTTTATACCCTAACCTTAACCCTTAACCTTAAGCTTTAGAGCCTAACCTTAACCCTTAACCTTAAGCTTTAGAGCCTAACCTTAACCCTTAACCTTAAGCTTTAGAGCCTAACCTTAACCCTTAACCTTAAGCTTTAGAGCCTAACCTTAACCCTTAACCTTAAGCTTTAGAGCCTAACCTTAACCCTTAACCTTAAGCTTTAGAGCCTAACCTTAACCCTTAACCTTAAGCTTTAGAGCCCCACTGAAGGGAACAGCCAGTTGTTCACAGATCTGAGGTGTGTGAAGTGTGACTCGGGCCAAACTGTGCAAAGCGTGTCAGAAAAGGAGTAAAACTTGTTCTTTTCCAGGTGCCAGTTTAAAGTCGGGCTGCAGTTCTGACCGGCTGCTGATAATCAGTCCAACCTCCACCCATCATCTCACTCAGATTCCTACAGGGCCCCAAGGATCAGAAAACAGTGGCTCCTGGTGGGTTGGGGGGCAGAAAGGGCTTATTTTTACACTTTGTTTCATCTTAAATCTCACTGTGAGCTCCCAGAGCTTTAAACTCAGTCTGTTTCAGGTCTGTTTACCAGCTTTGCTGTCGGTAAACTTATGAGTTCATGCTTCTTTACTCGTTTCTTTCTTTTTTTAGTTGCACCAATCAGAACTTTAAAGTTTTGTCTCTGAGGATCAGGTTGGAACATAAAGATGCTTTTTTCAGTGCGCTGCGAAGGAGTTTGAGCCTTCAGACCTCTTCACAAAGCAGAAATATAATCGATAGGATGTCCGCTATACTGATGTCATCCAGAACACTTCAACATCTGGCTTCTTCTGCTCCAGCTCCTTCATGTGTGATGGAGGCTTCTTCAGCTCCTTCATGTGTGATGGAGGCTTCTTCTGCTCCAGCTCCTTCATGTGTGATGGAGGCTTCTTCAGCTCCTTCACGTGTGATGGAGGCTTCTTCAGCTCCTTCATGTGTGATGGAGGCTTCTTCAGCTCCTTCATGTGTGATGGAGGCTTCTTCAGCTCCTTCATGTGTGATGGAGGCTTCTTCAGCTCCTTCGTGTGTGATGGAGGCTTCTTCAGCTCCAGCTCCTTCATGTGTGATGGAGGCTTCTTCAGCTCCTTCATGTGTGATGGAGGCTTCTTCAGCTCCAGCTCCTTCATGTGTGATGGAGGCTTCTTCAGCTCCTTCATGTGTGATGGAGGCTTCTTCTGCAGCTCTGCTGATCCTCCCACATGGATGTCCCTGATGATTAACACATCCACCCCTCGTATTCACACATCTGAGAGAAAAAGCTCTTCGGTTTCTGCTCAGCTGCCTTCGCTGTTATTCATATATTCTAACTGCTGCCCACATGCTGATTGGCTGCTCTGCAAACCACACGGGAGATGCACCGAGGAGATGAGCAGAGTTATGAAAAGACAACAAGAGGAGATGGAGGAGCTGCAGTTTCACCGTTTCTGGTTGGTTCGTGGAAGCAAACCTTTGTGTCAACATTCAGATTCAAACATGCATCCAGATACAGCTTTGATAGAAGTGCTTTCCTAAGGAAGTTTTACGTGAAACACAGTTCAAAGTCTTTAAATAGATGGATGAACAAATGGAAACGAGGCAGAAGATCAGAAAACAGAGGCTGAGAATAAAGATTTCATCTGTTCTGTATCAGGACCGAAAATGTCTGATTTTAGGCTTTTTAGAAAAAAACTGAACCTTCGAAATGAGCATGAAAAGCTTTTAAATGGAAACCCAGCTTCCATTTGGATGTTTTCAGAGACCTGAAAAGGTCAAATTATTCAGAAAATCAAGAGAACAATCCTGCAGGCGAGAAACCACTGGAGTAGACCAGGGGGCAATGAATCCAACCACCGGCACAGTTACTGTAGCTATTACAGCTCAGGTGAATTTGAACCCTATTTCATTTCTATTTCATTTCTTAAACACGCCAGAATCCATTGTGGCCGACTCCAAGCTTCATGTTTGGTCCAATCGGTGTCCGGAGCCAGTGGCTATGGGCGGGTTTTAGGTGTCACATCAACAGCACTCGCTCTCTTTCTCTGACTGGCTCTGCTTTCCACGACTTCTTCTCAGATACTTCTGTGAAACAAACCGTCTGCTTCATCTGAAATATAGATATTTGCATGAAATCATGAACTAATCCAGAACTGAAAAACCCTGAAAACTAATTATTTTTCACACTTTTCAGGACTGAGGAGCCCAACGCCTCCATCACCCTGAGGAGTCCTTTTCTTCTTCTTCACCTCTGTGAGACATCTGAATCCTCCGATGTTTCCCTGCAGGAACAAAGAGCCGAGCTGAAGCAAACATGTTGTTTTATTCTGACAGAAACAACACATTGATCAACTCCCATCGATCGAGTCGTGAATGAGGCTGAATCAATGAGTGGAGGCCATCAGCGGGGCGCCGCGCTAACAAATGTGTCAGGGAGAGGTTCACGACCCCCGCCGAGCTTTTCTTTCCTTTGAACCTTGGACCCCGGGGGGGGGGGGGCAGTGTCACGTCTGACAGTCTTTCTTTAAAACATGTTTGCATTTAAAGCAAAGAAAAGTCGCGTTTCTTCTTCTTAGCTTTTGACCTCCATAAACGGGTTTCTACCACCTCAGAGTCGGCTCACCTGCTGGCGTCGCCGGCTTAGGAAAAGACTCACGGGGGGGGGTACGCCCCACGGGACCTGGTCAGAGGTCAGTGTCTGTGGTGGAAGGTTCTGTGCAAGAACCCAGTTAATGGACTGGAGCATCCACAGCAGCTGTGTGATAATCACAGAACGACCAGAGAATTGATTAAAGATCGTTCTCCAACAACAAGCTCGGAAAGCTAATCTCCAACACACTGTGTAAGACCTGAACTCCTCATGGTCCCTGAGACTCTGATCGGTGTGCGATTGTAGTGTTAAAGAGTTCATACACTGGGTAAAAGGTGCCGTATGAGTGTTGGTGTTGATGCTGTAAAGCTCTTTGTAGAACCTGCACAAGGCTGAAAATAAGGATGGATTCAGATATTCTATGGCTGTGATGATACAGTAAATTCCAAATGACTTTTTATTTTAAATCATTTAAACTAAAAATCTTCATCTCAAATACAAAACCTTTCAGTCCTCAGTGCAGCTGACAGCAGCAGCTGGCTTCATCCGTCCAGCAGGGTGGATGTGAATCCTCAAAAATCAGATTTTTTCCTGTCTCTTAATGCTTCAGTTCAGACCTGATCTATCGATGGAAACAGCAGGATGGGAGAAGTATCAGAGGAGGGAGGGTGATAAAGGAACAAATGAAGTGGAATCATGTATTCTTACCTAAACTCAGAGGGTTTAGCTGCTGTCAGAGTGCAGTGATGCTTCACACTCATGAACGTGTCCATAAAACCAGAATCATCAAGGCTTTATGACCCGAATAAAACATGTTGTAGTGAAGCAGAGGTGCAGCCTGGCTGTTGGATTGTGTGGTTTTCTAATTTTCCCCTCATTACATTTACAGCTGATGTTAGAGGAGACTGAGATTAACATTGGATTTTACACATGGAGTCAAATCTCAGCAGAACGTCTGAGACACACGTGGATTCACCAGGTCAGAAGGTCGATTAAACATGCAAATGAGTGCGTTGGTTTCCCTGCGAAGTCGCTGTGAAGTAAATGAGGCATGAACTAGTTTTCTCAGCCACTGAGTGTGAATGTTGGATCTGTGTAAACAAACAGGGATTATTTCAATGCAAATATGGGTTAGAGACAGACAAGAAACAGAAAAACCTGCAAACTGCTTTATTCAGGACATCCTGAGTGTCCAGCATTACAAGTTAAAGGTTCATGCAATGCAGCTCATAGTCAGAGCAGCCTGTACTACATAGGTGTCTCTCTTTAAGTTTAAAAAGACTTAAATTATGTTAAAAAAGGAGGGAAAGCCAACAACTGAATCATGAATACAGGTGAGCTCGTTTAAAAATGGTTAGGGTAAAGTTAGGGTAAGGTTAGGGTAAAGTTAGGGTAAGGTTAGGGTAAGGTTAGGGTAAGGTTAGGGTAAGGTTAGGGTAAAGTTAGGGTAAGGTTAGGGTAAGGTTAGGGTAAAGTTAGGGTAAGGTTAGGGTAAAGTTAGGGTAAAGTTAGGGTAACGTTAGGGTAAATTTAGGGTAAATTTAGGGTAAAGTTAGGGTAAAGTTAGGGTAAAGTTAGGGTAAGGTTAGGGTAAAGTTAGGGTAAAGTTAGGGTAAGGTTAGGGTAAAGTTAGGGTAAAGTTAGGGTAAGGTTAGGGTAAAGTTAGGGGAAAGTTAGGGTAAGGTTAGTGTAAAATTAGGGTAAGGTTAGGGTAAGGTTAGGGTAAAGTTAGGGTAAGGTTAGGGTAAAGTTAGGGTAAAGTTAGGGTAACGTTAGGGTAAATTTAGGGTAAATTTAGGGTAAAGTTAGGGTAAAGTTAGGGTAAAGTTAGGGTAAGGTTAGGGTAAAGTTAGGGTAAAGTTAGGGTAAGGTTAGGGTAAAGTTAGGGTAAAGTTAGGGTAAGGTTAGGGTAAAGTTAGGGGAAAGTTAGGGTAAGGTTAGTGTAAAATTAGGGTAAGGTTAGGGTAAGGTTAGGGTAAAGTTAGGGTAAGGTTAGGGTAAAGTTAGGGTAAAGTTAGGGTAAAGATAGGGTAAAGTTAGGGTAAGGTTAGGGTAAAGTTAGGGTAAGGTTAGGGTAAGCTAAGGGTAAGGTTAGGGTAAAGATAGGGTAAAGATAGGGTAAAGTTAGGGTAAGATTTGGGTAAAGTTAGGGTAAGATTAGGGTAAAGTTAGGGTAAAGTTAGGGTAAGCTTAGGGTAAAGTTAGGGTAAGGTTAGGGTAAAGTTAGGGTAAGCTTAGGGTAAAGTTAGGGTAAGGTTAGGGTAAAGTTAGGGTAAGCTTAGGGTAAGGTTAGGGTAAAGTTAGGGTAAGGTTAGGGTAAAGTTAGGGTAAGCTTAGGGTAAAGTTAGGGTAAGCTTAGGGTAAAATTAGGGTAAGCTTAGGGTAAAGTTAGGGTAAAGTTAGGGTAAGCTTAGGGTAAAGTTAGGGTAAAGTTAGGGTAAGCTTAGGGTAAAGTTAGGGTAAAGTTAAGGTAAAGTTAGGGTACGTTTAGGGTAAGGTTAGGGTAAAGTTAGGGTAAAGTTAGGGTAAGGTTAGGGTAAAGTTAGGGTAAGGTTAGGATAAAGTTAGGGTAGGGTTAGGGTAAGGTTAGGGTAAAGTTAGGGTAAAGTTAGGGTAAGCTTAGGGTAAAGTTAGGGTAAAGTTAGGGTAAAATTTATGTAAAGTTAGGGTAAGTTAGGGTAAAGTTAGGGTAAGGTTAGGGTAAAGTTAGGGTAAAGTTAGGGTAAGGTTAGGGTAAAGTTAGGGTAAGCTTAGGGTAAAGTTAGGGTAAAGTTAGGGAAAGGTTAGGGTAAAGTTAAGGTAAAGTTAGGATAAGCTTTGGGTAAGGTTAGGGTAAAGTTAGGGTAAAGTTAAGGTAAAGTTAGGATAAGGTAAGGTTAGGATATGGGAAATTGTTCCTCCGGGAACGGAAGGATTGTGCACGGTCCATCAGGACCTCCGTACTTCCAATCCCCGGCTGCTGGCGGAGCTGCTGGTGGGGACGCCGGTAATTGACCTCCATCCAGCCATCCATGTTGGTTTTAAAAAAAAAAAAAAAAAGGTAAGTCCAAAAAATTTGTTTTTAAAAATGAGAGAATCCCTAAAATTTAGAGATATGATTTTTATTAACAAAAATATTACAAAAATAAAATGAAGCTATTGTCTTTCTCTCTCA